>CM043318.1:30942467-31414967 GCA_023736055.1 Quercus glauca | reverse complement strand
GTGTCGAGGAGGTATCGAGGAGCTGCTGAGAAAGCTTTTAAAAGCAGTTTTTTGAGAAGTGAAAAACACAGACATGAATGCAATCAAACATGCAACTCAACCAATAATCCAATCAACATATCAAGCTCTCAAAATAATCTCTCAACAAAATTTTAAGCACATGGATCTCAAAAACACACATACACACTAAACAAGTCTAACCAATTTTATATTTCAAAAATAAGTCAAGACAAATTAGTGAGCATACATAAGCACATGTAAACCTAGTGATGGCCAAATCACATTGTACCTGCACATGTTGAACGGTTTTAAACCCCTTACAAATAACCAGATTGCGTAGCCTAGATTAATTAGCCAAGTTGTTACTTAGTCAAATTAAACAATTCTAGGTTAAAACAATCAAATAATCATATCATGTATATAAAACATATAAAGCAGCGGAAATAATAAAGAACACAAGATATGATCACCCAGGAAACCACACGGAAAAACCTGGGGAGGATTTTACCCACCGATCCTCAAGGCAAACCAGAATTCATTATGAAAGAATTGAAGTTATTACAAAAGGACTACAAGCTCCCCGCTCGACTTCCTAATGCTACCAACCAGTAAAACTTCCTGACACGACACGTGCAGGCTCCGAGTCCACGGACTACTTCTTTCTTGAATTCCTCAATCAGCTACAAGCTCCCCGCTTGTTTATCTTTTAGTTCCAATGGTTGCAACTTGTAATGATTTTCAAGATGTTGAAATCATCTTTACCTTGAAAACCCTAAGTTTTGTGTAAAGGAAAGCTCCTGTAAGATCTCACAAGAGATTCACACAAAACAGAAAATATGAGCAACAATACAATATGGAGTCTCTTCAAAAACGTGGCTAGGGTTTAGTTTATATACCTAGGGTAAAAACATAAAACCCTAAACGTTTAATGAAGTAGGGCTGAGTTGGAAATTCTGCAGAAAAATCAACCTGTGCGATTTTTGATCGATCGAGCCTATCCTTCGATCGATCGAGCCAGGCCGAAAGTCCCAAGTACTTCTGCAGCCACTCGATTCCAACTTTACAATATTAAACCAACTTTGAGCAAGCCTAAACAAGACTAAATACATTGTTTTGATCATGGTTTGCCAACATTACAAATTAGAATTCTAAATACATAAAATCCTAAGACCTTAGAACCTAACACATGTATCAAGAGTAGCAAAGAATATTGCGTGTTGTGTGTGAAAAACATCGCAAGATTGCATAAGTGTATACATGTTACGACGATTTGAGATATGAGAAAATCACTTTAACTCACACACGATCATAACTGTTTGATGGGGACTATCACCTTCGAGGTACATCCTATAACTCCCACATCTCCTAGAATACACGCTTGCAATCATATTTAAAAGCATTTTTGATATTTTTGCTTTTTATTTTCTTTGCATTTTTCTTTTTAAGCATATCATGCATGGGTATATAAGGGATAGAAAAGAAATACCCAATGATATTTGACATTCCAATTTTGCTATGCCGAAGCACACAAATGTCATTGACACCACACTTTTGCTATACCGAAGCATACAGATGTCATTCATGATTGGCGGGCAACAGTGGTGAGATGGTTATTTATGCCTTTCTCTTAGGATTTTCTAGTCCTTCCCATCAAAAAGAGTGATATAAGTGTTAAATACAAGAGATCACTTAACCTTACTCATCACAAACAAGAGCCACAAAGCTCACTTGCTTAGTTGTGCATAGAAATGCTCATCTAAGCTACAAAAGATACAAAGTTAGAAAACTTTGTTTCAATGGCCATCCAAGGTACACACGTACCAATGTACACAAAACATACACTGTTTTTGTATTTTTCTGATTTTTCAATTTTTTTTTATTTTTATATGAAAAAAAAAAAACAAAACTGAAAACTAACCAAACAAAAACAGACAAACACATGAAAGCATGAAAGAAAGATGCATATGCATGAAGGCATGATAGAAGGGTGCAGATGCATGAAAGCATGATTCCAAAAACAGATAAGAAATCAAGCAAAGAGAGTCCTACTCTAGATAGAAAGAATTAAAGTAGAGGACAAACAAAAAAGACAATTAAGTCTTAGAATCCTTTACCACCACACAGCACAAGTCTTTGGCCGTGAAGATGAAATGGCACGTGTCTTAGTATGACTACTAAAGGACATAGAGGAATTAGAATTCCCTTGAAATTGAGTCAAAAGCTCAAAACTTTTAATAACCCACCAAGAATAGGTACAGAGCCTTTAGACAAAGGATGAGACCTATTTGACACTCGCTTATGAGGAAACAACTTGAAACAATTAGGGCGAGTGTGACCAGAACCACCACAATGGTGACAAACATGAGTAGTTTTAGAGCTACTCGACTTCCTAGAAGGAGGTCTAACCTTGGAGGTTGACAGAGACCTTAACATAGGACAATTTGGCCTAATATGACCAACAATATGACAATGATGACAAGTGGGGACAAATTCAGAATTTTTATTCAACCTAGGAGGAGTTTTAGACATAGGCTTAGAAACTACAGCGTTAACATCAGATTGTTTACCTTTGTCTATCCTAGCAATATTAGCTTTCAACTCTTCATTATTCCTTTTAAATGGGAGAATATAAAAATCTTTTTCTTTTAAGTTAGGCTCAACAACAAGTTTGGCACTAGTTAATTTTTCAACTTCAATTTTAAATTTAACTAGTTGCTCTTCCAAACTCTTAATTTTGTCCACCTGAGATGAAATTTGATTTTTTAAATCATTCAAATTATTGGCTTCATCAAATTTTGCAATCAAATCATCTTTTTCAAGTTTGACCTGTTTGTAGAACATTTAAGAGATTTCATACAAAAATTATAAAGATTGCAACAGGCATCTTGAATATAATCATCATCATTCAACATAAGATCATGCAAATCAAAACAATCAAGAGTTTCCATGACAACATGGGTCAATGGATCACACAGCAAAGATTAAAACCTAATCAGAGTGTGCCCGCTCTGATACCACTTGATAGGCCAAAAACATATTGACCCCTTGTGATTAAATTAATTGATTAATTACCCAAGTTATTAATTAATCAAATTAACATACAAATGCGTGGCAGCACAAACAAATCACCAATAAACTAATTATGCAGCGGAAAATAAATAACATGGTGATTTGTTTACAAATGGGGAAAACCTAACGACAAAAATCCCACCAGGTGATTTTCAGGTCACCACTCCCGAAACTCCACTATTATCACAACAATTGGTTACAAGTAAAGGAATCCTAAGTACCTTACTAACCTACAGTTGAACCCTTATCCCAATACCCAATTGGACTTGTTCTGTAGTGACAATTCCACTTTTGATGCACGGCTCCCAAGTACGTGACTAACCAATTTGATGCGCGGATCCCAGTACGCGGCTTACTCATTTGCACGAATCCCAGTACGTGACTAACTCCACAATAACCCTTAGATTGTTGTAGTTGATTTGCAGCAGTTTCACATAGAAACACTAATAAGATCTTCAATGTTGGTGCAAGAGACTTTGCTTGGTTACAGAACCCAAAGGCGTACAAAAAAACGCAGCAAGAACTCTTTCTTCTGTAGGAGGAGACTAGGGTTTCAAAAAGAAAACCTTATGAAGCTCTCTAGGGTTAGGTTTTTCTTTTTCCACCTCCTTTAAATAGGAGCTTAATAGGCTCTCCTATTCCAAATAGGTTTACACAAACCTTGGGCTTTCCTAATCCAATAAGGATTATACAAACCCATAAACAACTAGCCTTTAGGAATAAAACATTACTGGCTATAATCTGAAAGCCTGTAAGCTCGATCGATCGAGATATCTGTCGAGCTCTAACGAATCTCGATAGATCGAGCTTCTATCGAGCAGGTATCGAGACCTGCAAATTGCACTTTTCTTGAGCAGTTCTTAAGTAGTCTTCATGTCTTCAATTTAACCACTTGTAATAATCATCTTAAACCTACTTAGATTTACCCAAACACAAGTAAAGTGCGTTTTGTCAAAGGATATGCCAATTACATAAAAATATGTCCTTAACAATTTAAAGGAAGGAGAAGTTGTAACAAGGTTTCCGTAGGTGAACATGTGGAAGGATCATTGTTGAAACCTGCACAGCAAAACGACCTGCGAACTGGTGACAACCGACAGGGGGTGAGGGTGCTCGTCACCCCCTCGCCCCCTACAAGCGAGGACCTTGTGTCTCCTACTCGTAAACCGAACCCTGGTAAGGAATGTGCCAAGGAAATCAAACCTAGAGAGCCACGTTGGAGGCCCCGGACACAGTGCGCCTTAAGTGTCGGCGTCTTACGAATTATCCAAAAGAACTCTCTACAAACAGATATCTAAGCTCTCGCATCGATGAGGAACGTAGCAAAATGCGATACTTGGTGTGAATTGCAGAATCTCGTGAATCATCAAGTTTTTGAACGCAAGTTGCACCCAAAGCCGTTCGGCCGAGGGCACATCTGCTTGGGTGTCACGCATTGTTGCCCACCAAACTTTGGTTTGGGCGGGGCGAAAGTTGGCCTTTCGTGCATGCCCGCATGCGTGGTTAGCCTTAAAGTGAGTCCTCGTGACGAGCGCCATGACAATCGATGGTTTTTCGACCCTCGTTCCCTATCGTGTGTGCCCCGTCACCGGAACATGCTCTTACGACCCTCACGCGTCTCCTTGACAGCGATCCCAACGCGACCCTGGGTTAGGCAAGACTACCCGCTGAGTTTAAGCATATTAATAAGCGAAGGAAAAGAAACTTACAAGGATTCCCCTAGTAACGACGAGTGAACCGAGAACAGTCCAACTTGAGAATCGGGCTCCCCCACGGGCGTCTCTGAATTGTAATCTGGAGAAACGTCCTTTGCAATAGACCTAGCCCAAGTCCCCTGGAACCAGGCGTTGGAGAGGGTGAGAACCCCGTCGTGCCCAGAACCTGTCGCACCACGAGGCGTTGTCGGCAAGTTAGGTTGTTTGGGAATGCAGCCCCAATCGGGCTGTGAATTTCATCTAAGGCTAAATACAAGCGAGAGAATGATAGCAAACAAGTATTTCAAGGGAAAGATGAAAAGGACTTTGAAAAGAGAGTTAAAGAGTTCTTGAAATTTTTGGGAGGGAAACGGATAGTGGTTGATGATGCGCCCCGGTTAGATGTGGAACGACGACAACTGGTTCACCGATTGTTTCGAGACGTGGACCGATGCGGATTGAGGTGGCTGCCCAAGCCCAAGCTATAGTTCTGCCCGTGAAGATGTCGTTGCCACGATCATGGATGGCAGCGCTCACCTTATGACGTGCCTCGACTTCTGCGTGCTCCTGGCATTGGGCTGCAAGCTCCCCATTCGGCTCGTCTTAAAACACGGACCAAGGAGTCTGACATGTGTGCGAGTCAATAGGCCAGTAAACCTGCAAGGAAGCTAATTGGCGAGATCCCTCTAAGGGTTGCACCGTTGACCGTCCTTAATCTTTTGAGAACGATTCGAGTGAAAGCATACCTGTCGGGACCCAAAAGATAGTGAACTATGCCTGAGTTAGGCGAAGCCAGAGGAAACTTTGGTGGAGGCCCGTAGCGATACTGACGTGCAAGTTCCTTCAGGGTTTTCCCTCAGGATAGCTGGAGCCCACATGCGAGTTCTATTGGGTAAAGCCAATGATTAGAGCCATTCGGGGCACAATGACCTCAACCTATTCTCAAACTTTAAATAGGTAGGATGGCGCGGCTACTTCGTTGAGTCGCACCAAGGAATTGAGAGCTCTAAGTGGGCCATTTTTTGCAAGCAGAACTAACGATGCGAGATGAACCGGAAGCCAGGTTACGGTTCCTAATTGCTTGCTAACCTAGAACTCGCAATGGGTGTTGGTCGATTAAGACAGCAAGACGGTGGTCATGGAAGTCAAAATCCGCTAAGGAGTGTGCAACAACTCACCTGCTGAATCAACTAGCCCTGAAAATGGATGGCGCTAAAGCGTATGAGCTATACCCAGCTGTCGGGGCAAGTTCCAAGCCCCGATGAGTAGGAGAGCGAGGCGGTCGCTGCAAAACCTAAGGCGAGATCCCGGGTGGAGCGGTCGTCGGTGCAGATCTTGGTGGTAGTAGCAAATATTCAAATGCAAACTTTGAAGGCAAAAGAGGGGAAAGGTTCCATGCTTACACATGGGTTAGTCAATCCTAAGAGATGGGGGAAGCCTGTTTGATAGCGTGCTAAGCGCGAGCTTTGAAAGGGAATCGGGTTAAAATTCCTGAACCGGGACGTGGCGGTTAACAGCCACGTTAGGGAGTCCGGAGATGTCGGCGGGGGCCTCGGGAAGAGTTATCTTTTTTGTTTAACAACCTGCCCACCTCTGAAATGGCTCAGTCGGAGGTAAGGTCCAGTGGCTAGAAAAGCACCGCACGTCGCTTGGTGTCCGGTGCGCACTCGATGGCCCTTGAAAATTTGGAGGATCGAGTGCCTCCCACGCCCAGTCGTACTCATAACCGCATCAGGTCTCCAAGGTGAACAACCTCTAGTTGATGGAACAATGTAGGCAAGGGAAGTCGGTAAAATGGATCCATAACCTCGGGAAAAGGATTCGTTCTAAGGGCTAGACATAAGGGTCACAGTCCCGAACCCATCGGCTGTCAGCGGACTGCTCGAGTTGCTCCCTCGGTGAGAGCGAGTCGCCGCGTGCCGGCCAAGGGACGGACTGGAAAGACCACCTCTGCAATCTTCCTTAAGCGTCAAATAGTCGACTTAGAACTGGTACAGATAAGGGGAATCTGACTATTTAATTAAAACAAAGCATTGTGATGATCCCTGCGAATGCTCACGCAATGTGATTTCTACCTAGTGCTCTGAATGTCAAAGTGAAGAAATTCAACCAAACGCGGGTAAACAGCAGGAATAACTATGACTCTCTTAAGGTAGCCAAATGCCTCATCATCTAATTAGTGATGCCAAATGCCTCATCATCTAATTAGTGATGCTCATGAATGGATTAACGAGATTCCCACTGTCCTTGTCTACTATCTAGCGAAACCGCAGCCAAGGAAATAGGCTTGGCAAAATCAGCAGGGAAGGAAGACCCTGTTGAGCTTGACTCTAGTCCAACTTTGTGAAATGACTTGAAAGGTGTAGGATAAGTGGGAGCTGAAAGGTAAAAGTGAAATACCACTACTTTCAACGTTATTTTACTTATTCTGTGAATCGGAAGCAGGGCTCTGCCCCTCTTTTTGGACCCAAGGCTCGCCTCGGCTGGCTGATTCGGGTGGAAGACATTGTTAGATGAGGAGTTTGGCTGGGGTGGCACATCTGTTAAAAGATAACACAGGTGTCCTAAGATGAGCTCAACAAGAACAGAAATCTCGTGTGGAACAAAAGGGTAAAAGCTCGTTTGATTCTGATTTCTAGTACGAATATGAACCGTGAATGCGTGGCCTATCAATCCTTTAGACCTTTGGAATTTGAAGCTAGAGGTGTCAGAAAAGTTACCACAGGGATAACTATCTTGTGGCAGCCAAACAAAATTCACCAAGTGTTGGATTGTTCACCCACCAATAGGGAACGTGAGCTTGGTTTAGACCGTCGTGAGACAGGTTAGTTTTACCTTACTAATGATAGTGTCGCAATAGTAATTCAACCTAGTATGAGAGGAACCATTGATTCGCACAATTAATTATCACGCTTGGTTGAAAAGCCAGTGGCGCGAAGCTACCGTGTGTTGGATTGTGACTGAATGCCTTTAAGTCAGATTTCGAGCTAGAAGTGACGCATGCACCTGCTGCTTAATTGCTGACCTATAGTAAGCCCCTGCAGTAGACGAGCCCCATGGGCCGCCTTGAAGTATAATTCCCATCGAGCGGCAGGTAGAATCCTTTGAAGATGACTTAAATATGCAACGAGGTATTGTAAGTGGCAGAGTGGCCTTCCTGCCACGATCCCCTAAGATTCAGCCCTGTGTCGCTTCGATTTGTCCATCCCCCCTCCTCCACCACCCTTATCTTATCAAAACTCTTTACCCCGTCCCGTCCAAAGGTTAAGCCCCTCATGTTGTGTGCCTTGCCCTTTGCTGCATGCCCTAGCTTTGGCAGCATACCCATGGGGGGCTGCTTGCGCACCAAGCCCTATGCTGCATGCCCATGCGAGGCTGCCTTGGCGGCCTTGGCCTTGGCAGCGTGCCTATGGGGGGCTGTCTTGGCCTTAGTTGCATGCCTATAAGGGCTACGTTTACCTTGGCTGCATGCCTAACCTTGGTAGCGTGCCCATAGGGGTGGCCTTGGCCCTGGCTGCTGCTTGCGCGCATATTTGGAGTGATTTCCTAAAATTGAGTGTTTTTTGGTAAAAAGAGGTTATTTTCCCCAAGGATGCCGCAGTATGAATCCTAGGGGCCATGCCCGTATGCAGGCAGCACCGCATCGTCCCGCATTGTCATGCACTCCAACAAAATTGACTCATGCCTTTTTCCATTTGTGTGTCCCTAAATTCATTCCATGATTTTAGAGGAGGTTTCCACCAAGAAATTTGGCGTTCTGAGCATTTTTTTAATTTTTTTTATGATTTTTCCTATTTTCTGGCTTTCGAAAATCATAAAAAGTAAAATATGTTCAATTTGGCCTCCAAATTTTGACAAGTTAAAGGTTGGATTTTTCTCAACATGTGTGCAAAATATCAGGGCAAGACTCTAAGAATTGCTTCGAAAAAGACCCATTATTCCTCCTCAATAAATCAATGTTTCCGGTGCCAGAGAAGATTTTTTCCTAAGCACTCTTTAGGGGGGAGGAGGTATTCAGTGATGCACAGGGGCGACCCCTCTTAAGCTTGGCCACCAGTGGGCACCTAGCCTCACGTGCTCCATGGCGTGAGGTGAGCCCTAAATGCATTGCCGGGGTGGACCCAGGTTGGCATTTCTAGTGTGGGTGGTATAGCTGTAGCGCACTCTTGTAAAGCAGACGGTGTTAGTTTCCCCCATTGCCATGCAAAGCAAGCCTAAGGTGATGATCAAACACATTATGAAAGCTCTTTCTAGTGCCACTTTTCCTTGAGGCCACACCCACTTGTGCCCAGTGGTGGGGGGTCGATGGTCTTAGTAGCTGTGTGGTAGGGGGATGCATGCATTCATGGTATAGCTTAGGCATGCTCTCATAAAGTGGACGGTGTTTGTCCTTCACCCATTGGCCTTCACGCCCAGTGGTGCGAACTCGGCGCCACTATATGCTTCCTCATGCATGGTAGGCCTTGTGGCGTGTCATTGTGGGGTATGTTTGGTGGTGTTGCGATTTAGTGTATGTGATAGCGTGTGAGTGGTGGCAGGGTTGCATGGCTTGGCAGGCTCCGTGCTTATGCATTGAACTATCTAGCATGCTGCAAATCAATATTGTTCCGAGTGTTGCTCATCGCCTCGGACGCAATTCGGGTTCTTGTGCTGCATACCTGTCTTGAAGGAACTTATCCCTCTAGTTGATTCATTCCTAGTCAAAGCTCCTCGCGGGGTGTTGGCAGGACCTCAAAGTTGTCCTTGTGTCCCGTGCATGCCTCACAGCCTCTGCGTTGCCGCTATGGACCACACGGGCGTGTTTTTGAACTCTAACACTAAACATTATATGGGTTTGAGGCCTCTGGCCCCCTTTGCCAATGTATCAAGCGAGTGTCATCGCTCTACCCCATGCGATCACTATGCTCGTCCATGCCCTTCCTTACCCTTGGGTGAGCCAGGGCCTCCACATGGCTTCGGTATCGACGAGGAATTTTACCTAGTTGATTCTACCAGTAGTCATATGCTTGTCTTAAAGATTAAGCCATGTATGTGTAAGTATGAACTAATTCAGACCATGAAACCGCGAATGGCTCATTAAATTAGTTATAGTTTCTTTGATGGTACCTGCAACTCGGATAACCATAGTAATTCTTGAGCTAATACATGCAACAAACCCCGGCTTCTTGAAGGAATGCATTTATTAGATAAAAGGTTGACACGGGCTCTGCTCACTGCTCTGCTGATTCATGACAACTCGATGGATCGCTTGGCCATCGTGCCGGCGATGCATCATTCAAATTTCTGCCCTATCAACTTTCGATGGTAGGATAGTGGCCTACTATGGTAGTGACGGGTGATGAAGAATTAGGGTTCAATTCTAGAGAGGGAGCCTGAGAAACGGCTACCACATCCAAGGAAGGCAGCAGGCATGTAAATTGCCTAATCTTGACACGGGGAGGTAGTGACAATAAATAACAATACCGGGCTCTCACAAGTCTGGTAATTGGAATGAGTACAATCTAAATCCCTTAACAAGCATCCATTAAAGGCAAGTCTGGTGCCAGCAGCCGTCATAATTCTAGCTCCAATAGCGTATATTTAAGTTGTTGCAGTTAAAAAGCTTGTAGTTAAACCTTGGGTTGGGCAGAGTGGTCCGCCCCTGGTGTGCACCGATCTACTCATCCTTTCTACCAGCGACGCGCTCCTGGCCTTAACTGAACGGGTCATGCCTCCAGTGCTGTTACTTTGAAGAAATTAGAGTGCTCAAAGCAAGCCTACGCTCTGGATACATTAGCATGGGACAACATCATAGGATTTCGGTCCTATTCTGTTGGCCTTCGGGGTCGGAGTAATGAGTAATAGGGACAGTTGGGGGAATTCGTATTTCATTGTCAGAGGTGAAATTCTTGGATTTATGAAAGATGAACAACTGCGAAAGCATTTGCCAAGGATGTTTTCATTAATCAAGAATGAAAGTTGGGGGCTCGAAGACAATCAGATACCATCCTAGTCTCAACCATAAACGATGCCGACCAGGGATTGGCAGATGTTACTTATAGAACTCTGCCGGCACCTTATGAGAAATCAAAGTCTTTGGGTTCCGGGGGGAGTATGGTTGCAAGATTGAAACTTAAAGGAATTGACAGAAGGGCACCACCAGGAGTGGAGCCTGCGGCTTAATTTGACTCAACACAGGGAAACTTACTAGGTCCAGACATAGTAAGGATTGACATACTGAGAGCTCTTTCTTGATTCTATGGGTGGTGGTGGAGTGATTTGTTTGGTTAATTCCATTAACGAACGAGACCTCAACCTACTAACTAGCTATGTGGAGGTGACCCTCCGCGGCCAGCTTCTTAGAGGGACTTTGGCCGCTTAGGCCAAGGAAGTTTGAGGCAATAACAGGCCTGTGATGCCCTTAGATGTTTTGGGCCGCACACGCGCAACACTGATGTATTCAACGAGTTTATAGCCTTGGCTGACAGACCCAGGTAATCTTTGAAATTTCATTGTAATGGGGATAGATCATTGCAATTGTTGGTCCTCAACGAGGAATTCCTAGTAAGCGCGAGTCATCAGCTCACGCTGACTACGTTCCTGCCCTTTGTACACACCACCCGTCGCTCCTACCGATTAAATGGTAGTCATGGTACTGTTAGAAATATTAACAGAAAATGAAAATTGTTGCACTAAAAAGATATTATATTTTCAATTGTGTATTTTTCAAAAATATACCTCAATTATAATAACAAACATAATTAGGGGGGGGGGGGGACCACTTCGATTTATAGTATCGTGGGAGGAGGGAACTTAAATGTATATACGATAATACTAAATAATATATTGCATGTTCCATGAAGAAAAAAAAAATACATGATAATACTGCATAATATATTACATGTTCCTTGAAGAAGAAAAAAAAAATGATAATACTACATAATATACTACATACTGGGGTAATTGGCACAGAGGTACTAGCCAATAGACTAAAGAACATCAGATGTAATGAATCTCACAATAACTTTATTTTTACTCTTCTTGTCCGATGCTTGCATTTTTTATGTTTATAATTACATAGTGGTAATATTTACCACCAGTTATTTAGGATCATATATACAAATATTAGCCTTGGTAGACCATTATAGGAAAAAAGATCTTGGAAAATAAGAAAATTTTGAGAAAAAAACTTAAAAATTCCATATCTCTAAAAATAAATGAAATTTGGCGAAAAAATTGGGGCAAACCAGAAAAGTGTGTAGACTTTAGGTAGGACACAAAAAAAGGCGAAGAATCTGGATGATAGCCGAAGGAAAAATGAGCTTATTACAGGTCGCCGTATCCCTATAGATTTCTATAAGGAACAGAATGAAGTGAGAAGGGAAGTCAATAGAAATGTCCTCTAAGAGGGATAACAAAAATCGAGCCGAGGCTTTGTGATAGAGTTATAGTGAGACAATGGATGAAGAATGAATGTCATCACCATGTTAAGGAATCTCGAACCTTTCACAAAGCTGGAGCAAGGGGTGTTTTGACGGTCACCCTAAGATGAAGGTGTTTCACAAAATAGAGACGAGAGTTCGTCTTTGGACATAGTCCTCAGACGATCACAGCCAGGGTAGTCAGGATGCGCTACCCTAGGAACATGTAGTACCTCGGATACAATATCTAGAGTAACTACAATGCGTGTACCTCAAACGCGAGTGACAAAATGAGGTACTAAAGTATCAAATCTGTGCATGTTGGAGTAAAACTCCTGTATGATCACGGAGAGACAGGTGTCCGAGATGCCACATAGTGACTCCCAACCCCGACTATAGATGATAATGGGTAGGTCAGTATCAGAAAAATATGATAGAATGACTTGGTGTTCCGAATGAATGCCTCGTCGAGAAAAGTTCACTGAAAAGTCCTTACGGGCTTTATCATCACGGAACCGTACGTGAGAAGGAGTGGTGTCAGAAGAAGTGGATGCCCCAGAATGAAAAAGGTTCTAGGACGGAGTGGATTTTTGTTTAGGTGCCATAGAGCAACTAACAAAAGAAAAAGGGAGAGAAAGAAACAGACAGAAAAGCACTAACAAGATAAATGAAGGTACGTATGCATGAAAATGCATGAGCATGTGATATGCAACATAAAAACCATCATGGGCTTAGCCCAATCCAAACCTACCAACACACATCATTGCAACAAAGTAAACACACATCTAAAATGCATCATACATTGTTATAATGTAGTTGTAATAAAATGCATGATGATTTAAAACTTATTTAAGCAAAAACCAACCTAAAAATTTTGCAAAAACCTCATCAATTTTGAAAAACCCCAAAAACTTTTCAAAAACCCAAAACTTAGGTCAAAAAGAATGAAATGCATGGCACAAGAGAGAAATAAGATCATACCAAATGAAGAACACTTGATTTAGGCTGAAGATCAAGTGAGCAATGTGAAGGGTTTGAATTTGAGGAGTTTTGGAGAGAGAGAAGTGAGAATCTATCCAGAGAGATCGGAGAAAATGAGAGAATTTTTGCGCTGACCCTATATATAGGAAATCATAAAGCTCGATGGATCAAGAGGTGTCGAGCTTTAAAACATGAGAATTAGCTATTGAAGAGCTATCGAGGATCTGTCGATAGGTGTCCACAACAAAAGGGGCTCGATGGATCGAGAAGCTATTGAGCATCGAGAAACTTTCTCGATGGATCAAGTAGCTGTTGAGAAGCTATCGAGAATGCGATAAAAAGAAGCTGAAAGGGCTCAATAGATAACCTAGCTACTGAGAGGTGCCCAGAAGCTATCGAGATTGCTTAAAAACAATTTTTCAAAGAAGAGAAAAACACAGACATGAATGCAATCAGGCATGCTACTCAACCAATGATCCAAAAAACATTTTAAGCTCTCAAAAATCATCTTTCAACAAGAAAAATGTCAAGCACATAGATCGAAAACTCATACACACACTAAACAATTCTAACCAATTTTATATTTCAAAAATAAGTTAAGACAGTTTAGTGAGCATACATTAACACATGTATTCCTTGTGATGGCCAAATCACATTGTACCTACATATATATCAAAAGTAGCAAAGAATATTGCGTGTTGTGTGCGAAAGACATCGCAAGATTGCATAAGTGTCTACATGTTATGACGATTTGAGATATGAGAAAATCACTTTAACTCACACACAATCATAACTACTTGATGGGGACTATCACTTTCGAGGTACATCCTATAACTCATACATCTCCTAGAATACACGCTTGCAATCATATATAAAGCATTTTGATTCTTTTTGCTTTTTATTTTTCTTTGCATATTTTTCTTTTAAGCAAACCATTCATGGGCATATAAGAGATAGAAAAGAAATACCCAATGAAGTTAAGCATTTGACATTCCACTTTTGCTATGCTGAAGCATACAAATGTTATTTCATGATTGGCAGGCAACAGTGGTGAGATGGTTATTTATACATTTCTCTTAGGATTTTCTATTCCTTCCCATCAAAAAGAGTGATACAAGTGTTAAGTACAAGAGATTACTTAATTTTACTCATCACAAACACGAGCCACAAACTTTAGAAAAGATGCTCATCTAAGCTATAAAAGATACAAAGTTTTAAACTTTGTTTCAATGGCCATCCAAGGTACACAAAGTACCAAAGTACACAAACACACACTGTTTTTGTATTTTTATGATTTTATCAAATTTTTTTTTATTATGAAAAGAAAAATAAAACAAAACTAAAAAATAAACAAACAAAAACATGTTAAACAAAGCAATGCATAAAACTAGATGCAAATGCATGAGGAAGAAGGAGGAGAAGATGAGATCAATCCATGGAAATAACACCAATGTTTTGGCGAAGGAATACAAACCGTTTACTATTAAGAGGTTAGGTGAACAAGTCAGCCTTCTGATTATTAGTGTGAATGAATTCAAGAGTGAGAGTACCATCTTCGACAAGCTCCCGAATGAAGTGATATTGAATCTCTATGTGTTTAGTTCGAGAATGTTGAACCGGATTCTTAGAGATGTTAATGGTGCTGGTATTGTCACAGTAGATAGTGAAATGCTCTTCACAAATACTGTAATCAAGGAGAAGTTTTTGCATCCATAGAAGTTGGGTGCAACAGCTATCGGCAACAATGTACTCAGCTTCTACAGTGGATAATAAGATGGAATTTTGCTTTTTTCTCATCTAGGAGACAAGATTATTACCCACATAGAAACAACCCTCGACGTACTCTTTCTATCATCAGCATTCCCAGCCCAGTCTATGTCAGAATACCTAACTAAGACATCATTTGTGTCCTTGTTGTACCACACACCAAAGTCAGCAGTGGTTTTGACATACTTTATGATTCTTTTCAAAGAAATCATATGAGACTCTTTGGGATTAGTCTGATATCTAGCACACACTCCCACACTGTAACTAATGTCAGGTCTACTAGCAGTAAGGTAAAGAAGACTACCTATCATGCTTCTATAAAGAGATGAATCTATACTTTTACCCAACATATCAACAGTGAGTTTAACATTTGGGCTCATAGGGGTTTTAATAGAGCTAGCAGATTCCAAACCAAACTTTTTCACAAGATTTTTAGCATATTTAGATTGAGATAGAAATATACTTGAATCTTGTTGATGGATCTGCAAACCAAGGAAGTGAGTCAACTCTCTAATCATGCTCATCTCGAACTCGGCCTGCATGAGTTTTGAGAAACTATGAGCAAGTTCATCCTTAGTCGACCCAAAGATGATATCATCAACATAGACTTGACCAACTATCAACTCGCCATCTTCCCTTTTGATAAAGAGAGTTTGATCAGCTTTTCCTCTTGTGAACCCATGTGAGACCAAGTATTGTGTGGGCCAATCATACCAAGCTCTAGAGGCTTGCTTTAAACCATAAAGAGCCTTTTTGAGGTACAGAACATGATCCGGAAAGTGTGGATCAATGAATCCTTTTGGTTGAGCCACATAGACATCTTCCTTAAGGAACCCATTCAAGAAAGCAGCCTTTATCTCCATTTGGTAAAGCTTGAACTTCAAGTGACACGATAGGGCTAGGAGAATTCTAATGGACTCCATATGAGCTACTGGAGCAAATTTCTTATCATAGTCTACTCCTTCCATTTGAGAGTATCCTTGAGCTACAAGATGAGACTTGTTGCAGATCACATTACCCTCATCATCAGTCTTATTATGGAATATCCACTTTGTGCCAATGATGTCCTCACCTTCCGGTCTAGGTACTAGAGTCCAAACATCATTCCTTTGAAACTGAAGTAGTTCATCGTGCATAGCTTCAACCTAGCTTTCATCCTGAAGAGCTTCCTCAACTTTAGTAGGTTCAACCTGCGACAGATAACAAGAATAAGACAAAAAGTTAACAACACATTTATCAACTATATGCTTTCTTAGTGTATGTTCATTCATGTTTCCCACAATAACTTCAAGAGGATAATTCAATTTTATCCTTGAGGAAGGTCATTTCTCTTCCTAGGATTCAAAATCAGGTGAAGTAGGTATGTTTGCTGAACCTTTTACAACACTTAGAGTGTTAGGAGTACTTGGAGATGCGGGCTCTTGATCAACAATTTCTTGAACATCCTTGGGCTCGGGAGGAAGAATTTCTTTGGGGATTTCCTCCCTAAGTTTCTCAGAATTGAACTGTGAAGATTCATCAATAACAACATTCACGGTTTCCATTACCTTCATGGTTCTTTTGTTGTATACTCGATAAGCCTTGCTTGTAGAGGAGTATCCTAGAAATATTCCTTCATCGCTTCGAAAATCAAATTTTCCCACATTCTCTCTTTCCTTGAGAATGAAACAAGTACTTCTAAAGATTCTAAAATACTTAACATTTGGTTTCCTTCCCTTACACAGCTCATAGGGAGTCTTTTTAGTACTGGGTCTGAAATATACCCTGTTAACCGTATGACATACAGTGTTGACGGCTTCTCCCCACAAGTTTCTAACCACATCCTTGTTATGCAGCATAGCTCTAGCCATCTCCTGAATGACCCTGTTCTTTCTTTCTACTACACCATTCTGCTGAGGAGTAATAGCAGCAAAGAATTCTTGAGATATACCTGACCTAGTGCAGAAAAAGGCTCCATGTAAAATTTCTTGAATTCTTTACCGTGATCGATTCAAATTCGATCAATCTTCAAGCTCTTCTCATTCTGCAATCTTGTTCATAAGGCTTCAATGTGATCAGGAGCATCAGACTTGGATTGTAGAAGTATGACCCAAGTGTACCAAGTGAAGTCATCTACCACAACCATGATGTATCTCTTTCCACCAAGAGACTCGATTCTGGTTGGACCCATGAGATCTAGATGTAGTAGCTCCAATGGTCTAGATGTAGCGAATGTCTGAGTGCCCGGATATTTAGCTTTCGTTTGTTTTCCAAGCTGACATGGTCCACACACTACATTGTTCACTCTATTGAGCTTTGGTATTCCTAAGACTGACTCATGCTTAGATAGAATTGAAAGATGTTTGTAACTAGCATGTCCCATCCTTTGGTGCCATAGATCTTCATTTGGTAAACGAATGCTATTGCACACAATATCAGCATCAGGAACCAAGCCATAGCAATTGTCTAGAGTACGAACACCACTTATGAGTTTCTTCCCAGACTCATCCATGATAAGGCATTTTCCTTTTGAGGATAGTACAATAAAGTCTTGATCACATATCTAACTTATGCTCAACAAGTTCACTCTCAAACTTCTACATATATAACATTTACAATGTCAGGCAGTCCAGGTAGAGAGATGATCCCTTTCCTTTAATCTGTGATTTGCTCTCACCACCAAAAGTGACATTACCACCTTTCTTAGACTCAAAAACCTTGAAGAGAGATCGATCTCCAGTCATGTGTCTTGAGCAGCCACTGTCAAGGTACCACAAACACATGTCCATAACCTTAAATGTGGACTTCATCATGAAGCACACTTCATGCTTAGATGACAGATCAGTGGGAATGGTGTTTTCTCTCATCTGCCTTTTATGAAAAAAGGCTTTAACTTTCACTCTTCTTAGACGAACTCCTTTGCACATTTTCATTTTGAGACAGTCTAGTTTCTTCTTTGTCAAGTTGAGATCTTTTCCAATAGTCATCATAATAGAATTCACATAACTTTTAGACTTGCATTTTCTGATACACTCAAACAAGTAGAGATTAGAAAAATAAGATGTATTTGAAAACAAATATCTCTTCAAGCTAGTTGTAGCCATCACAATAGGGGTCAATGGATTACAAGCAAAGATTAAATCTAATCAAAGTGTGCCTACTCTAATACCACTTGATAGGCCAAGAATATATTGACCCCCTTGAGATGAATTAACAAATTAATTAGTCAAGTTAATTAATTAAGTCAATTAGCATGCAATAGTGTGGTAGCACAAACAAATCACCAAAATTGATAGGCCAAGAATATATTGACCCCTTGAGATGAATTAACAAATTAATTAGCCAAGTTAATTAATTAATTCAGTTAGCATGCAATAGTGTGGTAGCACAAACAAATCACCAACTAAGTTAAAGTGTAGTGGAAAATAAATTGGCACAGTGATTTGTTTACAATTGGGGAAAACCTACACGGAAATAACCCCACCAGGTGATTTTAAGGTACCACTCTCGAGAATTCACTATTATCACAACAAGTGGTTACAAGTAAAGGAATCCCAATACCTTATACCAACCTATAGTTGAACCCTTACCCCAATACCCAATTGGACTTGTTCTATAGTGACAATCTCTCCTTTTAATGCATGGCTCCTAGTACGTGACTAACCAATTCGATGCGCGGATCCTAATACGCGGCTTACTCATTGACTTGAGAAAGATGTTGGCTGCAAAGTTCTTCAGTTCATCACACGACTTGGTTACAAAACCCTACGGTGTACAAATATAGCAGCTTCTTGAATAGGAAGATGAATTAGGACATATGTCTCTGGTTCACAATATGCTTGTGAAAAACTTTTACATTGAATTGCATTAGCTGTGACGGTCCTTAAAACAATCCTTATATATGTTTAGGGTTGTGAGAAAAGAAAGCCCAAACATCTATTCACGAATTGGATTGATATCAGCTCTGAAAAACTGATTTTCATAAACCTCGATAGATAGCTTATTTGTCGAGATAGCTGTCGAGCATCGGGTTTCAGTAGCTTTTTAAACCTCGAAAGATACTAGCTGTCGAGCTTTAAAATACAGTACTTCTTCACTTATTTCTTGGACAGATTTTCATGGTTGTAACACTTGATCTTGAAACCTTGTTCCTTGAAGTATTAAACACATCCTAGATCTACCCAATTACAAGTAAAGTGCATTTTGTCAAGGGATTAGCCAATTCAATATTGACATATGTTCCCAAAATGATTCACATATGTCCTAACACTTTTTGCAACAAACTTTTTAAGATTCTCACGATCTCGAACGATGTAGCACTCATTACCAAATGTTCTGAAGTATTTTACAACAAGCTTTTTCACTCTCCTAAGTTCATATGGAGTCTTCTTAGTATCCGGTCGAAAATACACCCTGTTCAGTGTATGACATGCAGTGTTCACAACTTCTCCCCAGAATGGCTTTGCCATACTTTTGTTATTCAGCATAACTCTGGCCATTTCTTGGATCACTTTATTCTTTCTTTCCACAACTCCATTTTGCTGAGGTGTCTTGGGTGCTGAGAACTCTTGCTTAGTTCCTTGATCATTTCAGAAAGATGCAAGCTTGGAGTTTTCAAACTCTCTTCCATGATCACTTCTAATGCGAGCAATCATAGCATTCTTCTCAATTTGCAGCTTCTTGCATAGATGTATCATCTTGTCTGGAGCTTCAAATTTGTCTCTCAAAAGAATCACCCAAGTGTATCGAGTGAAGTCATCTACAACAACTAGAATGTACTTCATCCCTCCTAGACTTTGAACTCTGGCAGGACCCATTAGATAAATGTGTAGCAACTCTAATAGTTTGGATGTCTGAACTTCACTTATGGATGGATGTTTGGATTTCACTTGTTTACCAATCTAACATGGTCCACATATACTTTTCTCAATCTTCTTAAATTTTGGTAAATCTAGAACAGCTTCACACTTAGAGATTTTTTCAATTTGTTTGTGACTGGCATGTCCTTGTTGGAAAAATTCATGTTTGTATCGCATACAAGACATACACAACGGAAAATTAACAGATCTACTTCATTCGCAATTGATAACATGTACTATTCAAATTTTAGAATTCAAGAACAAGTTAGCATACCTTTATACGGTGAAATTCAAAACCAAATATTAGAAGTACTTAGGAACACTCTTAGTCTTCACTCCAATTCCACTTGTGCCCAAGAAGTGTGGTCTCTCAATCAGTTTCTAAGGAGAGAATAAAAGAGTGGCTTACACTCATATACAAACCATTTCATTCTCTTACAAAATTCAGTATGTTTCTCTCCTTATAACTGATTATCTAATTGGGCTAGCCTTTTGGGCAATTCCAATTGGGCTTTAGTATGTGGCTTAGAGTGAGACCAAAAGGGAACAAATAAGACACTAGCTCCAATGGGTTTTAAGCTTTTCTATCGACTCTTAACAAGCCCAAAATTACTATTAATTATATTTAATACCACTATATAAATATAATTGCACTCTAGGCCTTATTAATAAATTATATCCCAAGACTTTATTATACATACAACCCCTTCATAAAATATTTGTAGTAATACAAAGTCATGTATGTTGACTGCCACTTTGAAGATTATTACATCTTAATCCTTGAGTGCCCGGTTTAATCCTTTAAGTTATTCATCATATATTTATGAAATCCAATTTCATAAATACATACTTTAGTAACTCCTTATTAAAGTGGCTAGGACTAACACTCTAAATAACCGAACTCATTAAACTTATCTCAAGGGAATATTTTATATCTCCGTTAAGAGATTATGAATTCCATCTTGAGAATATTTGTTCCTTCAACACTAAATGTGGCTGCCCAACATACTGAGATTTTGATCGTGACTTTAGATCTCACTCATAATATATCAAAGCAAACTATACTTCATGATCAAGTCCATTATTCTCTCAGGATTAAGAGTTTATGTAAATAGAAGTCGTGAGATTTATTATTCATTTGATAGTCGTTAGGAGAATAATAAATCTTACAGCAGTCCAGTTCAATATGTCTTAACTCTTAAAACATATCAACATATAAATTAGAAGTCTCGACTTCCACGATCAAGACAAATAATCTTAGTTGACATGTTATAGTCTTCGCATATGAAATGCCTAATTTCATCACTGACTACGAATTAAAATTCTAAGTTTACAAAAAACTTGTGATTTATATTTTCTGTGACTAAATCACATACTATGCATCTCATGGACTATATGATAATGTCCAAATATTCATGTTGCCATTATTTTAGATAATTTAAAAAAAAAAAAAAACTTTATTAATTACAACATTAAGTCATACATAGCATCATACAATAGAATTTAAGGGCACTAATCCTAACAGTCATAACTATTGATGCCATAAGTCCACCTGATTAATTTTTACACTATAGCACTTGTGACTGATGCTTGGAGTTATGCCATAGCAATTATCAATGGTCCTTATTCCAACATAAATGCAATCACCACCACCATCAAGAATTTCACATTCATACTTGGTGAATAACACATTTAGTCCATTATCATAAATCTTACTAACACTCAGCAAATTAGCCTTTAATCCATCTACATACCAAACATCTTCAAACACCAGCAATCTCAGGATGTCTACAGTTCCAATACCTTGGATGACTGATTTGCTTCCATCTCCAAATGTGACAATTCCAATCTTTCCTTCAAAAAGAGTCTTGAACAAAACTTTGTTACCTATCATCTACTTGGAACAACCATTATCCAAATACCACAAAAAAGTATCACGTAATTTTAAGGTAGTTAAAGCAATATAGCAGACAGTTATTATAGCATGTAGTTATACCAAGAAATTTAAGAATAGGGTTAGCACATTTAAAAAAACCACTTTGTCCAACATGAAAAAAATTCAATTTTCAGTCTAATTGAATGTAAAGGAAAGATAAAAGAATTCATGATAGCAGGGGTCAAGGATCAACTCAGGGTAAACTACCCAATCAAGAGCTAACCTACTCTGATGCCACTTGTTTGTTTTTTTAGACCCCTTAAAACCAAATTGGTTTAACCTAATGAATTAGCCAAGTGTTTACTTAAGTTAATTATGAGATCTAGGTTAAACAGTAAAAGATCATATCATGCAAACAGCGGAAAAGTAAATAACAAATAAATATGATCACCCAAGAAAACCAATAAAACGAACCGTTTCAAGGTAAAAACCTGGGGAGGATTTGACCTATGTATCCTTAAGGTAAACAAATCCACTAATAGAGAATTGAAGTTTTTACAATAAGATTTAACCCTAAATCTATTGCTACCTCTAGTAGTAACTTACTGACACAACCACATGCAAGCTCCGAATCTATGGACTCTTCTCTCTTGGATTTGCAACACACAAGCTCCCACACTTATAACTTTGAGATCCTACTTAAAGTTTTCAGATCACCACTTGTTGATCTTGTAGCAACTAGATTCCACCAGCACTTGATTGTTGATCTTGTTCCGGTAAACACTTGAAGAGTTAGAAGGCATGGAACCTCTCAGATCTCACAGGAGTAATTCACAAGTCTTCCAAGAGTCTTCAAAACGTAGTTAGGATTTTTCTTTTATACTTAGGAATGTTGGACTGAAACTTTAAACGTTTTCGTGGGCTTAGGCCTGATTTAAATTTTGCATAAGTTATATTTCTGCAATTTTCGATCGGTCGAGCCTGATCTTCGATCAATCGAGCTTCACTAAAAATTAATTCTTTTTCCTGTAGCTTGAATATTCTTGAGACTTGACTTGAAACACTTTAAGCAATGTCTAACACCTATTCTAGACATGGTTTTCTCCTCGGTTTGCCAACATATACAAATTAGGACTCAAAACATTTAATCATAAATCTTTAGAATTTAACATTCTCTATTCTTTGTATCTTTGAGAGAGTTATTTGGGTGTACTGGGGTTTGGATTATTGTGAGTATATCATTACACCAACTTGTGTATCTCCATATTTAATTAATTAGTGGAATTTCTTCATCGTTGCCTGTGGATGTAAGCCAAAAACCAAATCATGTAAATTCTTGGTTTTCTTTTGTTTGTGCCTAGTTGTTCATTTGGGTTTGCTTCATCCCTATTATTTATTTTTTGGAGTTCTTTTTAAAGCTACAATTTTTTCACTATCAAATTAAAGTGGAAATGCTATCCAGAGGCGCTTTCCTACAACACTTATCACAATTTTGAAGATGGGGTTGACTCTTTTAACAATTCAGTATATTCTTTTTCGTCTGGATGTGAATGACAAAGGCAACGCGTAGTGACAACCTTCTATTCCACAAAAGCGGCCAAAAGAAAGAGGTCCTTGTCCACCCTCCTTTACAATTAAATAGCTTTAGGAAAAGATAGGTCCCCCATCCTCTCAACCTGCCGATAATAGCTCCGTCAGATCCACTTTGTGGATTACCTTGCAGATTTTGGTCCTCCAAAAACCAGATGAGAAAGACTAAGAATTCAGAAAGATATATTTATTATTAGAAATTATTGTCACAATTTTTTTACATCAAATGAAAAATAAAGCAGAATCATAATGAAGCTTAACCAATGGATTCAATGTTTATATGCTGTCAAATGTAAAGTTGGGCAATCTTCGAACTTGCTTGACTAGTGTGTAAAGTGTAAAACTTTCATGGCAATTATGAAGAATGTAATATCACAATATTTAAAGAATGGAATAAGTTCTCATGCTTTGAGGCAATACAAAACCTACACTTTTTGGTTACCAATACGAAATTAGAACAGGAAGCTGTAGTTTCACATTTCTTTTCATAAGTAAATAATGGGTAGGGGAGGGTTCGAAGTTCAAACCACAGACATGGAATATTTTCCTTTGTTTTGTTTTGGATATTTATTTATTTATTATTAAGTTTTTTGTTTTTGTTTTTCATTTTTAGAATAGTTATACATCATTTACTTCTCTAAAAAAAAAAAGGAAAAAAAATTATCCTTACTAAGTATTAAGAGAATTAATATGATCTATGTAGCAAAATTATTTAATTATTAAATATTTGGATTTATTTTACTTATTTAATATAATATATATATATAGCCAAAACTCAAAGAAAATCTAATTAGAATTTAATTGAATTCTCAATTTTGCACCACGTGTTCCATTTAATTTTTAATTTTGTGCCAAGTGAATTATTGAGTGTAAAAATCGAAGAGTTCAAATCCAATTAGATTATTGAATTTCAATTGGAATCCAATTTTCCACCATGTGTTCATTTATTTTTTTAATTTTTTTAGCAAGTGAATTATTGGATGAAAAAACCAAAAAGTCTAAATCCAATTAAATTTTAAATCATATATTATACATGTGTGTGTATATATAATGAGAAACCATTACAAATTTTAGAAATGTATGGTTTAAAAAAAGTGTAAGCTAATTCTAAATATAATTTGAATCTCTTCTCAAACAAAATGTATGATTGTAATTGTTTTTAATTGTACCTGTGTATGCATGGGACTACACACTAATAAGAGTAATAGGGGAAAAAATCTTCCTATTAGGAATCTATTTGTGAACAATTACTTAAAAACAACTGTCAAAATAAACCTTTGGATGGAAGGAGTTTATGAAGATTAAAATTTTCTTCTCTTTCTTTTTATTTTTACTATTGTTATTATTTTTTATTTTCTTTGAGAAAAAGGTTCCTTTTCTCTTTGATACCATTCAAAGAGATGTAAACAAAGTTTAAAAGAGTTACAGAATAGCTGGCTTGTACCAGCATTGGTATATTGGCATTCTAGTTGCCATATTAACTACAGACCAAATCGGATCAAGAACAACTTTGGGGACTAAGTACAGATTAAAGGTCAGTCCATTTTGCTGCAAAAATTTTAGATCAGCGATCATGGTCTTCTCCTGCCAATCTGGGATATTCTTCTTGTTGATTATTTGGGCTAGACTTCTACTGTTACTTAGGAATCCATGGTTTCTAGCTTTTAGAGCTGCCTCCACCATAGCTTCTTGTACAAC
This sequence comes from Quercus glauca, assembly GCA_023736055.1. Classification (NCBI taxonomy): domain Eukaryota; kingdom Viridiplantae; phylum Streptophyta; class Magnoliopsida; order Fagales; family Fagaceae; genus Quercus; species Quercus glauca. The sequence continues at coordinate 31,390,054 of CM043318.1, read as the reverse complement.
CCCATAACCTGAGCTTGCTATGCTACTAGCTACTCCACAAAACATGATATCTCCCTGCATATTCTTAGCTTCACATGCCAAAGCACTCCTTCTAGCTTTCTTCCTCCTAACCCCAGCAATTTTTATGATTAATTGCCATTGTCCTGCTGCTGGATTAAATTCTGATTTTGATCTGCTTGTTGGTCTTTGGTTCATTGATAAAGGATTCCTTGTACCTGCAAGACAAAGTTTGAGCTGTTAAAACCACTTTCATAGGATTTGGGTCTTTACCTTCATGGACTACAATGTTTCTATGATTCCAAATGGTCCATAAAGTAGTAAAGATGGCTTGCATACGTCCCATAAATTTAACCTCTCTTATTTTATGTCTAATTAGCATGTTTTCAACCCATTGCTGCATTGAGGTATTGAGAAGATCAGATGTGTGAACACCTAAAGGAGAGCTATGCCAACAAGCTCTAGCAAAAGGACAATGCAAAAAAAGAGGTGATGTGGATTCATCCCCTGTGTTGCATAAAGTGCAGATGCTGTAGGTTGAGATTCCCCTATTTTTTAATGTGAGGAAAGTAGGTAGACTATCATGCATGAGTTTCCACACAAAATTGCAGATTTTCAGAGGTACTTTGATCTTCCAAATGAGTTTATAAACCCCTGTTTGGATATGAGTGTGCCTGGACTGGTTTGGGGAGGAGGAATAGGAATCTTCAAGAAGTTGTAAGAAGTTCTGACTTTGAATTCTCCATTGTTAGAGTGTTTCCAGTTCCAGTGGAGCTTATCACTTACTGAACCTGTCTTAGATAAAGGTATTTTCAATATTTCAGACCACTGGGGATATGGATAAATGGCTCGGATCAAATCAGGTTTCCAATTGTTGGTGTTTTGATCTATAAGATCTGCCACTGTGCCAGTGTGTAGTCTAGAGTTATTCAGATTCTGTGTTGGACTTTTGAACCAATCTTGATGTCTGAGTAAAGCATCATAGCCTTCACCAATCCACTATCTTCCTTCTCTGAGTTTGGGATTCTCTTGTTTGATGGTACTCCAAAACTAGGGTTAATGGGGTTTAGGTGTTCAATCCTGTATGGAACATCTAGGGAAGTATTTTGCCTTGAGAGTTCTTGCAAGGAGAGATTGTGGATTATGTCTAATCCTCCAAAACTGTTTTGCAAGCATGGCTTGTGACGCAGGACAACCAGAACAAAAACTAAACAATAAAAAAATAAAGGGATATGACCTAGGAGTCAGCACCTAGGCCTTGCTTGGAGTCAGCATCAAGCGGGGAAACCACTAGGAGTCAGCACCTAGGGTAGACCTGGAGTCAGCACCAAACCAATGAAAGACCAAACGGCCATTGTTTTCATTCATCAAAATCAATTATCCCCTCAAGGAGTACAATAGGTTGCTTATATAGGATTACTAAACCTTAGTTATAATTGGCTAGGAAACCCTAATTGCCTTATTACAAAAATAACCTTACTTCTAAATTAAAATACTAAAAGCTCAATAACTAAAAGCCCAATAAACTAATAGGACCTAAAACATAAAAATACAATGGGCTTGCAAATATAAATAATACTAAATAATAATCTTCTTGTGTCTCCCGCATTATTCTCCTCTGGTTGGAGAAAACTCGACCTCGAGTTCTAAAGTGTTGAAGGATTAGGATGCGGACAAGTAACACTTCCTTCAAACCTAGAATCACCTTAGGGAGCATAGGGAAAAGAAAAACCTTGAATTCCATCACATCAAACTCATTTGGAATAACAAAATCAATGTGTGGAATCAGTATAATCTCATCTTGAATCCTATGAACCATAGGAAGCACTGTGGTCTTAACCGCTTCGACTTCACCAAGATGTAGATCTTCAAGAACTGTGGAGGGTTGATCAGAAGCACATTCAACAACTTCAACTTTCACATCATGAGCACCCTTTAACATAATACTCTCTTTAGGCACCATCTCTTCACCTTGCTGCTTTTCAATAGATTCATTTTCCTGCACGCATGTTAAAGCAACACTTGTCGAGGCATGTACGTCTATGTCAACATTAGGCTTTGGTGTTGCTGGAGGATTCTCAACGACCAAGATATCATCATCAATGTTGTCTTCTATTGGGGCAGCAAGAAGTTCATTGTGATCTAGTATCCTTGAGTTCCCAATTGAATCGGTTTGAATCTTCTTTTGTTTCATCTGAGCAATCACATCTTGAACATTTTTCATGAGCTTTACAGATAATTCCTTTAATTCATTGATAGATTGTTCAAAAGTGCACTGATACCAAAACTGACGCAGGACAACCAGAACAAAAACTAAACAATAAAAAAATAAAGGGATATGACCTAGGAGTCAGCACCTAGGCCTTGCTTGGAGTCAGCACCAAGCAGGGAAACTACTAGGAGTCAGCACCTAGGGTAGACCTGGAGTCAGCACCAGACCAATGAAAGACCAAATGGCCATTGTTTTCATTCATCAAAATCAACTATCCCCTCAAGGAGTACAATAGGTTGCTTATATAGGATTACTAAACCTTAGTTCTAATTGGCTAGGAAACCCTAATTGCCTTATTACAAAAATAACCTTACTTCTAAATTAAAATACTAAAAGCTCAATAACTAAAAGCCCAATAAACTAATAGGACCTAAAACATAAAAATACAATGGGCTTGCAAATATAAATAATACTAAATAATAATCCTCTTGTGTCTCCCGCATCAGCTTGGCTCATTAATTTAAATTTCTTAAGTCCTAGTCCCCCCCTACTCTTGGATTGGCATATTTTGTCCTAGTTGAGCAGATGTAGTTTTCTCACTTCTGGTTCATGATCCCACCAGAAATTTCTAATTATAGAGTCCATCTTGTTGCAAATGGTTTCTGGTTCTTTAAAACATGAAAAGGAGTAGAGAGGGAGGGTTTGCGAGACAGAGGAAATAAGGGTTGTTCTACCAGCTTGGGATAACAATTTTGCCTTCCACCCTTGCAACTTGAAATTGAGTTTATCATCTAGAAATTGAAAATCAGTCACTCTGTTACCCCTTAATTTAAAATTAAGACCAAGATATTTGCTAGGGTTTTGGCATGTTTGAAGAGCAAAAGAGATCAGATTTTGATAGATTGATACTTTGTCTTGATAAGGAGCAATACCAATCTAAGATTCTCTATATGTTTTCTAGAGAATTGTTATCTTTTCTAAAGGAGTCATCAGCAGACAAAAGATGAGTGAAAGCACACCTATTTCTACCGACTTTAACCCCTTTGATCAAATTGGACCTTTTTGCTTGTGAAAGGGATATAGATAATATATTGACACACATGAGAAAAAGGTATAGGGAAAGAGGATATCGTTGTTTAAGACCTTTAGAAGGTTTGAAAGACTTTGTCAAACTACTATTAACTAATAATGTGTAATGGACTGAAGTTACACACTCCATGATCCATGTTATCCATTTTGGATCAAATTTCATGGCAATTAACACAGCTTTTAGGAAATTTCAATTCACCCCTATCATAAGCTTTGCTCATGTCTCTCTTTAATACACCAAAGTAGTTTTTCCTACCTTTCTTCTTCTTAAGGATATCAAGGATCCCATGAATAATAAGAATATTGTTGGTGATGTTTCTTCCTTGGATGAAGGGATTCTAATAAGGGTTATGATGCTATCCATGAAAGACTTAAGTCTATTAACTAGAAGCTTGGAAATAAATTTATAAACCACATTACATAGATTAATATGCCTAAAATGTGTTAAATCGTTAGGGAAGGGATTTTTAGGGACAAGAGTAATATATGTATGGTTAAGAGGTTTGAAAAGTGAACCTGAGTGAAAGAAGGCTTAAACAGTGTTGATGATGTCTGTTTTGATTCCAATATTCCTTGAAGAAAAAAGCAGGGATGTCATCTGGTCTAGAGGCATTATGAGGGCACAAATGGAAGACAGTGTCCTCAATGTCATTACTTGTTATTGGCCTGTTGAGTTCACAGCACTGTTGAGTGGATAGTTTTGGAATATGTAGCGATTGTAGTTCATGAAGAATACTATCAACACTAGTGGTATTTGAATCTTCATAAGATAACTTAAAGTGGTTCACCAGAATATTTTCAATTTCCTCAGGCTTATCGGTGAGGTTCCCTTCTCCATCTTTAATGTGCAAGATCTCACTTCTATCTCGTCTTTTCTTAACCACTGTTTGAAAATATCTGGTGTTCCTATCCCCAAGTACGTAGAATCCATTCACTCCTTGCCTTTTGAGCCCAAAAGGTTATTGAGCTAGCGTTTTTGAACAAACTTGTATTCCATCAAGTTGACAAGATGAGCAATACGTTATGTAACCTAATGGAAGCTGTTCGAAGAAATTTTGATCAACTCACATTTATTATTACTATGCTCTAGCTGTTGCCACATCATTGACCATGTTATTATCATTTTTTTTCCGATTTTTCTTTTTTTTTTTTTAACATTTACTCATTTAAAGTGAATTAAAAACTCTATAATTGAACGATCAAAATATCAACTCTCTCTAATTTTTAAGTCTTCTTCTTATTATTTACTTTTCAACATATTATTACGCTTTCTCTAACCTTTCCCCCTATCTCTACCTTTTCATCTCTCTATTACTTTCTACCTTAATGTCAATTGTGGTCCCCAAACTTGCTTGGGCTATGGTACTGGGCAAAGGATTTGGGCCCCAATTTATTTATTTGTGGGCTTTCTAGCAATCCTACATGTCAATCTCCAAGCCATAACTAGATAGTCCAGGTTGTATCCTTCCAAAAATCATTTTTGACCTACAAACCTCACCCTCTTGTTGTTCTTCTTCCTCTCTATTTACTCACACTCCCTTCCCTCTGTGTGTATTCCCTCTTTTCCCTATATTTTCCCAACGTATTCCCCTCTTGTCTGCCATCTCACCCCTTATATAGTCTCTCATTAATGGGCACTCATCATTATCATTTCACAAATTCACATACATTTCCACTTTTGTCAGAATCCCAAGGAATCATCATGCCTTTTGAGGATTCTCTTGAAACTTGTTCCAAGCACTAAATAGCGTTCAGTAGTGAGTTTCCCAAAGGCACTAACAACTTTCGGTAACTGACTTTAGTTTAACCAATTCTTCATCAATTTTCCACCATCTCATCAATTGGTGGTAGGCCGAGCATTATAGGTTTCGCCCGAATGATAATTTCTATGTCCCAATACACTCATTACAGGGCTGAGCCCACTCTAACTGAGTTTGAGGTCCACTTTCCTCTTGTGGGCCAGTTTTAGGCTACTAAAGCTAATCTTAGGCCTTAGTTAAATGGATCAGTACTGACTTCTTGGGCCTGAGCCCTCCACAATAGCCCCCCACGATCCTATTTTCACGAAGTGGGGATAGGATCAGGGATTCTTACTTCGGCAATCGGCCAAGTTTTTCAAAAACTACGGTTATACCTTGGGAACACAAAACGTCACTCCATTAATATAGCTTATATGATAGCTTGCTCTTTATGAGTGCATGGCAACACCTGTTACATCGAATGGCTGAGATGATCTAATGCTTTGATTACCAAGGCACGCGTGAAAAGACACAACGGCAAGTATTGATTCGTTTTTTGCAGTTACATTAAATGACATTTACTCCTATAAATACTAACACAGTTTACGTTATTATTTTCTTTAGTTTCTTTCAAGTTTAGAGTCTTGTTTCTTCCTTCTTCCCAAGCCCCTAAATTCCTTCCTACACCATCCTTATTATCAAGAAGTTACTCAGTAAGTCCTCTTCCCTCTATCTATCTCCTAGTAAATTAGATAGGAAAAGAAATTGGGTTTTTCATATCTTTTAAGAACTAACGCGGATGTAGAATCTTTCAAAGCTAGGTTCGACATCCCTCGTGATGTGAACATATCGTATTATCACGAGGGAGACATAGAAGACCAAAGGCTACCCCATGTATTCTTTTTTCCTTTAATGTCAATATTAGAGGGTGGGGTTAGATTTCCAGTAGATCCTTTGTTGCTTAGGACCCTTAGTTTTTATGGGCTTAGCCCCGACCAATGTTTACCCAACTTTTATAGGATAGTCAATTGTGTGGGGCATCATAACAGACTATAAGGCCTCAGCCTTACCCATCATGATATTAACTTCTTATATGCTATTCGAGAGAGCTTGAAGCACGGGTATTACCTTCAAACCCGAAACATTATGGTTAGATTGATATCCTGCCTCCCTGACTCTAATAGATACTCTGTGAGGGATTTTGTAAAAGTGAGTGAGAATTGACTAAATGGCGAACTGTCCTACCCAACCTCTCTATTAGGACATATGTGGTTCACATGTTAAGAACATATGTCATACTTTTATGTAGTTGGCTAATCATTTGACAAAACGCACTTTACTTGTATTTAGATAGATCTAGGATGTGTTTAATACTTCAAGGAACATGTTGTTCAAATTTAGTATTAAAGCCATGAAGATTGGACCAAGAAACAATTGAAGAAAATGTGTTAAATAAAGCTGGACAGATAGCTCGACAGCTGCCTGATACCTCTCGACAGCTGGCTATCTATCGAGCTCTACAGTTCATTGTTATCGCAATCTCGACACCTTCTCGACAGCTGGTGGATCGATCGAGAAAGCTCCTGTCCCCTCGACAGCTTCTCGACACCTCCTCGACACCTAGCTATCTATCGAGGTTTAATAAGCTCGACACCTCCCGATCGATCGAGGTATCTATCGAGGTTACGGGAATTTAGATTTTTAGATCTGATTTTTGGGCTAGACTTATGTATTTGTGTAGGGTTTCTTTTCTCATAACCCTACACCTATATAAGGCTTATTTTAGAGACCATCACATAAGAGACTACAAGGAAAACATATGCAAAAGGTGACCGATGCCTTATTCTCTCTAAAAGAAGCTACTGCTTCTTTGCGTCTTAGGGTTTTGTAACCAAGTGCTTCTTGATCTTCATTCTTGATGAAGTGAAGAACTTTGCAGCCAACAATCTTCTTCTAGTTGGTGATTAAGTCGCGTACTGTGAGAGACTACGCCCCCGGCCCTCTTTTTTAAGATGTTGAGCCAAACCCACGTGAATGGGTGGGGTCGTGTTATTGCCTCTCAAAATGGAGGTTCGACTAGTTATATTTTCCCCTTTAGATTAAGGGTTTAACAATAGAGTCGCCACTTATTTAATTATTAGAAAAATAAGAAAACCATAATTGAAAAAAAAATTCTTCATTTTATTAATTTGAAATTTACATTGATCATAGGAAAATTACATGGCTTTGGTCCTAGATACAATCTAAGATAAAGTACATGGCTTTGTTTCCTAGTTACAATCTAAAAATCGAAAATTACATGGATAAGCACTTGATCTACTAACCCTTGATCTAAGTTCGGAGGCTATGTTATAAAATAGGAAGGTGTTAGGCACCCACCTTACCCGGTGAAACCAGTCTTCTAGACTATGGTGGCTGAAAGCTCGAAAATGTGTTAAAAACACAAGAGCTTTTTAGACCCCCTAATTAAAATTACGGCTCGATAGATTTTACACTAACCTAATACTAAGTGCGGAATAGTGTAAATGCGAGTGGATAAACAAGAAGCTACTCTAATCCATAAACTAAGCAACACAACAGTATAATGGAATGTAAAAGAGTAGGGAAGAATGATGCAAACACAAGATAACACGCCGATGTGTTATCGAAGAGGAAACCGAAGAACTCGGCAAAAAACCTCTCTGCCGTCCTTCAGGCGATAATCGATCCATTAAACAATCAGTTGGGATACATGGGTTAGCAAGAGACCCTCTAAGCCTAATCTACCCAATGTATCTAAGCCCTCCAAGCTCCTACTCCAACAAGGCTTCTCGAAACCCAGTCTTGTCTAGCACTCCGGATCCCACAACAAGCTCCATGTTGCATTTGCCATCCTTAGCTTCTTCCAATGCTTCCCAGCAGCTCCAAAACACTCTCTACACTCTAAATATGTGTGGGTTGTGTTTAGGTACAAATCTCCCCTCAAAGTATCACAATGGGAGAGGGATGGAGAAGAGGCTACAATAATTTCTCACTAAGGATGAGTAGCTCTCTCTCAAAAGATGGGTGAGTGTGTTATAGAAAACCTATCTAAGATTTTTTTCTCTGAATAGCCTCTCAAACATATGTGGGTAATGAGGGTATATATAGAGTGGGCAAGGATAAAGTGTATCAGAAATGACAGGTTGGCAAAACAGAGCGTTTCGTGGGTATCTCGCGGGAAGACCTTACCAGCGAGATACTCGCGAAACACAGCTGTCTCCATCTGTCCTGACTCTTCGCATTCCAGTCATGTGCAGAGCACATGCACCATTTCGCGGAATGCTTAGTAGCGAGATACCCGCGAAAACTCTTCAGTCTTCAATTGCTTCAGTCTTCACACACTCTCTCTCTCTCTCACACACAACCCTTACAATCAAATCCCACAATAAATACAGGGTACAAAAGATTGAATAAAATTACAATCAAATTTGACACAGAATAAAAGCCAACAAAAAACATAGTTGTAAATCACAACTTTACAGTGGCCAACATTCATATCACATCATCTAATATGTTTTCAATCAATTTACATGTTGAATTTAATGTGTGTGCATGTGATAAACTCTAATTCAATTTATTAAGCATTTCATTTGGATTGAAAAAATATATTCTAGTGAATGTGTGTGTATGATGATATCCAGGATTTAAGAATTTGAAAGAATTATGAAATAAACATGTTTTTCATATTTTTTTTGTGGATTTAAGATCAAAACTAGTGTTTATGCAGGAACATATGATGAACAATCGAGAACATGTGAAGAACATATAAGAACAATTAAGAACATTCAAACATATTCAAAGGGATTTAAATGATTATTATCATGCTTTAATCTTAAAATCACATCATAGCAACATGAAAAACAATTAAGGAAGAGGATTATACCTTCATGCAAGATCCATATGGTGGAGAAAGAGACTATTGGTAAAGGTCCTAAGGGTGGAGGAAAAGAAGAGTTAGGAGAGGGAGAGTGAGTCTCACTCAATACCTTGAGTCTCAGGAAGACCAAGATATGACAAGACTACTCTACTTCCTATAACTCGAGAAGAGAAGAGAGGGGGTTTTGGTGTGTCTTGGAATGAAGGAGAGGGGGGGTTTATATAGTAGTGGTGGAGGAAATATGAATAGAAGGCCATTTAATGAAGGTTGACAAAGAATCATGAACCTAGACCTCATTTTAGCCTTGGGAAAAATCTGGTGCATTAAATGGAAAGATTCGTGGGAGTGAGGAGCAAGCCAAAATTCGGTTTTCCCGTAGCTGCTGTAACAACTTGTAGAGCCAACATCGAAAAATCATATCTGACTCAATTTTGATCGGAATTGCCTCGTTCTTGTTCTCAAATTGAAGCCCCGGATGTCTAGTTTTTGGGAAAATTAACCTCATTCACAGAATCAAAATATTTTGAGAGATATTGATGAAAAGGTGAGCAGAGGTCATTTGTTAGAAAATGGTTTCAACACAATTAATATTAATAGGTCCCAAATTAGCTCCCAATTAACATTAAATGGCTCCAATTACTCTCATTTCAGACTAAATTGGTTCCAAATTTACTCTAATTAAAATATAGTTGCACAAATTACTCATTGAATAATTAATATTTAACTATCTAATTAATTAGGTGTATGCAACCTCACCATAAAAATGTAGTCCTAACCAATCAAATTATGACACATCATTGATCTCCAATCGATTACACTTATAACCAATTGAAATCAATTGTTCATAATCACATATAGTCGGACTCAATTTGTGATAATGCATCTCAGCCATTAAAACTTGATTTGATGATAAATTTCAATCTAGCGGTCCGATTAGATCCTATGACCAGTTGATTTGATCATTACAACATCAAGATCATTTTGGTGAAATGAGATTAAGGATCTAATGGCCAAAATTAAGATGCATATTTTTAAGGTGAAAGTACCCTTTTACCCTCCATGTGAGGTTAAATGCAAGTTGCAAAATGGGGTGTCAACACATACTGGGATCTGTTAAATTGGTTAGTCACGTACTGGGATTCATGCATCATCAAAAGGGTTGCATTCATATATTGAAGAGTTCAAAGGTTCTGAAGCAGTAGAAGGTTTCTGCTGTGAGTTCATCTACGGGGATTGTAGAGTCTAGGGACAAAGGTTTTGTATTAGATCTGAAACTTCTCTTTTCTATAGTAGATTACTTTTTGGGAAGGTTTCCCCCCAGGTTTTTTACTATGAAACTGGTTGGTTTCATTGGTTTTCTTGGGTCATCATATCTTGTCTTATTTACTTTTCCGCTGCATTCTTTATTGACATGATATTGATGTTTGTTTGTTTTAACAAGTTTTATTCATAATAAATCTAATTAACAACTTGGATTTCAAAACTTGTTATTTCTATCAACCAGAGTCTAAATTTTCCAACAAATGGTATTAGAGCGGGTTCACTCTAATTGGATTAATTTCCTAAGTGTGATCCATTGACCCCTGTTGTCATGGATAGAGGACAATCTTTATTTAAATCCTCATTTATTTGATGGAACTAATTATGCGTATTGGAAAGTTCATATGAAAGTCTTTCTGTAGGCTCTAGGTGAACAGGTATGGCAAGCTGTTAAAGTTGGTTGGATTAAGCCAAAGGAAGCACCGGTGGATTGGGATGATGCAACAATCTTAGCGGCAAATTTCAACAGTAAGGCCTTCAATGCTTTGTTTTGTGGGGTGACCAATGAGGAATTTAAGAAAATATCATCCACAGAAGTTGCCAAGGAAGCATGGACAATTCTTGAGACCACCTATGAAGGTACCAATGCAGTAAAGACTGTGAAGCTTCAACAACTCACTAGCAGTTTTGAAGAAATAAGGATGGAGGAGGATGAGACCTTTGATGAGTCTATATCAAACTCAAGGATATTGTGAATTCTGCCTTCAACCTTGGAGAATCTATAGCAGAATCCAAGATTGTTAGAAAAATCCTTAGGTCCTTACCTGAAAGATTCCATGCCAAGATCACTGCCATTGAAGACGCAAAGGACATCGATCAAATTCCTTTGACTGAGCTTGTAGGGAACCTTCAAACCTATGAGATGGGATTAGGCTCAATGGGAAAAGGTGGAAAGAGTAGAAACTTGGCTCTCAAAGGTATAGAGGAAGAGATTGAGGACTCTGAAGATGAAGATGAAAGTGAAGATGAGGATGAGGATCTAACCTTCATAACTGATGAGATTATCAAGTTTCTTCAGTTTAGGAAAAAGGATAAGAGCAAACCTCTTAGGAAATTTAAATCCTCTAGGAAGGTCAAGAATGAGAAACCCCTCATCCAATGCCATGAGTGCAAAGGTTTTGGCCATATGAGGATAGAGTGCCCAAACTACCTCATGAAGGAAAAAACCAAGGAGACAAAAAATAAAGGGTTACTTGCTACTTGGAGTGATACCGAGAATGACTCTTCTGATGAGTATTTGGATGAATATCGTCATGTTATGGCCTTTGTTGCCTCAACCGATAAGGTGATTGTGGAAAGTGCTAATCCCTTTTAGGAAGCCTATGATAAGCTATGCACTGAATTTATAAAATTTGAAAAGACTTCTCATTTTTGTAGAAAAGAGCTTAATGAGGTAAAAATTGAAAAAGCTGATCTGTTAGTCAAGCTAGATGAGACTACAAGATTAGTTGAGACTCTTGTTGTGGAGAACACCTCATTAGAAGAGAAGGTCAAGAATCTTAAGGTTGAGCTTAGTCAAGCTAGAACTCAAATAGAGAGGATGTCTAGTGCAAAACTTAATGAGGTATTGAGTGCTCAAAAGCCTAGTTCTAATAAAACTGGCTTAGGATATGCTATTTCCTCCAGCCCCCCCTCTTCCACGGCTTCTGGATCAAGGACTATCTTTATGCCACAATTTAAGAAAGGTGATAAAGGTATGAAATCCAAAACTAATTTGTCTAATTCTAAATCCTTTGTTAGACCTCATGTTTGTCACCATTGTGGTATTTATGGACACATTTGTCCTAATTGCTTTAAGTTGTATCCTCATAAGCAATTGTCCAAAAGGTCACAGGTTTCCTCTCAAGGACCTACACCTTTGTTTGGAGAGTTATTAAAAGCCTTGAGCTTTTTAACTCATTTTCAAGAGAATTTTAATTCTTCTATGTTCTTTAGTAGACATACTAGGACACGTGTCTTTTCATCTTCACAGCCAAAGACTCGTGTTGTGTGGGTGAGAAAGGAGCCTAAGACTTAATTGTCTTTTTTGTTTGTCCTCCACTTTAATTCTTTCTATCTAAAGTAGGACTCTCTTTGCTTGATTTCTTATCTATTTTTGGAATCATGTTTTCATGCATCTGCATCTTTTTATCATGCTTTCATGCATATGCATCTTTCTTTCTACTTTCATGCTGTTTGTCTGTTTTTGTTTGGTTGTTTAGTTTTATTTTGTTTGGTTTTCAAAATAAAAATAAAAAGGAAAAATCATAAAAATACAAAAACAGTATGTATTTTATGTACATTGGTACTTGTGTACCTAGGATGGCCATTGAAACAAAGTTTTCTAAACTTTGTATCTTTTATAGCTTAGATGAGCATCTCTATGCACAACTAAGCAAGTGAGCTATGTGGCTCTTGTTTGTGATGAGTAAGATTAAGTTAACTCTTAGACTTAACACTCATATCACTCTTTTTGACGGGTAGGACTAGAAAATTCTAAGAGAAATGCATAAATAACCATCTCACCATCGTTGCCCGCCAATCATTAATGACATCTGTATGCTTCAGCATAGCAAAAGTGTAATGTCAATGACATTTGTGTGCTTCGGCATAACAAAATTAGAATGTCAAATATTAATGGGTATTTCTTTTCTCTCTCTTATATGCCCATGCATGATATGCTAAATAAAAAGAAAATATGCAAAGAAAATAAAAAGCAAAAAGATTAAAAATGCTTTAAAAATAATTGCAAGTATGTATTCTAGGATATGTGGGAGTTATACGATGTACCTCGAAGGTGATAGTCCCCATCAAACAGTTATGATTGTGTGTGAGTTAAAGTGATTTTCTCATATCTCAAATCGCCATAACATGTGTACACTTATGCAATCTTGCGATATTTTTCAAACATGCCATGCAAAATTCTTTACTACTCTTGATACATGTGCAGGTACAATGTGATTTGGCCATCACAAAGTTTTACATGTGTTAATGTATGCTCACTAAACTGTCTTGACTTGTTTTTGAAATATAAAATTGGTTAGACTTGTTTAGAGTGTGTGTGTGTGTGTTTTACATCTTTCTTTTGTCATCCATAGCATCTTGTTTCATTACATTCATGCATTTATATGGATTTCTTGTGCCCCCTTGATCATCTTTATGTTTCTCGGGTGAAGCTTTCTTGCTTCTTGTACCCTTTGTCAATCATGACAAAAAGGGGGAGAAATTGTGATGAGATATGTGGTTTCTTTTTATAAGATTTTATATGTTAGGGGAAGAAATACATGCCTCTATAAGGGAGAGTTGTGTTTCATCTTGTTATGGGGAGTGCTTACTTCCTTCTTCTTGTACATTGGGTCTTGTGACCATGTTTACATACATTGTGCTTATCTTCTTTATATGCTGATGTATGTTTCTTTCACCTACCTTTACATATGTTGTTTCTTTTCTATCTTTATACACATGTTTCTTATTATTTGTATGCAATCTATTATTTTTATTTCACACTAAGATGCCTTGATGAGTTTTGTTTAAAGTGTTTCAGAAATACAGGTTGTCAAAGTCTTCTTGCCATAAACTCTCTTCTTGCAAAGTTTTTCAAGAGTTTGTGTTAGGATAGATTTTATTATATTAAACAAGTGAATATGAGTTGAGTGATTTATGACTTCTCTCATATGATCATTTGTTAGTTGTGGTTTTGTCACGGATTGCCAAAGGGAGAGATTGTTAGGACATATGTGGTTTACATGTTAAGAACATATGTCATACTTTTATGTAGTTGGCTAATCATTTGACAAAACGCACTTTACTTGTATTTTGGTAGATCTAGGATGTGTTTAATACTTCAAGGAACATGTTGTTCAAGTCTAGTATTAAAGCCATGAAAATTGGACCAAGAAACAAGTGAAGAAAATGTGCTAAATAAAGCTAGACAGATAGCTCGACAGCTGGCTATCTATCGAGCTCTATAGTTCATTGTTATCGCAATCTCGACACCTTCTAGACAGCTGGTGGATCGATCGAGAAAGCTCTTGTCCCCTCGACAGCTTCTGTCCCCTCGACAGTTTCTCGACACCTCCTCGACACCTAGCTATCTATCGAGGTTTAATAAGCTCGACACCTCCCGATCGATCGAGGTATCTATCGAGGTTACGGGAATTTAGATTTTCAGATCTGATTTTTGGGCTAGGCTTATGTATTTGTGTAAGGTTTCTTTTCTCACACCCTACACCTATATAAGGCTTATTTTAGAGGCCGTCACATAAGAGAATACAAGGAGAACATATGCAAAATGTGACCGATGCCTTATTCTCTCTAAAAGAAGCTACTACGTCTTTGCGCCTTAGGATTTTGTAACCAAGTGCTTCTTGATCTTCATTCTGGATGAAGTGAAGAACTTTGCAGCCAACAATCTTCTTCTAGTTGGTGATTAAGTCGCGTACTGGGATCCGCACAATTGGTTAGTCACGTACTGGAATTCGTGCATCATTAAAAGGGTGGCGTTTATATATTGAAGAGTTCAGAGATTCTGAAGCGGTAGAAGGTTTCTGCTGTGAGTTCATCTACGGGAATTGTAGAGTCTAGGGACAAAGGTTTTGTACTAGATCTGAAACTTCTTTTTTCTATAGTGGATTGCTTTTTGGGAAGGTTTCCCCCCAGGATTTTTACTGTGAAACTGGTTGGTTTCATTGGTTTTCTTGGGTCATCATATCTTGTCTAATTTACTTTTCCGCTGCATTCTTTATTGACATGATATTAATGTTTGTTTGTTTTAACAAGTTTTATTCATAATAAATCTAATTAACAACTTGGATTTAAAACTTGTTATTTCTATCAACCGGGGTCTGAATTTCCCAACACTCTCCTCATCAGATAGGTTGGTACCTTCTTTTCCAACTCCTTAACATGACCCTATTGTGCATTTTTTTTCACTACAGTCGTCTTTTTTTTTTTTTTTTTTTTTTTTTGTGTTCGGTATGTTTTTGATCTAATTGTGGTACGAACTTAGGAACTTAATTTCATCCTGCGCTCAGAAATATTCGTATATTATGATGGGCAATTAAGAGTATCTCATTTGATCCTAGGTTGCGGGCCATCTTATACCAACTACCAAGATTCCTCAAGCGCTTTGACGGTCAACAGCCCACTTTTGTCTTACCTCGACGTTCAGATGCCTGGATTTTTGCAGAACGGACTTACTAGCGGTGAGGCGAGACACCAAGGGCCTAGAAGAGTTAGACAAGGTTCACTCGAACCTGTACATGACGATTCAAGTGACACATTTTTTTTAGGGCTGGGCAGTGCATATTCTAGTGAAAGCCCCCATTTTAGAAGCCCCTATCGCGGAAGCCCCCGTTCCCATCAACCCGACTGTAGGGATGTGATAGGCCACAAACTGAATGACCCCTTGTGATTTTAAACTAATTAATTAATTTAGCCAAGTTATTAATTAATCAATTTAACATGCAAATACGTGGCAGCACAAACAAATCACCGAATAACAAAATATGCAGCGGAAAATAAAAGACACGGTGATTTGTTCACGAATGGGGAAAACCCTAACGGCAAAAACCCCACCGGGTGATTTTCAGGTCACCACTCCCGAAACTCCACTATTATCAAATCAAGCGGTTACAAATAAGGAATCCCAAGTACCTTACCAACCTACAGTTGAACCCTTACCCCAATACCCAATTGGACTTGATCTGTAGCGACAGTTCCCCCTTTTGATGCACGGCTCCCAAGTACGTGACTAACCAGATGCGCGGATCCCAGTACGCGACTTCAATCACCAACTTTAGAATGAGAGGTTGGCTGCAGAGTTCTTCAGATCATCCTATGCATGAAGATCAGGAAGATGCTTGGTCACAAAACCCTAAGGTGCACAATACACAGCAACTTCTTGAAGAAGATGATCTAGGTTAAGAACTTCGTCTTAGAGCACAATTTGCTTGAACAAGGATTGCTCAATGCTTATGCAACTTGTGTCTCGGTTGACGGCTCTTAAAACACTCCTTAAATATGTTTAGGGTTAGAAGAAAAGAAGGCCCAAAAACACATTCACGGATCCCAAGAAAATCAGATTAGAATTCTGATTTTTGTAATTCTCGACAGCTAGCAGGTGTCGAGGTAGGTGTCGAGCAGGTGTCGAGCTTTAAAAATTCTGCACTTCAACTTGCTTTTTCTTGGACAGACTTGATGACTTCAACACTTGATCTTGAAACATAGTTTCTTGAAGTATTAAATACACCTAGAACTACCCAATTACAAGTAGAGTGCGTTTTGTCAAAGGATTAGCCAATTTACATAAAATATGACATATGTTCTTAAGTGTGAACACATATGTCCTAACAATCTCCCCCTTTGGCAATCCGTGACAAAACCACAACAAACAAATGAACATATGAGAGAAGTCATAAATCACTCAACTCATATTCACTTGTTTAATACAATAAAATCTATCCTAACACAAACTCTTGAAGAACTTTGCAAAAAGAGAGTTTATGGCAAGTAGACTTTGACAACCTGTATTTCTGAAACACTTATAAACAAAACTCATCAAGGCATCTTGTGTGAAACAGAATTAACTAGATTGCATACAAATATAAAGAACATGTGTATAAAGAGAGAAAAGAAACAACACATGAAGAGATAGGTGAATAAGAAACATACATCCACATATATAGAAGATAAGTACAATGTATGTAAACTGATATACAAGACCAATGTATCTAATAAGAATGAAAAAGAAAAAGATACATCTAAAGCCTCACTACATCCCTCAAAAAGTATAAACACTCCCCCTATCAAAATGTCCTATACTAACTCTCCCCCTAAGATGACTAGTCTCATAATCCCAAAACTACTCCCCCTTTTTGTCACGGGTGACAAAGGGTAGAGTGTCATGTAGACATCTCATCAGTAGAGCTAGCATCTCCATCATCATCATCAGAAGCATCATCGTCATCACCATCATCATCATCATCATCATCAGTATCAGGATCTGAATCAACTGGAGGAGGTGGTGGAGGAGAAGCCTCAGATGCAAAACCACCCATGGTCGCCTGCCGTCGTGCAATACGACCAACACGAACGTTCACCTGATACAACTCAGTGGTGAGTGTATCAAGGCGAGCATCCATGCGCTGCAGCTGCGCCATAATATCTCCAAGGGATACATCGCTGGAGGAAGGAAGAGGAGTCGATGTAGATGGAGCAGATTTGGATGGAGCCGAACGGGAGGGCGGAGTGGAATCCGGCTGTCTCGCCCTGAACTGTGCCTGACTACGTTTTACGGTAGCGGCATCTATGGCAGAGATGTGTGTGAAGTGGTCGGAGACAGGGAAAGGGATGGAAAAATGGCGTAGAATCCTCGTGATAGCGGAAGGAAAAATGAGCTTATCACGGGACGCCGCATTTAGATGAACATCAATGATAGATAGAATGAAGTGAGAAGGAAAATCTATCGAGAGATGCTCAAGAAGAGAAAGCAAGAAACGAGCACGAGGCTCTGTGATAGAGTTATAATGGGAGAGAGGATGAAGTACAAAAGTCATCACCATGTTAAAGAATCTAGGACCTTTGGCAAAAGGTCTACATGATGTGTACATATGCTCACCCCACTCAGAAGGGCGTTCACAGAAAGCAGAAATGAGCTCATCCCTGGACACAGTCCTCAGTCGCTCAGAAGTAGGATAGTCAGGAAACTCTATCCTAGGGACATGAAGCACATCCGCAACCAGCTGCGGTGTGACAGAAATGCGCGTACCTCGAACGCGAGTATGAAAGAGAGGTACTGAACGATCAATCTCGTACATGTTGGAGTAAAACTCCTGAATGAGTACGAGAGGACAAGTGACCGGGACGTCACACAGTGACTCCCATCCCCTTCTACGAATGACAGAGGGAAGGTCAGTGTCGGCGAAGTCCGCCAAAACAACGCGGCGTTCCGAATGAACACCTCGTTTAGAAAAGTTCTCAGAAAATGCCTTGTAGGCATCTCCATTTCGAAACCGAAGTTTATGAGGAGCAGGATCAGAAGATGAAGAGGCTCCAGAACGCAGAGGGTTCTGGGCCGGAGTGGATTTACGTTTAGGTGCCATAGATGCAACTAACGTAAAAGAAAAAGAAAAGAGAAAGAGAGGGAGACAATCAGAAAAGTCCCAAACAGTTCAAATATAACAATATCTTGAACAAAAATGGACGTATGCATGGGAATGCATGATCATGTTACATGCAAACATAAAAAGCATCATGGGCTCAGCCCAATCCAATCCTAGCAGCACACATTCAAGAATCACACAACTAAATGCATGAAAATATCATTCTAAAGCACATGGAATGCAATGCATGACATTCTAAACACTTTTTAATGAAAAACCAACCCAAAATTTCACCAAAAACTCAAAGATTTTGAAAAACCCAAAGTTTTCAAAAAAATCCCAAAACCTAAGTTTCAAATCATGAAATGCATGAAGAAAGAATGAAAAGAAGATCATACCACTTGATTTGAAGCAAGAAAGGCTGAAAAATCACTTGGGATCGAGATTGGATTGAAGAAAAGAGTTCTGGAAGTTGAACCGCCTCGGACAGATCGAAGAGAGATCGAGAAATGAGAGAAAAATCGCGACAGAAGAATATATAGGATCTCCAGTAAATCTCGACAGCAGAGGTGTCGAGAGGTATCGAGATGCTGTCGAGAAAGGTGTCGAGAGAAAATGCCTTCGACAGCTAAGGTATCGAGGAGGTATCGAGGTACCAAACAGCTCAACCATCAAGAAGCTCGATCGATCGACGTGGTGTCGAGGAAGGTATCGACAAAACAGTGAGAATCTCGATCGATCCACCAGGTGTCGAGGAAGTGTCGAGATTGCGATAAGAAAATTGCTTTAGAGGCTTGACAGCTGACCAGGTATCGAGGAGGTATCGAGAAGGTGTCGAGCCAGCAATGAAATGCAGTTTTTCGAGAAGTGAAAAACACAAACATGAATGCAATCAAGACATGCACCTCAAACATGATCCAACCAACATATAAAACTCTCAAAAATCATCTCTCAATGAAAATAAAGCACATGGATCTCCCGAGAACACACACACACACTAAACAAGTCTAACAAATTTTATATTTCAAAAATAAGTCATGACAGTTTAGTGAGCATACAAAAGCACATGTAAACCTTTGTGATGGCCAAATCACATTGTACCTGCACATGTATCAAAAGTAGCAAAGAATATTGCGTGTTGTGTGTGAAAAACATCGCAAGATTGCATATGTGTATACATGTTATGACGATCTGAGATATGAGAAAATAACTTTTAACTCACACACAATCATAACTGTTTGATGGGGACTATCACCTTTGAGGTACATCCTATAACTCCCACATCTCCTAGAATACACGCTTGCAACCATTTTAAAGTATTTTTAATCTTTTTGCTTTTATTTCTTTGCATATTTTCTTTTTGAACATATCATACATGGGCTTATGAGAAAGAAAAGAAATACCCATTGATATTTTGACATTTCAATTTTGCTATGCCTAAGCACACAAATGTCATTGACATCACACTTTTGCTACGCCGAAGCATACAGATGTCATTAATGATTGGCGGGCAACAGTGGTGAGATGGTTATTTATGCCTTTCTCTTAGGATTTTCTAGTCCTACCCGTCAAAAAGAGTGATATGAGTGTTAAGTCTAAGAAATAACCTAATCTTACTCATCACAAACACGAGCCACAAAGCTCACTTGCTTAGTTGTGCATAGGGATGCTCATCTAAGCTACAAGAGATACAAAGTTTAGAAAACTTTGTTTCATTGGCCATCTAAGGTACACATGTACCAAAGTACACAAAACACACACTGTTTTTGTATTTTTCAATTTTTCAATTTTTTTTTTTATTTTTATATCAAAAACAAAGTAAACAAAACTGAAAGTAAACACACAAAAACATGTTAACAAAGCAAAACAATGCATAAAACTAGACTGACTCAAAAAAATGCAAAACACACATGCAATGCAACAACAGAGAAAAACAAGAAGGGAGAAGAAAGTGATAAAATCACTTAGAGTCCTTTTTCTTCCACACCTTGGAAGAGCCTTTCCTTTGATTGAAACTTTGAACCGGCGGTGAGGGGGAAGAATTAAAACCGTTCAAGTTCGAAAGGAACATGATGGCTTTCAGAAGATCTCCAAGAGGAGCAAGAGAGGATGAAGCTGATTTTGGCTTCCAGATGCTGTCATACTATTGCTCTGTTGGGTGGCTAGCCACTTGTAGCAATTAGGTCGAGTATGACCAGCAGCTCCACAATGATAACAGAGATGCTGCTTCTTTTGTTTAGGCTTCTGAGAGTTAGCCTTCTTATCCCTAGGGAGTTTAGCATCTTTCTTTTCTAACTTAGGGGGTGCTCCTAAGATTGATTTACCCTTGTCTATGTTCTCACTAGCTAAATCAGTTTTAACATCAACGTTTTCAATTTTAACATTATTAGCAGGAGGAACAAAAACAGTAGAACTAGTAGAAGCAGAGTTAGAGATAGAAAGACCATACCCTAAACCTGTTCGATCTGAAGCAGATTTCTGGTTGCTGAGCATCTCATCAAGCTTTGCACTTGAAGTCCTCTCCAGTTGAGCTCTAACTTGAAACAGCTCTGCTTCAAGCTTCTTGGTCTTCTCAGCCAGGAAGTTGTTCTCAAATCTCAGTGCACCAATAGTTTGATTCGCCTCATCAAACTTTGTGGACAATTCTTCTCTATCGAGTTCCACATCACTGAGCTTCTTGGTGGCCAGCCTGTATAGCTTCTCATGCTTTTCAGAAAGCTTGTAAAGCTTCTCATAGGCTGAATGGATATCATCTTTGTCATCCATCTTTTCACATTTAGTGTCCACCAATTCTTCTTCTTCTTCTTCAACAATCCCATCAGTAGAATTGACTGAAGCAGTGAAGGCATTTAGGATTCCGTCATCCTCATCATCGGAATCATCTTCAGGCTCAGTGTCACTAAGGGTTGCAACTAGAGCCTTGCTCTTCCCAATGCTTTTCAGATAAGTAGGACACTCATTCTTCATGTGTCCAAACCCGTGACACCCAAAACACTTTGGTCCTGCAGGAACAGTGTACTGACCGCCATCCTTGGCATCCTTCCTTCCTTTGTCTTGGCTCTTGAACTGTGAAGAACCGGATTGCCTTCGATCTTTGTCGAAGCTCCTCCCATTGGCATTCTTCATAAACTTCTTGAATTGCCTTGTAATGTAGGACTTCATCTTGGAATCTTCATCATCGGAAGACTCATCAGTATCACTGCTCTTTGCCTTCAGGGCCATGCTCTTGCCCTTGCTTGACTTGCCTATCCTTGATAACCCTAGCTCGTAGGTCTGCAAGTTCCCAACCAGCTCAGTCAAAGGAATTTTATCAATGTCCTTTGATTCTTCAATTGCCGTAATCTTGGCATGAAATCTCTCAGGTAGAGATCTGAGCACCTTCCTTACAACCTTGGGTTCAGGGATGGTTTCCCCAAGATTGAAGGCTGAGTTCACTATGTCTTTCAGCTTGGCATAGAACTCATCGAACGACTCATCCTCCTCTATCTTAATTTCTTCAAAGCTAGTAGTGAGCCTCTGTAGCTTTGAATCCTTGACAGCCTTTGTTCCTTCATAGGTTGTCTGGAGGATGGTCCACGCCTCCTTGGCAGTTTCTGTTGAGGATATCTTCTTGAACTCCTCATTGGTGACAGCGCTAAATAGAGCATTCAACGCTCTGCTGTTGAAGTTTGCCGCCTTGATCTTGGCTTCATCCCAATCAGCCGGCGCTTCTTTTGGCTTTGTCCAGCCAATCTCCACAGCTTGCCACACCTTCTCATCTAAGGACTGCAAAAAAGCTCTCATGCGTACTTTCCAGTAGGCATAGTTAGTCCCATCAAATAAAGGAGGTATAATAAGAGATTGTCCTCTATCCATGACAAACAGGGGTCAATGGATCAATCACAGCAAAGATTAATAACTAATCAGAGTGTGCCCGCTCTGATACCACTTGATAGGCCACAAACTGAATGACCCCTTGTGATTTTAAACTAATTAATTAATTTAGCCAAGTTATTAATTAATCAATTTAACATGCAAATACGTGGCAGCACAAACAAATCACCGAATAACAAAATATGCAGCGAAAAATAAAAGGCACGGTGATTTGTTCACGAATGGGGAAAACCCTAACGGCAAAAACCCCACCGGGTGATTTTCAGGTCACCACTCCCGAAACTCCACTATTATCAAATCAAGCGGTTACAAATAAGGAATCCCAAGTACCTTACCAACCTACAGTTGAACCCTTACCCCAATACCCAATTGGACTTGATCTGTAGCGACAGTTCCCCCTTTTGATGCACGGCTCCCAAGTACGTGACTAACCAGATGCGCGGATCCCAGTACGCGACTTCAATCACCAACTTTAGAATGAGAGGTTGGCTGCAGAGTTCTTCAGATCATCCTATGCATGAAGATCAGGAAGATGCTTGGTCACAAAACCCTAAGGTGCACAATACACAGCAACTTCTTGAAGAAGATGATCTAGGTTAAGAACTTCGTCTTAGAGCACAATTTGCTTGAACAAGGATTGCTCAATGCTTATGCAACTTGTGTCTCGGTTGACGGCTCTTAAAACACTCCTTAAATATGTTTAGGGTTAGAAGAAAAGAAGGCCCAAAAACACATTCACGGATCCCAAGAAAATCAGATTAGAATTCTGATTTTTGTAATTCTCGACAGCTAGCAGGTGTCAAGGTAGGTGTCGAGCAGGTGTCGAGCTTTAAAAATTCTGCACTTCAACTTGCTTTTTCTTGGACAGACTTGATGACTTCAACACTTGATCTTGAAACATAGTTTCTTGAAGTATTAAATACACCTAGAACTACCCAATTACAAGTAGAGTGCGTTTTGTCAAAGGATTAGCCAATTTACATAAAATATGACATATGTTCTTAAGTGTGAACACATATGTCCTAACAGGATGGTTCAAAGGAGTACCATGGCCTTAGCCCGTAGCCCATTGGGAGCAAGGCTACCCCTCAACCCACCTTTCAGCAGACAACCCCCCCCTTTCCGCCTCCCCGTCAACGAAGAAAGAAACCGAAGGGTGCCAATGCTGCCACAACCGAGTCTAGCACCCCTCCTACTAACCAACCCCATACTCCAACGTCAGATAGGGTAGTAACCTAACCGCCCAGCAGGACCCTCCAAAAGACGTGGCCCGTGAGTCAGCCGACCATCATTGGTTCTCAGGTGGCCTCTACCTCCTTAAATCCCTTTACTAGATGGGAATATACCTTCCATTTGGGGGACAAAGTCTTGCCTTCTGACTCCTACGCTCTGACTTAGAGAAGCGGCCTTGGGGGACAACTGTCTGACAGCCTCGAGAAGGCTCTATTACTGCCCGCCTACTTGGAGCACTACTCGAGCTACTAGGATGAGGATCTCATCCTTAAACTAAAATGGCATACCATAGCAGTAATTTTTGTTTTCCTAAACTTTTATTGTTTTTGTTTGTTCATCTTCTCTTCTCTCCCCTTGTTTTTACTAGTATGTGTATACATTCTTGTATTTCTCAATTTCTATAAGTGTTGGTGCATGAAGTATACTGACCCCCGATCTTTTCTATTATTGTCTCAGGCCACCCAAATGACCCATGTTGTAGAGGGTTGGTTAAAGGCCGTGATGAAGGAGACAGACAAGGAGAAAGCCTTAAGACAGGTAGCTAAGACGAGCTTGAATGAAAAGACCTTAGAGCTGAATGTAGTGGAGCAACGTGTAACCACAGGCGGCAGGGTGCAAGAACTGGCCAAGCAGAAGACAGAGGATCTTCAAGGTAAGCTTGATGAGACCGAGGTTAGGCTTGCCCAGGCTACAAGCCTTGCCTCTGCTTGTGATAAAGAACTCCCTGGCCTGAAGGCAATGATGAAGACTTGGAAACAAGTATACTATAACAAGGGTTTTAAAGACGCCAAGAACTCAGCCAAGCCAAACCAGGCTTGGAAGTTTGGGTTCGTGGAGGGTTAGATGGCCACAATGAATGCTATTGGTCTCCTCGACACCTCCCAGTTTAGGAGTGCCAACCAAATTCCACTACCCGAAGAGCTAAAGGTTGAGGCACAAGCTCAAGAACAAAATGAATGCGGCAGTGAAGAGGAGGAGGGTGCCAAAAGCCCTGAAATGAGGGAGTTGTCACAACAGATTGACTCTCATCTGGTGGTGCTTGATGAGGATAACTCGGCAACCATCGCTCTCACCAGGACACAGAGTGCTACTCAACCAGTTCTTGGCTCGAACCCTCCCGTTGCTAGTGAGGCTCCTTTGACAAGCTTTGTCACTCCCAACAATCTGAATGCTTGATTTTATTAAGCCATTCTGACTATGTCTCCCCCCCCCCCCCCTTTTTTTTCCTTTTTACTTGTCATAACTTGGCCAAAATTCTTTGTATCTAACTGATTAGATCGGTATTTGGGTATTGGACTTCATTAAGTTTACTTAATATTAATGATTTAAATTCCTTTGGTCAACTTCTTTATCTTACTTTCTTATAATGCGATTGCAAGACTGAGCCCCTTTCTCACGGGTGATTTTACTATTTTTTAAGGATTGACGTTCGGTAACGTAAGCAATGTATTTGTGTTCCCCGATTGAGCGATTGGTTTGCTACGTACTTTTCTTCTTCTTCTTTTTTTATTGATCAGTGAAAAGGTTTATGTTAAGAACAAGTCCCTCTCCTTGAGGGAGTTTATTATAGTTGCCACCTAGTCAGCGATTGGGATCATGCCACAACCAAACTTATGTCCTTAGAGGAGTTTATTAAGGTTTCCACCTGGTCGATGAATGGAGTCAGGCCAAGGCCAGGTTTCTGTCCTTAGAAAAAGTTGTTAAGGTATCCACCTAGGTGGTAACCAGAGTTCAAACTGAGGCTAAGTTTCTTTCCTTTGAAAAATTTAGTAAGTTTTCCACCTGGTCAGTGACCAGAGCCAAGCTGAGATTTCTGTCCTTAGAAAAATTTAGTAAGGTTTTCACCTGGTCGGTGACCGAAGTCAAGCCAAGGCCAGGTTTCTCTCTCTCTCTCTCTCTCTCAATTTGTTTCATTTTTTGGTGTATTTTTATTTTTATTGCATCTCTACTAGGCCCTTTAAGGAGGGATCTAGCAACATGGTTTTGTTCTTTCTTCAACATAAAGCATTAAGGTCTTATGTGACCGATCATTACAGTGTACCACAACATGGCCTTTGAAGTAGAACACACAATAGGCACAAAATTGGGTACCACAACATGATTGCAACAAATATTTTCGTCCTTTTTAGCAATAGGTTCAACAATTAAATACTTGACATGCATCTTAAGAGATTCATTTTCACATTTAAGATCATCAACAACTTTGTTAGATAAAACAAGTTTAGCATCCAAGTCCATATTCAAACATTCAAACTCCTTCAGTTTTTCAAGAGAATGTTCAGCAAGTTTCTTATACTTTTCAACCAATTTGTTGGATTCATTGAGCTTAGTAATCAAATCACCCTTTTCACACAAGAACTTGCTTAAATTCTTATGAAACTTGTTAGCCTTTTTCTTCAAGAGTTTGACATTTGGAATATCAACAACACCCATAGATTCATGTAACATGTCATCACAATTATGAGGATTAACACTCATAGAGGCATTTTCACAAACACTTGGCTTGTTACACTCAACAACATCCAAAACATCCATAGAAGCATACAAAACACTATCTATGGCAAAAAACACAAAGGGTCAAGGATCACACTTAGGTAATGAAACCAAAACAAGTGTACTCGCTTTGATACCAATTAAAAGCTTGAATATGTGTGAAAACACAAGAGCTGTTTAGACTTCCAAATTAAAAATTACGACTCGGTTGATTTTACTCTAACTTAAACTAAGTGCGGAACAAGAATAAATGAAGCACAATAAACTGATAAAACTACTCTAAGTCATATTCATCAAATATCAACAATAAAAGTAAAGTACAAGAGTAAGGGAAGAGAGATGCAACTACAAAATAACACCAAGATGTGTTATCGAAGAAGAAACTGAAGAACTCGGCGAAAAACCTCTTCGCCACCCTCCAAGCAGTAATCGATCTACTAGAGAATAAAGTTGGAGTACACGAATAACAAAAGACCCTCCAAGCATAGTCTACCCAATGTAATTGAGCCCTCCAAGCTCCTGCTACCAACGGACTTCTCGGAGTCATGTCTTCTCTAGTTTTCCGGACCCCGCAATATGCCCAATTGCATCCGCCAAGCCTCACCAACTTCTTCTAGCAAATCCCCGAGTTTCCCAAGCACCAAAACACTCTCTACACTCTGAATAGGTGTGGGTTGTGTTTAGGTACAAATCTCCTCTCAAGGTATGACAATGGGAGAGGGAAAGAAAAGAGGTTAGAATGATTTCTCATTAAGGATGAGTAGCTCTCTCTCAAAAGATGGGTGTGTGTGTTGTAGAAAACATATCTAAATTTTTTCTCTCTGAATAGCCTCTTATACTTTTGTTGGTAATAAGGGTGTATATAGTATGCATGAAGGATAAGAAAGTCACACTTAAAAATCCTCTAGCAGAAAGTTTCATGGGTATCTCGCGAGAAGACCTTACCAGCAAGACACTTACGAAATCCTCCAGGCTAGCATGACTCTTCAACTTCCAGCATGTGCTTCTCACGTGGTTCTTTCGCGGGTTAGCTTCTCACGAGCTTCTCACGAAATCCACTTGTTCTTCAATTCATACTCGATTCTTCATCAACTTAATACTAAACCCAATACAATAAAATCTCACAAAATACAAGGAAATAATTTAATGCAATTACAACATTTTTTGTCATGGAATAAAGCCAATATAAAACATAGTTGTAAATCACAACTTTACATCCATATATGCTAAATTTTTAGAAAATCAAATATTAATAGTTATGTTATTAATCAAATGTTTAAATTTCAAGTTTTTGTAATCTAAAATTATGCATAAAAAATAAGTTTATTGATCAAATAGTAAATAAAATCTTATTAAAATTTTACAGGTGCTTTAATAACATAAAAAACATGTAATCCATCTATTAGATTTTAAAATATGTGGCTACGGTAATTTTTTAAGTAGAAGTTATAAACTTAGGCTACTACTAAGTTTGTTACTAAATTTGTAACCAAACTTTATTCAAAAGTAAATATAATGAATATGCTATTGTATTGTAGGCTTTTTTATGTTAAGATTTTCATTTAATATATATACGAACGAATTTTAATATTTTATATTGGCCTTAACTTTTAATTACTGTATATATGTTCTAGCGCAAGTACATATATGGTTTCCTTTCATGTAATTATCTCTGGTTTGTAACTAGGAAACAAAATAACATAATCTTTGTTTTTCTTTAGTTTATAACTTGAAAGCTAGTCATGTGATTACCACTTTTTATTTTATGAGAATAATGTTTTTTTTTTTTTTTTGGAGAAAAAGAACAATGTAATTATGAATACTAAATTTAATAAAGATGTATTTTTTTGGGGTTTCTTGATTTTTCCCATAAGTAATCAAGTCGCAATTATATCATAAATCTGTCAATCTAAGATAAGCATCATCACATGCGCCTCTATTCACTCAAGGGGTATATATACTAGAATATTGCTAGTCCCGTCGGATCACGGTTCTTTCATTAGCCTACGTGTAGGATGTTAATGTGGAAGTACAAATCAAGCCTGTTATATTGATTCAGTTTATTTAAGCTTGTCATTTGGTTGAGTATATCTCTACCATTTACTTATCTCCATATCTTGATGTACTACTTTTGGATTTTCTAATTCTCTTTCCCTCCTTTTCTACCCGCATGATATGCAAAGCTCACATTTGAGCCCACAGGTGACAGTGAAAGCTAAAGCATATGCCTCGAGGCAAGAAGTATAGGTTACGTATAAAAATTTATTTATTGTGTTCATGTTGAACTTGTGGGACTCTCTTATCCTTAGCTATTAATAAAATTGTACAATCATGAAGTACGAAATTCAATTTCATGTAAATATTGCATATGATATCATCCATTGGTGCTACTCTTGAACTCATTTCTAACTCCATATGGGAGTAATGGAAGTACTCTTTGAACAAATGAGTATTTATGATACCTTTGATTGTGAAATAAAAAGACAATAAGGGTGCCAATTTAACATAACAGCTTATCTCTCACATAGTAAAAGTGTCCACAAATAGAAAGATGACAGCACCGCGTAAGTCTCTTTTGGCAAAGGGCATATATAGTCGGTGGCTTTTGTTATCTCATATACCTTTTATTTTTCTTCTGGTCTAGAAATATGACCATCCATACTTTTCAACTAGAGAAACCAAACCATTGCTTGAAACATACGCACCTATATTTTTCAGCTATATTATCATGTGTTAGATTTCTTCTTCACTCTCATATGTATTCCATAGGAGCTGATGTTCTCTCCAAAGAAGCCAACAATGAATTCAACACATGATAGGCAAATTTGTGTTCAAGGAGACACTGGGCTTGTTCTTACCACTGATCCAAAGCCTCGTCTCCGATGGACTGCTGAGCTTCATGAGCGATTTGTCGATGCTGTTACTCAGCTTGGAGGACCAGATAGTACTTAACCTTTTTCCACTTTGTCCACAACCATTTTCTCATGCTAACAAAAAGAACTAGTAGCAGTTTATTAATATTGTTTATTTTTGAGTCTCAATTTGCTTTCTCTCATCATTTTAAAATTGTGCTCTTTGTGTTCTTTCCCTCTTCTCTATCTGGATCTACAGAGGCCACACCAAAGACCATCATGAAAGTTATGGGTGTCAAGGGTCTCACACTTTACCACCTGAAGAGCCATCTTCAGGTACTCTATTAATATAAGTTATACATTTTTTGATTTTATTTCTCCTCTATATGTAGTTTTCCATGTCAAGGTCTTTAATTTAGCTCATCCTCCAATTTCAATTAAATAGAAATTCAGGCTTGGGAAGCAGCCACATAAGGATCTTACTGATCAGGCAGTTAGGGATGGTGAGAACGATTTTCCTCTTTTATTTGTTGTTGTTGTAATTTTTTCCCCCTTTATTTTGTTCCAACTATTTCTTCAGGATAGACTACCAAGTAAGTTCCTATTTTTGGATAAAATTTCTTTGGCAGCTTCAGCGTCAGAATTTCAGAGGGATGGTGCTGCTACATCCAGGATAATGGGTCACCACTTCAATGAGTATATGTGACTAACTTAATCTGTTCATCTTTTATCTCTGCTTGTATCCTTGGTTCTGCTATTCTTTCATTTGAATTTTAAAGTGGTTTTAATTAGTGTGAATTGATGAGACCTTGCCCATTCATTTTTTTTTTTTTTTTCCATTTATAAGATAATCACCCTCCATTGTTCCCATGATCTTACCTTTGTTTTCTAGATGTTTTTGTTCGTTCATGCTAGTTTCAACAACTTCCCAATGCATTGATAATTTGTATTTTAACAAAGGTAAATATTCTCTCACACTGTTGTTTACACACAATTACACATAATAACCACAATTGTATGCATTGATGTACACATTTTATAATGTAAAAAGGCATGCTAACATTTAAAATGTTAGAAGTGTAAGGGTACAAAAGATAAGAAATAAGTTGTGAAAGAGAATCATTATCCGTTTTATTATACTTTAAAAGTATTTTATCTTTATATGATCTTTGTTTAAAATGGTGCTTGCTTCTACAATTTCCATTATACCTCTGATTATATGATGTTATTATCTTGACAATGAATGATGCACAAGTCTCAGTTTTAGACCTTGCAAGTTGAAGAATAGAAATCCTCAACAATTTTGGGTGCTCCATATTCTATGTTTCATCAATCACTATTTGTCATGAGTTTGATTTTTCTTTTCTTTCTTCTTTATCTATATTAAATACAGATTATTTAAAAGGAAAGATAAAAAAAAAAAAAAATGTGGCAAGTTTTGATGTGTAGAGCACTAAATAGGACATGATTTTTATTCTCAACTTGGATACTTCAATTAACAATTCATTGTCCCAACTTAATGGAAGTTTTGGAAAGCATTGACTTTTTAGAAAGGTTTAATTAGACTGATTAGTGGGTTTAATTCAACCAAATAGTGGAAAAATTACTTAATCTTAAATGGATGGAACTCACACATATTTTAATTTTAAACATGTGACAATATGCATCTAAGGTCACAACAATAAAGTTGGGCCACATATATTACAATATTAACAATAACCAAGTTTTAATCCCACAATATTGGTGTTGATTATGAATTATCAACAAACTAATTAATATTAATCATATGTATTTCTTTTTCATCATTGTATTTTATCTAAAATCATTACTTTGTTATTTGACTGCTATTAATATTAATCTTTCTTTTTACTTTCTTTTTTCGTTTCAAAAACTTGAATTAACATATTCTTTCTCAGTGTTGCATCTTTAACCCCCTTGCACAAAAATCTCAAACTACTATCCTTCATATTTTCATCAACAGGAGTTTACTCTTATCTTTTAGCAATTTTTCTAGGTTCGTATTAGGATTCTTTATATTTCTTCATTCAAATTACTAATACAAATCTAAAAGTGTATCTAGCGTCACGTCATTAAAAAAATTTAAATAATAAAACACTTTGTACACTCTCATTTCAAATCTTATATTTCTTTGTATTTTCACTTAACTATTTTTATATTCACATTTCAACTATATTGATTTTAGTCGACGATGGCTGAGTTTTATGTATGAATGTATTACTTCTTAACATTTATTACCTTGGAGCATAACTGGACTTATGGCAATTTTATATGATACAGTGGATTTTAAATATTCTTGCAGAAACATACACCATACTGAAGCGCTTAGAACACAGATGGAAGTACGAAGGAGATTGAATGAGCAGCTAGAGGTAATACAAACGAAAAGAAAATATTTAAAACCTACTCGTTTTATAGCACAGTTTCCATTAGCTCTGAAGATCAAAGAGAATTATTTTATATTTTAGGCCCATTACATATATGTGTTGTGGAAAAAGGTACAGAAACACCTCCAGATGAGGATTGATGCACAGGGAAAATATATGGAAACAATACTGGACAAAGCTTGCCGAACACTTGCTGGGGAAAATGTGAACAGCCAAGGTTATAAGCTTGTTGGTTATCAAGGAATTGATGAGATTGGAAATATGAGAGATTTTGGTTTCTCATTGAACTTGCCACCAATAGAAGATTTGCACGTAAATGAAGACAACTCTCGTTGTGGATTTCAGATACAAGAAACTGGAGTTGCAGTAGAACGTCTTCACTTGGAAGATGATGCTTTAAAATTAGGTGGTCAGCTTCAAATGGCTTTGACTAATGATGACAGCTCAACTATGAATTTCATGCCCAGAAGCTCACAATCACAATGTTCATACAATTCGCCACTCAATTTATGAGGGAAAAGCAACATAAAATAGTACTTCTTTAAAGCTCTAAAGCCTCTTGCAGTACATGCATCTTGCCACCTTTATTATACCAATGTAGCTTTTTGTGTATCATATTAGTTCCTAGAGGCTATGCTTGCAGCTTCCTAATTGAGAAATTTGCTAAACGGGGGACCTTTGACCATTTATTAATATATCCCATCGTTTACTAATTCACGTACACACATTTATAAGCATTCGGGTTTGGGTTTCTTTCAAGTATGCAATTAGATGATATGAAGTAGGTTAGAGATCTGCAGGTGGTGGAAATACTGTAAGTTGAAATTGGTCTTATCTTTTATGTACTTCCTTTTAATATATGATAGCTTCATTCATATTCAAAAGCCATATAGAAATATGGGAAAGATACAAATGTCATACGGCAGACCCTACATTTTTGTGACTGGATACTTCATCTTTTTCTCATAGATTAGTCAGATCTTAATTCTAAGTCTTGTAATCAACTGCATGACATATTAAATATAAACATAACATGAAATAATAATAAAGATATTTATTTATTAGGTTATAAAAGTATATCCATACATGTAAGGAGATATTGTGTAGATAACTATAATTTTCTCCTTTTCTTTAATAAAGACTAGTGTCCGTAATTGGAAAGGAAACGAATTTACTAGTATTCATCGGCATGTGGGTTCTCAAGTAGGACCTGTACAATCATGAGAACTTACTTTTATGAGGGAAAAAAAAAACGAATGCTTTCTTATTCTATCTCTACCAACTTTAGCTAGATAACAAAATTTTGTGAAGAAAAGTTGGCGGTGCACAGCAGATATCTTTATTGGTTGGCGAGAAGATGGATGAGACACAGGAAGAAAAGAAAGCATTTCCCGATAAAAGTGAATATATTATAAGAAATTGCATGAGTGCGAAAAAGGAAGAAGCTCTCAATCTTATGTGGGCCAAGCATGGCCCAGAGGCTACAGCAGGAAAACCTTTCATCCCCACTACTGCTTTTGTTAATCAGTGTCATTAAGCTATCTAAGACAGAGGCTCGCTTTATATATATTCGACTTAGCAGCTCAATTAAAATATATAATTTCCAATAATGGGACATCTGATTCTCACTCGGTTACAAATACTAATTATTTTGAGTTTTTTCGAAATATTTCACCAACAAATCCAATTCAAGTGCGCGTGTAAGAATCCTTTGTTTTTTATTATTATGAGTGAAAAATTTATTTAGTCCTCTATGGTACCCACTTCGGCTTAGACTTTGACTTTTGCGTTTTATAGTAGATTATTTAGCCTTTTAAAGATAGGCCTGTTTGGTATTAATACTTGAGCAACAATTTTCACGTTTAAAACATATTTACACACATTTATATACATTTTTTTCACCAATACGTATATCAAAAATACTCAAAAAATTACAAAAATCTCATCTCAAACTACTTAACCAAACACCCCCCAGACTCTATCTTTGATAGTGTTCTTTCATGGTTCAAACCCTACTTAATTAGTTAAAGTAGCTACGTTGAGTCCATTATTATGGATTGGCAAACTGTGAACAAAACGTGTCAAATGTAAGTCTTATAACTGTAGTTCAAGTCAAACTAGAAGTCCAAGACCGAAGTCCAAGACCAATCAAGGAAGACTGAAGTTTTTGAATTCTCGAAAACTCCTTCAATTGATCGAGAATTATAATGGTTTGATCGACCAAGCTTAAATTTAAATTGATTGAGAATCATGCCAATTTTTTGTTTTGAAGCTCATTCAACAATCCAAGCTAGGGCTTTCGTGCCACTAAAGGAAGACTATAAAGGAATACTTAAAGAATGTGAGAAAATACTTTTAGAGAGCTGTGCTTTTGCATCTAGGGTTGTTTGAAACCAATAATCCGGAAATCACGATCAAAGGAACTAAAGATCCAATGATTCTAAAGTTGTTGCCCTATTCAGAAGAACAAGAAATTTGAACCAAACCTTCAATTGGGTACTTAAAGTGAAGAACAAGAGTTTCACCTGCTACAAGAGTTTACAATTAAAGTGGTCGTGGATTTGGAGTTGTGTTTTGTAACATCAATAAGTACTACTAAGTTGTAGATAACTAAATAGAGTTATTCAGTTTGTAAAAACTTTAATTCAATTAGTGGATTTGCTTTTGCTCCTGGGATCTGTAAGTTAAGTCCTTGTAGTGGGTTTTTTTTTTTTTTTTTTCCTACATCACCATAATGTTAATCTCTTTATTTCTGTTATTGTATATTTATTTGCACAATACTAATGATGTGTGTTGTTCAATTTAACCTAAGTTGGATCATAATTGAACTAATTAATCACTTTGGCTTAAAGTTGATTAACACCCATAT
Organism: Quercus glauca; assembly: GCA_023736055.1. Classification (NCBI taxonomy): domain Eukaryota; kingdom Viridiplantae; phylum Streptophyta; class Magnoliopsida; order Fagales; family Fagaceae; genus Quercus; species Quercus glauca. The sequence continues at coordinate 31,355,993 of CM043318.1, read as the reverse complement.
CTGGGGTTTAAACATTCTAAAAAGCCACATTATCCAGTTAAATAAATACAATTATTTTAAATTAAATTAAAAAGATAAAATTATCTACATGGAATAATTGTGTTTACATACGAACTGTAAGGTTGAATTTAATCAACAATCTTGTTGACTTTATTCCGTAACAAATTTGCTTGTATTTTAGCAGTTAGTAACCTTGTATTTAGGTGGGATTCTTGTAAGGGTAGTGTGTGAGAGAGTGTGAAGAATTGTTCCTCATTGTGCAAAGAAGCAAGGACTCGCAACTAGAACTCGCGGGTGGCAAGCCGCCAGAAGAGGGTCACGTGTCAAGCATGGGAGAAGCTGAAGCGTTATGCCAGCTAGTGCACTATAGGACAAAATATCCAGACTGGCAATACAGTTAACTCGCAGCTTGAACTCGCGACTCAGTCAAGTCGCGAGGCCAAGCCGCTGGCCAGCCCTGTTTGGAAAAACTATTTCTTCGTATTCCAAACACACACCACTATATATAAACCCTTATACCCACGAAATGTAGAAAGCTTCCAGAGAGAATTTTTTGAGAGAAACCCTAGAGAAAAACAAGATTGATTCATCCACAATCTTTACCTTAGAGACTCTTCAAATTCCTCTACTGTTCCTCTCCATTGATATATCCTTGAGAGGTTCTTTGCCAAATCATTGATGTGTTTATATTTGGCTTAGATTGTTTATCAATTCTGTGTTTGGCTTATGTTCATATTCCGCACGTTAATCGTTTGATATTAAGCTTGAATTGATATTTTTGTATTTGGGGTTTAAACGTTCAAGGGTGGTTTATACCCATTTTGAACATTCAATTGGTAACAAAGCGGGTGCACTCTTAGTGGTTTCATTACCTAAGTGCGATCCCTGACCTCTTGCTGAGATGGATAGGTCTCAATCTCTTAATGTACCATCATTTTTTTATGGTAATAATTATGCTTTTTGGAAGGTCTGAATGAGGGCATTTCTGTGCTCTATTGATGATGCTGTGTAGGATGCAGTTGAAGAAGGTTGGATAAAACCGAAGGCTGCCAAGTCCACTTGGGATAAGGCTACTCTTGCGGCGGCCAATGCAAATAGCAAAGCATTGAATGCTATTTCCTGTGGTGTCTCTCTAGAAGAATTTCACCGGATTTCACATATTACCATTGCTAAGGAAGCATGGGAGATTCTGGAGACAACTTATGAAGGAACTAAGAAAGTGAAGGACACTAAACTTCAGATGTTAACCATTCGCTTTGAGGAGCTAAAGATGAGTAAGGATGAGTCTTTTGATTCTTTTTATAGTAAGTTGAACAAAGTGGTTGTTGGCAAATTCAATTTGGGGGAAAAGATGGAGGATTCAAGAATAGTAAGGAAGATCCTCCGGTCACTGCCAGAAAGTTTTCATGCTAAAGTAACAGCCATTGAAGAGAGCAAGGATCTTGACGACACTAAAGTTCAAGAGTTAGTTGGTTCCCTGCAGACATATGAATTGTCATTGCCCACACAGAAGAAGAGTAAATCGCTTACTCTTAAAACAATTGATGAGAGAGTAGTATCTCATGACTCTATGGATGAGGATGCAATAGATAAAGATGTGGCGTACCTTGTAAAGAACTTCTGGAAATTCTTGAAACTTAAGAATGGTGAGAAATCGAGTAACAAAGGAAAATTTCAGAGTTCCGGAAAGGAGAAGAAAGAATTCAGAAGGAAAGAGGGTAGAGATTCACAATCTTCACAAGGAATTACGTGCTTTGAGTGAAATGGACATGGACACTTCAAAAAGGAATGTCCCAAATAGGGATGGCAATTTTTGCCCGACCCGCGAGTACCCGGCCTGGCCCGACCCTAATGGGCCGGGTTTTACCCGGTCTGATTAGGAATAGGGTCGGGTATGGGTTTAAAAAAAAAAACCCGAAGCGGGTCCGAGTCGGGTCCGGGTTTTATCAAAAAACCCGAAACCCAACCCGAGACCCGACCTGGTAAAAATCTAGTATAGTGAAATTACTAAAATACCCTATATATATTTATACCTAAAAATCTAACCATAATTCCCCCATTTCCCCTTCACTCTTCAGCAGCAGCCTCCCTCCCTCTCAATTCGATAGTCCCACACTCCTTCACCCTCACTCTATCTCAAACCACCACCGTGAACACCACCAAAACTCAGACAGCGAGACACCCAACAATCCACAACCCACATTAGCCCAGTCCGAACATACCCAAAAGAAAAAAAAAACACCACCACCTCACCCTCCCTTAGTCTGACCCTCACTCCGACACGGTGACCCTCGCCATCGTCACAAACCCCACCCACACTCCGACACGGCGACACTCAGCCCGGTCCGACCCTCAGTCCCTTTCCCTCAGCTCACACCGTTGACTCTTCCCGTCGAGCTGTCGCCGTTTTTCTTCAGGTTTGAGCTGTCACCGTTTTTGGGTTTAGCTTCGAATTCAGGTGGTCTTAAGATTCTTAGACCAAGAATGTGTCAATATCAAATGATGATTTATTGTGAAAAGCAAAACCTGTTAATGCTCTATTGAGTAAAATGTTGGGTTGCTTAAACATTTTTTAGTATATGATTTATTGTATAATGTGGATTTTGAGGAGAAGACATCCAAATTGGCCATATAGAAAAGTTTACACGTTTATATGATTTATTAATGCAGGCTTAATGTAGGCAAAATCTGGGCTTAAATTATTATTATTATTTTTTTTTTTTTTTTTGGTTTGGCCACGAATTGGGCCCAATTCCTAAACAGGGCCCGGCTGGGGCGATTCCGAGCCCCGGAAAAAACTTGGAGCCCTAAACGGGCCGGGTCCAAGCCACGGGTTTTGCCCCGCGGGTCACGTCTAGATATGGAAAAACCCGGCCCGAACCCGACCCGTTGCCATTCCTAGTCCCAACTATTTGAAGTCGAAGGGCAAGGTCTATGCCACTACTCTAAGTGACTCGGACTCATCAAATTCTGACTCTGATGACAGCTGTGACAGAGAAGGAAAGTACTCCGCATTTATGGCTATTGAGCATGTTGAGTCCTCGGAAGACCTGAATCAACTTGTAAAAGAACTTGGAGAACACAGCAATGAAGAATCCTTAAGGATTGTTGAGGAATCAGATACTGAAGAGGATAAAAATACAGCTATTCTTCAAGGGAATTACACTTACTTCTTAAGAGATCGGGAGAATATACAAAGGTGGTGAAGGCGGCTGTGAAGAAGATGAAGAAAGCTGAGGAGGATTACAAGAGTCTCCTAATTAGATATAAGGGGGCAAATTGTGAGATTGAGACACTAAATGGTGAGCTATTAGAAGCTTATACAAAAGTGAGATTTCTTGAGCAATAGGTAGTGCAAGCACAAGCCAAGATAGAAAGGGTCTCCTCCAAGAAGCTAGAAGATGTTATTTCATCTCAAAAACATTTCTCAAATAAGTCCGGGTTGGATTATACCAGAGGAAGTAGCTCATCGGCCAATGTCACCAAAGAAGTGAAATCTGTGAAGGCCAAAGAGACGGTTGTAGAAAAGCCTATTCCTGAGAAAGTTAAGGTTGAGAAGAAGACGAAGATGGCTAATCAATGGGTGTTTAATAAGTCCCGTAATCAATTAGAAGACAAATTTGAAGCTAGAGGAAGATCTCTTCCAAGACCACAATGGGGTCCTAGAACGAATTATGTTTGTCACTATTGCGGATTACAAGGACATACTAGACCCAACTGCCAAAAATTGAAAGCATTGAACAATGCAAGCGCCCCTTGATCACGAGGAAGAAGAAATGACAAGAGGTCTTGGAGTGGTGAGCAACCAAGAAGTCAAAACAGTGATCCCGGAATGATGGATTTAATGAAGATGATCGGTGCTTTCACCAATTGCTTGGAAAGCTTCACACGAAGGTTTGAAAGTCCTAACTCTCTTATCCAATCTGTCAAGGATATCACCCCAAACGCACGTGACGTGTGGGTGACGAAGGGTACTCATGCATAAGCATTACAACATGTCCATGCATTAATACTTCCCATGTTTTGTATATGCTTGGTTGTGTGCTTTTTGCAAGTTTAATTTGAAATATTGTTTGTTTGTTTGTTTGTTTGTTTCGTCTTTGTTTCAAATGTTTTTACATTGTTGTTTTTTATCAATCTTCATCTTACTTTTGTGTCAAAAATCCAAAAATACATAAAAAGTAGAACATCCAAAAAGTTTGATCAACTTTGTTGAGTTTTGTCTCAAAGCATGTTTTGCCTTGTACCTTTGGACTAATGGCTTTATGCATCTACGAGCTTAGCTTGTATCTATTGCACTCATATCATTGTGGGAGAAATTTTGAAATCTATGTGACTGTTGTAAATAGATCTTCAACCTTGTCATGAATTGTTAGTAAATGGTCTTGTTGATCTTGAGACATGCATAGACTTGTGCCGATATATCTTCCCACTCTTTATTTTATTGTTTTGCGTAAAGAGCTCACCAAATGTAAATCTCCTAATGAAAAGAGATATTGAGCTGTAAAAACTTGTCGCACATACTAGTATTTGACTAGGAAAAAGGGAAAGCGACCATAAATAAAATGTATGATGCCCAAAAAGCCAAAGGCTAACTCATCAATTGAAATATCAAAAATTTCAGGCATCGATCTCACAATGAGATGTATGAATTCTAAAAGTTCAAATGATATGATGTATATGGAGCCAAATGAAAAGCTTCAAAGTTATCAAGTTTTGTGAGAGGTCATATATGCATATTTCTATAATTGAGATGGGTCACATTATCTAGTGCTAGTTGTGTATAACTTGTTTGAATTGATCATTGAAGCTTCACATTGGACTAAGGACTATCTCATTTTTGATACCCACACACATCACACAAGTATATGTTCAATGAATGCCCTATTCATTTGTGTGATTGTACTTGATAAAATGTGTTTTCACGTGCTCAATCTTTGTTGATTAAACACAAAAATATTTTTGAGTGTTTATAGTTGTTTTTGGAAAGTATTTTGTTTTTACAAAAATGTCAAAATTTCAAAAACTCTTTTGCCCTATTTTGGCGACTCAATCGCGGGTTGGCTCAGCCGCATGTCTCAGTCGTGAGCTCGCTTAGAAATTTTTCGCTGCTCACTAGCAGTTAAATGTCCCAGTTGTGAAAAATACTTAGAAAATTTTTCAAAATCTGAATTTTTATGATTCTCACGGCTCATTATGGCGACTTGTTCGAGGGTGGAAGGTCCAGTCACGAGGTTACACAGAGATTTTCGCGGCTCATATCGTGACTCTCTCACGAGTTGACCTTCCAGTCGCAAAAAACACTTGGAAAAATTTTCAAACTTTTCTCTTTTGAGTGTTTTGGCGACTGACCCTGGCGGCTTGGATGTGACTTGTTCCAATCGCGAAAAACGCGTGTTTTGCGTTTTCAAGTCAGTTTTTAAAACTTTTCAGTTTTTCCCTCGAATTTTTTTGTAATTGTTCATTGTCTTCCCCATTTTCACTCTCTCAAACTCACTGTGTCTCTCTTCGAAAAATCTCCATTGGTGCATTTTTTCTTCTCCAATCTTCAAGAAAAAGGTATGGGTTTTTCTATTTTGCACTTCATTATTCCTAATTTGAGTATTATTTTTCTTGAATATGTGAGTTGTGTTGTTGACATTGTGTTTTGAGTAATAGCATGTTCGTACATGGGTTTGTGTTATTTTGCGGAATATTGGTGTTTTTAAGTGTCATCTGTTTATATTCTTCTTGTTGTTATGGAGCATGTGTTCTATGGTGTGTTTCATGATTATATTGATTTGTGCTCATCATGCTCATGGTAGTATGTCACATTGAAAGTTATTTGTGACTTTGTGACATTCAGTGTTCACTTGACATTGAGTTGTATCTGAACAATCAACATTGTTGTTCACCTACATTAGTCATTACTTCAGTGTTGCTTATGATGATGTTTGGTACTGCCCTGTTTCATGCTCGTGATTGTAAGAAATTTCTCTGGTTCACATTCTTATATCTGAATCTAATCAAGTTACTATTTGTATCATGTGGTGTTGCTTTTGGCTCTTTGCTTTGTGTCTGTTCTCTTGCAGATGACTTGTCGTTCATCTAAAGGCAAAGACATTGTAACAGATGATCCATCTACCCCAGTTGCTAAACAAACACGACTCTCGTCTCAATCATCTAGAGACTCTACCACTGAGAGATTCTGGACACCTCTTGACTCAAAGACCTTCACAGACATTTTTAGAAAGGCTCCTCCCATTATGGAACGAATAGTCAAATTTGATACCCTGGGGACAACATTTATCCCTAAGATTTTTGAAAAAAGAGATTGGGCTGACCTATTTGGAAATTTTGAGGATCCAATTGAAGAATTGGTTAAGGAATTCTACTCTAATGCCAGATACACAGGGGTAGAGTTGAAATGCTGGGTACGAGGAACGGAATTTTCCATCAATGCTGACTACATTGCTCAGGTTCTTCACATCACCAGACCAGAAAATGTGGATCGAACTCCGTATGATGACAGAGTACTTCAGGCACAAGATATTCTTCAAGTTCTTGGAAATGAACATGAAGTAGGTAGCACAGGATCATCTATAGGCACTGCTCAATTTTCACCTAAACTGACAATGCTAAAGCTGATCATGTTCTCCAATCTCTACCCATTGTCAAACACTGCTTTCATCAGTCTTGGAAGGGCTAAATATCTGTGTGACCTCATTTCCAGTGTTCCGATTGACATATGTGCTCACATACTTCAGATCATTGGCAAAACAGCAGCTCGATCAGTAGCACGAACAAATCTTCCTTTCTATAGTCTCATCATGAAGATCATACTTCGTGAAGGTGTTAGTACTCCATCAGATGGAAAAGTTCTGCCTCATCCTCGATCAATATCCATGTACACTCTCCAAGCAAGTAAGAGCTACTCCTCTAAAGCACCTAATAGTGAACCAGTCACTCTATCTGGTCAAAGTTCAGCTACACCTATGCAACCAACCAGTACTCAATCTGTTCCCCCTGGATTTCAAATGCCCAAGCAAAGCCACTTGATTGAAATTGTGGTTGATCGGATCTCTGATCTACAACGGCTTATTTACTCAAATAACAACCAAGTTCAAATGCGTCTCACGGCCATTGAAACACAGTTAGATGCTATTCAACAAAAGTTGTAAGAGAGCCTTTAGCTATTCGTGACAAAAAGGGGGAGAGTGATAGCATATAGTAAGGGGCAGAGCAACACAGGAAGAAGAAGCTGTGCATAATGGAAGGGGGAGTTGTGTGCTTTAGAAAAGGAAGTTGATATGCATTTACATACTTTTGAATAGACTAACAAACTTATGGTTTTTGTTTATATTTATTTGTGTGGATACAGTTCTAGTACTTTGGTTCATTTATTTCTTATGATGTTACTCAGTCAGTTTTTGTATGGTACATTTGTACCCATGTTGCTTCTATAAGTTTTTAGGGTTTATTTCCATGCATTTTGTAGGCTTTTATGGTTTGTACCATGCTTATGCAGCCTTTATGCTTTGTGGCTTAAGTACTTGATGTTAAATGTCTTACATTTTTCTTTAGTACTTCACTCTTGTGCTCTTGTAGGATTGTTCCTAGATGCATATATGTTTTATGCATTGGTTGAGTGTTGGACATGCAAATGATACTTTGCAAATAAGCTTATTAGCTTGCACGTCCGGATGTTCATCCCATGTGAGAATGAGCATTGTGATCACTTTTGTATAGTGATTTCCTATTTTGGTCAAGTCATGATTTATTGTTTATGCATTGGTTGAGTGTTGGACATGCAAATGATACTTTGCAAATAAGCTTACTAGCTTGCATGTCCAGATGTTCATTCCATGTGAGAATGAGCATTGTGATCACTTTTGTATAGTGATTGCCTATTTTGGTCAAGCCATGATTTATTGCTTTATTGCTTAAGTCCATTTTTGCTTGATCTTATTATGCTTGCTCCATATGCGTTTTAAGTTTTTCTGCATACAATGATATTGTTGTGTTGTTGTGTTTCAGGAGATACTTGTTTATATGTTTCAAGAGCTTATCAGAATCTATAGTTAGGTGTGAGTGAGTTTTGCTCAACTACACGTTAAGTCTAGAGTCTGTTGTAGGGTTTTGTCACGGAATAGCCAAAGGGGGAGATTGTAAGGTTGAATTTCAACAACCATCTTGTTGGCTTTATTCCGTGCCAAATTTTGCTTGTATTTTAGCAATTAGTAACCCTATATTTAGGTGGGATTTTTGTAAGGGTAGTGTGTGAGAGAGTGTGAAGAATTGTTCCTCATTGTGCAAAGAAGCAAGGACTCGCGACTGGAACTCGCGGGTGGCTCGCGGGTGGCAAGCCGCCAGAAGAGGGTCACGTGTCAAGCATGCGAGAAGCTGAAGAGTTATGCCAGCTGGTGCACTACAAGACAAAATATCCAGACTGGCAATGCAGTTAACTAGCGGCTTGAACTCGCGACCTAGTCAAGTCGCGAGGCCAAGCCGCCAGCCAGCCCTGTTTGGGAAAAACTGTCTCTTCCTATTCCAAACACACACCACTATATATAGACCCTTATACCCACGAAATGTAGAGAGCTTCCAGAGAGAATTTTGTAAGAGAAACCCTAGAGAAAAATAAGATTGATTAATTCACAATCTTTACCTTGAGACTCTTCAAATTCCTTTACTCTCTTCCTTTCCATTGATACATTCTTAAGAGGTTCTTTACCAAATCCTTTTCTCACCATACCTATATCCATGAGAAGGTTTATTTGGTGCTTTGGGAAGCAGTTAGGAAGGGCTTAGGTACACTGGGTAGATTAGGCTTGGAAGGTCTTCTGCTATTTATGTATCCCAACTACATTCTTTAGTGGATTATTTACCACTTGGAGGGCCGCGGAGAGGTTTTACGCTGAGGGCTTCGATTTCCTCTTCGATAACACATCGTGTGTTATCCGTGTGTTTGCATCTTCCTTCCCCTTATCTTTGCCATTTATTTTTATGTTGTGGATGTGTTTATATTTGGCTTAGATTGTTTATCAATTCTGTGTTTGGCTTATGTTCATGTTCCGTACGTTAATCGTTTGATATTAAGCTTGAATTGATATTTTTGTATTTGGGCTCTAAACGTACAAGGGTGGTTTATACCCATTTTGAACATTCACAAACATAATTAGAATTAGTCAACCAAGAAGAGTCAATCTGTCAACTAAAATTTAATTAATCTTTTTAGGGAAATTTAAGATAATTCTATGAATGCACGCCTATGGTAAGATCATGCATCACCAATCAAATTTAAGCATTGATGAAACAATGATCTGAAAACTATTTTGAACACAGACATAGACCAATTTGTTGAAATTGTAATAAGACCATTAGGAATATGGAATTTATGACTAGGGTAATTTTTTTGAATTTTTTACTTGTCAAAATCACCATTCTACCCATAGTTATTAAAAAGTGAAAAATAATGAAAATAAAAGAAATAAAGTGGTTGCAATATTGGGCCTTTTTTTTTTTTTTTTTTTTGCCAAGTATTCAATTTTTGTAAAAACAATTACTAAATAGTCTCGGCTTGAAATTATTTAGTTATGTAGCCCTTTTGGAACTCAAATTTGCTAAACTCAAGTTTCAAGCAAATAGGCACTCCCGTGAATCGTCTACCGTGGTATTTTAAAATAAAATATCCGACATAAAAATAAAGTTTAGCAAACTTGAGTTCCATCAAACACTTAATTTAAGGGAAACCCCTCTAAATAACTTCGGACAGAAATTTTTCAGTAATATCTTTTACAAAAACTGAATATTTCCTCAGCTATCAAACAAAATTCTTCCTCGGCTATACCTTGGGATTTCCTAGCATGAGCTCGTCTAGTCGAATGAGATTTGCCACCTCTTGGAAGACCGCTAAGACAACTCGTATCTCTCCTAATGGCCTCTATACCAAGGTCGGCTCAAAGCACAGTTCACAATTTTTCCTCTCTACTTAATTTATTCATCCTTTGGAAATGAAACTTAGCCAAGGCCTCCATTTGTCATTTAGGTCAAAGTACTCAATATAATTAATAACTACAAGAAAAAAAACTTAATACAACGAAAAAATTCGTTGCAATAACAACTAATGTCATTGTAATAAGGTTTTATTGCAACGACAAAAAAGTCGATGCAAGCCATTGTAATAAACTCCAAGGTGATAGGTTTATGCAACACTAGATTTTCATTACAATAAATTCCACATATTGTAATGATTTACTTTGAAAACCTTGTTGCAATAGGTTGGTTTTTTTATTAAAAAAAATTAATTAAATAAATCATTTTTAATAATAATTTTTTCATTAACCTATTTTGCAATTCAAAAACCGTATTTTGGAACTGTAGTAACAAATTAAAGATATGCATAAAAAATGAAAAATGAAAAATACTTCATTTCAATACATATGTCAAAAAACTATACACAACTTGTTGAGTTTACATTCAAATACATAGTTTCAAAAGTATGCAAAAATCAATACAACATGAAAGAAAGGTTTTTTCCTGAAAGTGTTATCCAAGCATGCTTCATGACCATGTCATTGACTTACCACCTATTTTGGGAAAAAAAATAAGTATAAAGTTGAAAAACATCATATATACAACACAATGACACCAATATACACCATCATTGATTCAAAAAAAAACAACAACAAAAAAACACATACAAAACAATACTACTTGAAGATTGTGCAATTAAACAAAGTAAAATCAAATTAAAATTTAAAGAGAACTAAAAGAATACCTGAAAGTTAGAAAGAAAATTTTTAAACTGAGAAAGAGTCTCTCCAAGGAGACAATGAATTAAGAGAAAATGAAATTTGAGAGAGAATATTTAGAGTTAGTAGATATGAGAGTGAGATGGAAATTTGAGAGATAAGTTTTGTAGTTAGTAGATAAATTTGAATTTTAGTATACGCTTACGAGAAAGAGGGAAAGTGAAATGAGAAAACCAAAAACAAAAACAAAAAAACAAAAAAAGATAAAGGCATGGGGACAGAGAGAGGGAGAGAGAAATTGAGATGAGAAAAACATGGAGATAAATGTGGGTGAGAGAAAGAGGGAAACTAAGATAAAAAATAAAAAATAAAATAAAATAAAAAGAAGAAATAAAGAAAGATAGGCGTGGGTGTGAGTTAAATTTGAGATGAGAAAAAAATAGGAAGATAGATGTGGTGGGAGAAAGTGGGAAATTGAGATGAGAAAAAAAAAAAAAAAAAAAAAAAAAAGACATGCGTGGGTGAGAGAGAAATATTGAGATGAAAAAAAAAAGGGATAGACATGGGTGAGAGAGAGGAAATTAATGAAAAAAAAAATAGCATCAATTTCCCAAATTTTCCCACTACTCAATTACTCACCTCTATTACATCAACAAAATTTGATGTGAAATAAATATTTAACCTATTACAACAATATAATTCGATGTGAAATAAAAGATTACATATTGCAACAACATATCTCAATGTAAAATAAGAATTACCTATTACAACAACACATTTCGATGTAACATAATAATTATTGCTACAATCTCATATTGATGTAATAAATTTAAGTTACTATTACAACAAAAAACAATCTAAAGATGTAATAGTATATATATTACATACATTATTTTTTTATTACAATAATACTTGTTGTATCATGTCTTTTTTCTTGTAGTATAGTGGTGTCATGGTCATGGTGGAAGCAGCGATACTTACTTCTCAAGCTTTTCTTGATCAACTTTAGTAGTTTTTTTAGCGTTAAGTAAGGTACAATTTTAGGGCAAGGTCTACATAAACACTTGTTCCAATGACCAATTAAATAGGGTGTAATTTATGTACTTGAAGCTTCACAGGTTTGTCCTCCTAAGGTGAGAGTTTATTCTTCTAATCTTTTCATTTAGGCTCTAATACCCGACTAGCAAAATCCACCTCTCATTTCCTCTTTTCGATCATGACATTCTATTTGATCCAACTTCCTTCTTGCTACTATGGCATCTTTGATGTTCATGAATTTCTGAACCCTTGGAAGGTGTTCCTTCATTGTTTCTTAACCCTGAAATAACATGTTATTGTCCACTTCCTTCACTTGGAGCATCTCATTTTGAATGATCTACGTACTTTCTCAGCAATTTTCCAAGTTCTTGATGGAGGTTTAGGAGGTGGTTGGTAGGCTTTTGGTAGCATCATCCTCCTACGAAATGGTTGAAAAAATAGTTGTTAAGGTTGACAAACAAAGAACCAATGATTTATGCATTTCAAGGTAGTCGTGTAAGGTCTTTTATGAAAGAAGTAACAGATTCTAGAGAGAGTTTTGAGAGAGTCCAAGAATTGGATCTTTGTATATTATTCACACCACAATAATGATTATAGAGTTTAGATATTTATACAAGGATTAAACTAATCGCCTCTAACAAACCAGCGAGAATTAAGCTAATGTAACTAACCTTCTAATGGACCAATTACATTTGTACAAGTGGCCACTAATCTCAACTAATTCATCCACTAACAATGTATTAAACTACACGTAGCTTTACAAGACTTAATCAAAACTACTGTCATTCTGGTGTGTTTCAATCTATTATTCTTTCTTCTGCTTTTTGCCTTTTGTCTTGACATCCCCCCTCAAACTAAGGGGAGGAACTCCCATGAGTTTGGTAACAAGAAGATGAAATTGAGGAGAAGGAAGGGACTTGATGAAAATATCACCTAACTGATCCAAAGTAGAAATGTACTTAACCAACATGTCTTTATTCAAAATTTTATCCCTAAAAAAGTGATAATCAACTTCTACATGCTTAGTTCTAGCATGGAAAATATGATTAGAAGCAAGAGCAAGAGCAAAAACATTATCACACCACAAAATAGGAGGATGATACAAGTAAACCCCAAGCTCCTTAAGCAACATTCTCAACCAATAAATCTCAGCAATAGTGATGGCTAGAGACCTATACTCAGTCTCTGTGGAAGATCTAGCAACAGTGGGATGCTTCTTGGCAAACCAGGTAATAAGGGAAACACCCATAAACACAACCATACTAGTGATAGATCTTCTATCCATAGGATCCCTAACCCAATCTGCATCACAATAGGTAGAAAGAAGACAAGGGACCAGCCTGAAGATCCTTAAGCAAGAGCAAGAGCAAACATTATCACACCACAAAATAGGAGGATGATACAAGTAAACCCCAAGATCCTTAAGCAACATTCTCAACCAATAAAGCTTAGCAGTAGTGATGGCTAGAGACCTATACTCAACCTCTATGGAAGATCTAGAAACGGTGGGCTGCTTCTTGACAAACCAGGTAATAGGGGAACCACCCAAAAGCACAACCATACTAGTGATAGATCTTCTGTCCACAGGATCCCCAACCCAATCTGTATCACAATAGGTAAAAATAATACAAGGGACCAACCTGAAAATGAATTCCCATATGAAAAGAACCTTTAAGTCTCTAAGGATTCGTTTAGCAGCAATGAGATGATGATGGGTAGGCTTACTCATGAATTGACATGCCTGTTAAAATGCATAAGACAAGTCTAGTCTAATAAAGGTCATATATTGCAAAGCACTAACAAGGCTTCTATAGGCAAGAAACAGAAAGCCAAGGTGAAATAGTTTAGTGGCAAAACTATCAAACTAGGCCCTAGGAGCTTGCTTAAGACCATAGATTGCCTTATGTAAAAGGCGCACACAATCAAGTTTGGAAATGTCCCTATAGCTAGGTGGTTGACTCATATACACTTCCTTTGCAAGAACCCCCACAAAGAAAGGCATTGGACACATCCAATTGCTTCAATGACCACCCAAATTGGACTGCCAAAGCAAGAACAATTCTAACAGTATCAGGCTTTATAACAAGACTGAAAGTTTCTACATAATCCAAACCATACTACTACAAATACCCTTTGGCCACCAACCTAGCCTTATACCTTGCTATATCCCTATTACTATCCCTTTTAATCTTAAATACCCATTTACATCCAACCACATTCTTGCCAAAAGGTAAAGGGACAAGAGACCATGTATGTTGTTATTAAAGACTAGCAAATTCTGAGTCCATAGCTTCAACCTAGTGAAAAAATATTTGGAAGCCACAACATAAAAAAGGAGGTTATGTGATAGCATAGTCAGCTTGCACAGTAAAGGCTTTGGGCTTAAAAATACCATTCTTAGACCTAGTAAGCATAGGATGGGTATTGATAGTCATAGGGGGAGACAATTGAGACAATAGGGCAGGATTAGTAGCAAAAACAAAAACGAAATCAAGGGAGGAAGAGGGCAAAGAAGAAGTGGGAGACACAGGAGTAGGAGTGGAAGACATAAAAGGTGAAGTAATAAAGATAGGAATCAAAGTGGCAAGCCAAGGATCAAGGGAAGGAAGGGAAGAAGATGGAGGAGATGACACATGCATAGAATTAAGACAATATAAAGAGGGAAAAATAGACTCATGAAAAATACAATGAGGAGACAGATAAACATTCCCAGTGGACACTTCCAAACATATATAACCTTTGGAAAGAGGTGGATAACCTAAAAAAAATGCACAGATTAGAATTAGGATCAAACTTATAAGAAGAGTAAGGTCTTAGAAAAGGGAAACATGCACAACCAAAGACTCTTGAAGCCTGAAGAGGAGGTTTCTTAAGATATAACTTCTACCATGGAGAAACAAAATTAAGAATAGAAGATGGTATTTGATTAAGAAGATAAACAACAATACTAAAGGCATAAGACCAATAGGATAAAGAAAGATTAGTCTTACGAAACATAGCCAATCCAGCCTCAACAATTTTTCTATGTTTTCTTTTAACCACCCCATTCTATTGGGGCGTGTAGGTACAAGATAGTTGATGAGCAATATCATGTTCTAGACAAAAAGACTAAAACTAATGGTTAACGAACTCACCACCATTATCAGACCTTAAGGTCTTGATTTTAGTATTGAATTGGTTCTCAACCAACGACTTAAAATGAACAAACATATTAAACAAATCAGACTTATGTTTAAACAAGAAAAACCATGTAAAACAAGTAAAATCATCAACAAAGATCACATAGAATCTATGTTCAAGTACAGAATCAACAGGAGAAAGGCCTTAAACATCAGTATGAATCATTTCCAAAGGAAAAGTAGTACTAGATACATGTTTTGGAAAAGGAAGTCTATGCATCTTAGCACTTATACAAGAAACACACTATTAACATATATCACCCGAAGCAAAAATATGAAAAGAAGGAATATCAAATAAGGCAGAATGCAACATCTTTGAGCATGAATGGCCAAGCCTTTGGTGCCAAAGCAAAGCTTAAGCAAAAACAACAACAAAATAGCTTGAAGTGAGAGTAGGTGCAAATGAAGAGTGGAGAGAGGCAAAAGAAGGAATGGGATAGACACCATCTTTACTCAACCTTTTGTATAGGACCTTCCTAGTAGGTAAATCCTAAATTGAGAATTGATGGGCATCAAAATAACTAAAGGCATTATTTTGGAGACAAAGTTTATGAACTAAAAGTAAGTTTGAAGCTACCTGCAGTACCCTAAGTATGTTATTAAGATTGAAATGGTGAAAAAGAATAAGAAGCTTACCATTACCAATGTGTGTGATAGGTAATTCCTGCCCATTGCCTAATGTAATAGCCTCACCAGCTGTAGGTTGTTGATGAAGAGAAAGCTAAGACAAATCAAGAGTGATGCGATTAGATGCACCAGTGTCAGTTAGCCAATTTTGGTTCTAATTGGAGCCAGAAGTTCCATCCATGGAATTAGCAACCATTGATACAAGTTTGGCTGGAAGGTGCCTTCCATGATATGAAAAATTCATCCTATGGTAACAATCCAAGGTAGAGTGGCCATTCTTCCCACAGATCTGACAGACAGCTCATCGGCCTTGTTGATAATTGGATTTGGATTGAGACTATGAAAGGGAAAACTGCCCCTGACCATTGTAAGATTGGCCAAAAGATTAGGGATTATGACTAGGAAATTAAGGGGAATGACCACTAGAAAATTGGCCATTGTTGTAGCCTCTTCCATTACCACCACAACCACAATTTTACCATTCTTTCCTCTTCCTCTGTTGAAGGATTGATTAAACTAATTGACTATCATAGCAAAAGAAGAAGTGTCTTGAAGATCAGACATTTTCTTGATTGATCTTTCCTCAGCATTCAAAATAGTGTTTAACTCTTCAAGAGTGAGCACATAATTCCTAGTACGTATTACTGAACAAAAAACATCATATTCTGAGGGCAAAGCTTCAAGAGCTAGATGAATAAGCTCTTCTTCATCAACACAAACAACTAAAGCTCCAAGTTTATCACAAATTTCTTTGATTCGTTGAAAGAAAGTGTTCATACTCTATGGACCTTTCTTGAGATTCATCAATTCATTCCTCAATCTAAGAATGTGAGATCAAGAAACTGAAGCAAATCGTTTCTCTAGAATCTTCTAGACTCCTCTACCAATTTTCTCACCAATTGTGAGGGCCAAAATTGACGGAGAAAGAGTAGAATTGATGAAGGTGAACAGTGCTTGCTCACGATTCCTCCGCTAAATGAACTCTGGATTAGCTTCAGTGGTATAGTTCCCTGAGTTATCCTTTAGAAAAGGATCTGGAGCTTCAAGATTATCTTCAATGAAATTGATCATCGAATAAGCTTCCAATATCACCTTGATTTGGTGCCTCCAAACCAAATAGTTGTTGTAATCTAGCTTCAATGCCATCATGCTTGCCATGTTAGACAAAAGTAGTAGCAAAGGATTAACTCCATGAGTGGAAATTGCAATGCTTGCAATGGTCATGCTTGTGCTTGAGCTCGTAGCGGAAGTTGTATTTGTAGAGGACGCCATTGTTGGCTCTGATACCATGAAAGAAGTAACAAATTCTAGAGAGGGTTTTGAGAGAATTCAAGAATTTGATCTTTGTATATTATTCACACCACAATAATGATTACAGAGTTTAGATATTTATACAAGGATTAAGCTAAACACCTCTAACAAACCAGCAGGAATTAAGCTAATGTAACTAACCTTCTAATGGACCAATTACATTTGTACACATGGCCACTAAGCTCAACTAATTCATCCACTAACAATGTATATTAAACTACACGTAGCTTTACAGGACTTAATCTAAACTACATGTCGTTCTGGTGTGCTATATATCAATATGTTGTTCTTTCTTCTGCTCTTTGCCTTCTGTCTTGACATTTTATGCTACCAAAGACTTCTAGCTATGGCATTTAAATTTATAGTGCAAGGGGAAACTATAATTTGTGGTGTGAAAGACAAGTCCATCCACCACCGCTGTGGAATTAGGTGTGGTGAGCTTCTAGTAACATCATCCTATGAAATGGAGAACAAAATATTTGTTGTGATTGCCGAAGGACCTTATCGAGTTGGGCTTTAACTTGTTGAACGAGATTCAATATTATCCCCTTGGAATGGTGAGGAAAGCTTTGCACATAATTTTAATTGTGGCCATGTATGTTTTGAGGTGATTAAGCGGGACTTTTGTGTCATCCAAGACTTCAAATTGTGGCATCTTAATTATGGAGGGTAAAGGGAAACCCATGATTAGTGGGTGAAAGGCAACCCACGAATACATACATGGAGAAATGAGAAGCACCTAAAGGTCTGTCGGGGAGTGCCAATGGGAGGACTCTTTAATGCTTATGATATCAAAAAAAGTCTAAAAGAGTACCTGCCAATAGGCTGCATTTGAGATTTTCCATTGTAGGGGTGTACACAATGCAGAGTGGTTTGGGGCCTATTTTGCAACATGCGGTTTCCCCATATCACTTGCCGCATTAAACCTTAATGGCGCCGATGACCAAATCGATTCAGAAAGTTAATCCCTTAAGGGTGTTGAGGAATACTCAACACAAAATCCCATATGAGACTCCTTACAAGTGTACCAGGGTCTTATGCATTTCGAGGTTGTCAAGCAGGACTTTTATGCTGCTAAAGAATTCTAGCTATGGCATTTAAATTTAGAGGGCAAGGGTCAACCCATAATCTAAGTTGCGGAAGGCAGGTCCTAATTCATTTACTACCATTGTGGATTTAAGAGGTTTAGGAGGTGCATTGTTAGTTTTGGTAGCATTGACCTATGAAATTGAGGACAATATATTTGTTGAGGTTTACGAAGGACCTCATAGAGTTGGGCTTCAACTTGTTGAGCTAGAATCAAGATGATCCCCTTAGAGTAGTAGGAAAGCTTTGCACATAATTTCATATGAATGCCTTGCGAGATACATTAGGGCCTTGTATGTTTTGAGGCAATTGAGCATGTCTTTTGGGTCTTCAAAGACTTTGAACTATAGCATCTTAATTTTGGAAAGTAAAGGACAACCCATGAACTTTGGTGTGAAAAGCAACCCACAAATACTTACAACAAGAGGGGAGAAGCACCTAAAGGTCCATCATGGAGTGGCAATGAGAGGAGTTTCCAATGCTTGTGATAGCAAAACTTTATGAGAGAGATCTTATTAACACAACTAGTCGAGATTGTCCACACTAGTGTACACGGTGTGGCACAGTGCAATTTTGGGCCTATTTTGCCGCCTAACCGCAATGTGCAGTTTCTTTAAATCCCTCACTGCACCGCCCCTTAATAGGGTTAATGATTAAATTAATTCGGTGTAGTTTTAACAATGTGGTGGGGTCAGTTAAATTGATATTTTACACACACACACACACAAAGTAATAGGTATATATTTATAGGTGTGGTGGGTCAGGTTTTTTTGTGCACCCCTAGCTCATACTTGTTGGTTGAATAGATCACTCTGGTATTTAGTTTGAAATTCGAATTGTAATACCTCCATTCCATTATGGAAGACATTATCCTGATTCCATTCCATTCCATTATTGAAGACATTACCCTTTTTTGCTGAAATTGAAGACATTACCTTGATAATAGTGGTAATCTCCAAAAATTGAAGACATTACCCTTTTTTTTTTTTTTACTTGCCATTGAAAGTTGAAGTTGACCATAACAAAAACATCCAATTCCGGGTAACCTTGAAAAATACCCAAGGAGAAACCCCATAACAAAAACACCATATGCAAAGATAATGCCACAAAATATTTGGCAATAACATTAGATTTCTAATGTTTGCATCTCTTTGTGTGTCAGTTGCAGCATAATTCTGAGACAGATGAGTTTCCATATCCTGTGATGCAGCTCAACATACAATTAGTAGGAGATGCAACCTCTTGCATTACGAAACCAATATCCACCTCAACTCGTCACGGTATTTCTCTCATTTGGAAAGCATTCAGAATTATCGCAACATTAGAAAGCTACAAATACATTTCCACCCTTGCTTGCGCTCTGTTGCAAAAGGTTCTTTCCATATTTATTGAAATTTCATATTTTGAAAGAACCTCCCAGCCAAGAGACTATTGTTGTTAAGAAGCTGACCTCATAACCAAACACATGGCATGTGATGCACCTACAGCAACAGATAGAACATTGGGGGGTCCCAAGCCATCATCCTCCGATAAAAACTTAACTTCAACAGGAGATGGTTGTACCTCTGGAAGCCCGGGAACTCCTAACTGAGAATCTTTGGCATTCCCCCACATGTACAACTTCCCTTTATCTGTTCAAATAAACAATGACAACACTCTTATTCCAATATGGTACATAAATTAAAATAATGCAACAAAAATAACAGATATAAAATAGTTCAATCCAAAGTCAAAACAATGTGCAATGAGAAATTACAATTTTATGCCAAAGGTACTGTGGACTGCTCCAAACTTAACAATTGGGTTTGGTTCTTTCTGCGTGGGTGTGTCAGCTCCAAAAAAAAAAAAACTTCTTATTCTACAACCTTTTTTTTGCATTGCACATCAAGCATATTGCATGTCCAAAGATTCAGTTTTCAGACAGTTCTGTTATGTCTGTTTGACATCAAAATTTTAAGTTGAGAATAAAAGAGGAAATTTGACGGCAAGGAGACCTCCATAGGGGAGACAAAATGTGTTTCCCCAAGGCCTGGTTTCATTTATTGCGATACATCCTACTTTTATTTCCTTGGATTCTTCTACATTTTAGTGAATTTTAGTGATTTGACTTAACCTGTTTTACCCAACTTTTGGGCCTGAGCTTATTCTTATTTCTCCTTTTTCTTTTTTCCTTATTTTTTGATGTGTTGTTTTTATATATTCCCTATGTACTTGGGGTTGTGCGCCTTGTGGCACCTTTTAATAAATTTTACACTCATCAAAAGAAAGAGAAGATGCTACCAAAGAAGTCAAGCCTCGCCTTACCAGTTACAGCTGCTGAAGATGAACCTCCACAAGCAATATAGACTACATGCTCATCAGATAAAGCCTCTATCCCTACAGGTATTTTTTGATTTAGGATAGAAGAATGACCCAACTGACCATGTCTACCATAGCCCCAAGAAAGTACTTTACCATCATCTGAAATTATACAACATAAATCACTAATAATAGCAAGTAACATATAAAAAGATAAACAATTTCTGCAACAATCACAAGATTAAGTAATCACTTTACCAGTTAATGCGAGGGAGTGATATCCACCACTGGCTACCTGAATGACACAAACATCTTCAAGGCTAGGAATTGGTTTGGGTTTCCAACCACCAACCTTATCACCTCTTCCAAGCTCATAGTTGGAGTTTGCTGTGAGAACAACCAAAAGATGCTACTTATTTGAATAATTTTTACTCATGAAAGTGAATATATAATTTCAGGCAGTAGTTTTCATACTCTCTCATTCTCTCTCCTATGAAGCAGCCATGGAAGATTAATTTTGTTACTTTGCAAAGTCATCCATCCAAGATTTATTTTATCAGATCAACATGTGGAATCCAATTAAACCAAAAAAGGTAAGGTTCTAAAGGTCAAGTTATAATTAGTCCAGGGTCAAAACATTTTTTTGTTTGATTTTTATATAATCAGTAATTTTTAGTTCTGTATTCAACAGAACTGTAATTTCGACAATTCCAGTGAATTAGAGGTATTTTGGTGATTTACTTGAGTCTAGAATTATTTACTAGATTCTAAGTATCTTAGGTTTATTCTCTGTCAGTCCAAGTTATCGTTTTAGTTTATTACCTTATCTTGCTTTCAGTTTACTAGTCTTCTTAGGAGCTAGGTTGCACCAACACGCCATTTTTGGCAACGTACCGGTGTCCGACACATGTCGGACACGGATACTGGCACGACTCGCCGGACTCCGGTGTCCAAGTGGTGTCTTTTTTTTTTTTTTTTTTCATTTCTCCGACACAGCGCCAACACAGTGGACATGCCAACAATGAAAAAAAAAAAAAGTTGGAACCCATAGACAGCCGGCGGTGCTAGATCGGGCCGATCGACGAGTCGGCGAGCTTCATAGACAGTCACTGTCGATGTCGTGCCCTCTGTCCCTTCCTCTCTCTCTCTCTCTCTCTCGGCATGGACAGGACTGAGTCCGACCTCTTCTGATCTCTCTGTTTTTTTTTTTTTTTTTAATCCCACTCTCGCTACATATATATATATATAAATTTTTTTTTTTTAATCCCAAAAGTTGAAAGCTTGTTTTCTTTTTATGTTTTTAGTTTGATGTTGAATGTAGCCTATTTAAACTTTTGGTTTGTACTCTAAACATTTTATGTGTATTATTGTGTTACTTTCGATGTTAGTTTACTTATTTGTAGTTCTTGCATAATTTAAATTCTAGACATAATAGTATTTTATGTCTAAAAATATTAAAAAATATGCCTAAATATAAAATTTAATTAATTATTTAATTGCCGTGTCCACACCATGTCATGTCCTCATTTTTCAAAAATTGTCGTATCCCTGTATCCGTGTCCGTGTCGTATCCATGTCCGTGTCCATGCAACTTAGCTTAGGAGTATAAATGGAGACAATGCCCCAGGTAAAGATGGGTTCACAATTGCTTTCTTTCAAACTTGCCGATGTTATGAATTCCATGAAAAATGTATGTTTTAAAAAATCTTAAATCCTACTTTCTTTTTCAGTCGCATTAATTCCTAAAAACGTGGGAGCACTTGAAGTGAAAGATATTTGAGCAATTAGTCTTGTGGGCAGTGTCTATAAGATTTTGGCAAATGTGCTAGCAAACAGGTTAAAAGGTGTACTGGGCGAGATTGTGTCTAATACGTAGAACCCCTTCATTCAGGGGAGATAAATACTTTATTTATCCTTATAGCCAATGAGTAACAGGATAGTCGTTTGTGGTCTTGTAGGTTGGGGATCTTATGTAAACTTGGTGTGGAAAAGGCTTATGACAATGTTAATTGGGCTGCTTGATTTACTTGCTTCAACGGTGTGGTTTCGGGGAAATATGGAAACAATGGATATATTTTTGTATCTTTATAGTCAAATATTTCGTGCTAGTAACTACTAGTACACCCACAGGTTTTTTCCTCTAGTAGTTGGAGGTTACATCAAGGGATCCACTTTTCCCTTTAACATTTGTGGTTGTTATGGAAGCACTGAGTTGAACAACATGGTGACAGAATGATATATGTTAAAAAACACAGCTATAGACATGATTTCAATCCTTTGTGGTACCCCATGTCTGTGATTCAATCCCCACCTTCCCCTTCCCCACTATCTACCCATCAAAAGAAGAAGAAAAAATAGAGAGAGAGAGAGAGAGAGAGAGAACACCGCTGTAGGAATTAAGGCTTTGTTACGTTGAGATCACTACTTTTCAATCATTTATTTCACTACTTCTTTTAGAAACCAAAAGAACACACACACACACACACATAAACCTAGAAGAATATGTGGTTATCAACGTAGTGATCTGTATCGGCTATCAACCTACCACCGTTGATCAACGGCATTTCTCAATCGAGCGCTACTGCTCTTTCCGATTTGCCAGTTGGGCGGATGAATGTGAAGGTGCTCGGGATAATGTTTCTCTTGTTTCAGGGTCAGATTGTGAGTTGGGGGAATCTGATGGGGGTCTTGTAAACTGGGAAAATGATAAAGAACCATTGGTTGTGCAACCTTTGGCGATGGCTAACCCGGTTGCTTCACTGGTAGAAGTGGCAGATACTTCCACTCAATTATCTCCATGGGTTGAGAAACGAATTAAAGCCTTTAGGAAATCTGTGGGTACTTCCTTGGAAGGCTTCGAAGCGGAAATTACTGGGATTTTCTTAGCTTTGGAGGCTAGGAAGAAAGCTAAGATGCAGGTAGTTTGCTCTCAGAAGAGAGAGCCTAAGACAAGTTCTAAAGGGCATCGGGAGTTGAAAAGTCTGCTAAATTCTTGGAATTTTGAGAATAATTCTGATTTGGTAGGAGATGCTACTGGGGACCGGGTTTCTGTGGTGCCTCAATGAATCTGAAAATTATCTCTTGGAATGTTAGGGGGCTGAATGATTGTGAAAAAAGACTTCGAATTCGGAATATGATCAGAGGTTGGGGTGCAGACATTATTTGTCTGCAGGAAACAAAAATGGAATTGATAACAAGGAGAGAGATTCGGAGCTTGTGGGGTTGTCAACATTTGGATTGGCTTTATTTGGGCTCTATAGGTGCTTCGGGGGGTGTTTTGGTGATGTGGGATAGAAGGATGGTGGAAAAAATTGACGAAGCAGTAGGAAGGTTTTCTGTCTCTTGCAAATTTAAGAATGTGGTGGACCATTTTGTCTGGGCTTTCACTGGTGTATATGGACCAAACTCTGATCGTGACCGGCGACTGCTTTGGGAAGAGCTGGCTGGTATTCATAGTTGGTGGAATGTGCCTTGGTGCATTGGAGGCGATTTTAATGTCGTGCGATTTCCTTCAGAGCGACTTGGTGCAAACTCTTTCTCATCAGCCATGCTTGATTTTTCAGATTTCATTTCTCAACACAATCTTATCGATTTACCATTGGAGGGAGGTACTTTCACTTGGTCTAATTCTGGAGCAGTGGCTTCGCGGTCTAGGCTAGACAGGTTTCTTCTCTCTTCTGATTTGGAAGAGCACTTTCCTAATATTTGTCAAAAAAGGCTGCATAGATTACTTTCAGACCACTTTCCAGTTCTGTTAGAAGGGGGAAATTTTCACAGAGGCAGCCGTCCTTTTCGCTTTGAGAATATGTGGTTAAAGGCAGAGGGTTTTGTAGAGAAAGTGAGAACTTGGTGGGAGTCCTATCATTTTCAAGGTTCCCCTAGCTTTCGGTTTGCAAGCAAATTGAAAGCTTTGAAGCTAGATTTAAAGAAATGGAATGTAGAAGAATTTGGCAATGTGGAGGATAAGATGAACAAGTTATGGAAGAACCTTGAAGCACTGGATTTGCTGGAAGATAGTCGTCCTCTGTCATATGATGAGACTTTGGAAAAAGAACGGCTTCGCATTGATCTCGAAAAGGTAACTCTTATGGTTGAAATATGTTGGAGGCAGAAATCTAGGGCCCTTTGGATCCGAGAGGGGGATAGAAACACTAAGTTCTTTCATAGAACAGCAAACTCTCACAGAAGATTTAATACGATAGACAATCTGATGGTGGAAGGTGTATTGACATCGGATCCTGATTCAATAGCAGCTTGCATCTCTCACTTCTATAAACAATTGTACTCTGAAAATGAGGGCCAAAGACCTGTGCTTGATGGAGTGGATTTCTCTATGATTTCTGAGGAGGAAGCTGCTTGGTTAGAAAGACCATTTGAGGAAGAGGAGGTGTATGGTGTCATTCAAGGTTGTAATGGCGATAAATCTCCAGGACCAGATGGTTTCTCAATGGCCTTCTTTAAGGCTTGTTGGGACTTTTTAAAACTCGAAATTATGGAGGTTCTTGCCAACTTCCATTCACAAGCGGTCTTTGAGAAAAGCCTTAATGCAACTTTCATTGCTCTCATTCCAAAGAAAGTAGATGCTGTCAATGTGAGAGACTTTAGACCTATTAGTCTTGTGAGTAGTATTTATAAAGTCATTTCCAAGTTGCTGGCTAATAGGCTGAGAAGGGTGATTACTGGAATTATCTCTGAGTCTCAAAATGCTTTTGTTCTGGATAGACAAATCCTAGATTCTGTTTTAATTGCTAATGAGTGTTTGGATAGTAGGCTCAAGGCAAGGATTCCTGGGGTTTTATGTAAGTTGGATGTGGAGAAAGCTTTTGATCATGTCAGCTGGGATTTTCTTATGTATATGTTGCAACGTTGCGGATTCTCTGAGAAATGGAGAAAGTGGATTCTGTTTTGTATCTCCACAGTGAGATTTTCGATATTGATAAATGGCTCCCCAAAGGATTTCTTTGGGAGCTCTAGGGGGCTGCGCCAAGGAGATCCTCTCTCCCCGCTCTTATTTGCTATTGTTATGGAGGCTTTAAGCCGTTTGTTGGATGG
Organism: Quercus glauca; assembly: GCA_023736055.1. Classification (NCBI taxonomy): domain Eukaryota; kingdom Viridiplantae; phylum Streptophyta; class Magnoliopsida; order Fagales; family Fagaceae; genus Quercus; species Quercus glauca. The sequence goes on along the minus strand of CM043318.1, from coordinate 31,330,669 downwards.
TGCAGTTCTGGCTGGACGCATTTCGGGCTTCATTGTTGGTACCAGGTCTAATACCCCCCTCATGGTGACCCACCTACTCTTTGCGGATGACACTTTAATTTTCTGTGATGCTACAGCAAGACAGATTGAATATTTGCGGGAGATTTTAGCCTCTTTTGAGTCAGTGTCAGGGTTGCATATTAATCTGGCTAAGTCAGAATTAGTTCCAGTTGGAGAGGTGACTAATATGGGGGAGCTTGTGGCATTGCTGGGTTGTAGACAGTCATCTTTGCCAATGACTTACTTGGGACTGCCTTTAGGTGCTAAATTCAAGGATAAGGCGATTTGGAACTCTATCCTAGAAAGAATGGAGCGAAGATTAACGAGTTGGAAGCGATTATACTTATCAAAAGGTGGTAAGATTACCTTAATCAAAAGCACTCTCTCAAGTTTGCCAACTTATTTCCTATCTCTCTTCCCTATTCCTGCGGATATTGCTATTCGTATTGAGAGGCTTCAAAGAAATTTTCTTTGGGGTGGGTTAGATGAGTCTCCTAAATTCCGACTAGTAAATTGGGCCCAGGTTTGTTCTCCATTGCAGTATGGTGGTTTGGGTATTAAAAATTTGAGAACCTTCAATCAAGCTTTGTTGGGAAAATGGTTGTGGAGATATGGAAGAGAGACAACCCATCTCTGGAGGCGGGTTATTGAGGCTAAATATGGGAATGATTGGGGAGGATGGTGTACAAAAGAAGTCTCTAATCCTTATGGTGTTAGTCTTTGGAGAACAATAAGACAAGGCTGGCCAGCCTTTTCAAAATCCATGCATTTCGAGGTTGGTGTTGGTGAAAGAATTAAATTTTGGCATCATGTGTGGTGTGGGAGCTGTACTCTCCGGGAGGCTTTTCCAGAACTTTATAATATTAGTTGTAATAAGGAGTCTTCTATTGCAGATGTTATGCACTTTCCTAACCAGAGGCTTCACTGGGATCTTCTTTTTTCTAGAGCTCCCCAAGATTGGGAAACTGAGCATTTTTACACTTTTCTTGACCTTATCAATTCACTGCCCCTTAATGGTGAAGGTCAGGACAAACTATGTTGGAAACCAACTGGGAATAAGAATTTTAAAGTGAGTGAGTTCTATCTCTCTCTTTCCTCTACTCTTGACATTTCTTTCCCTTGGAAGCCTGTGTGGCGTTCAAAGGTCCCCACTAAGGTTGCTTTCTTCTCTTGGACTGCCTCATTAGGTAAGATTTTGACTACTGAAAATTTATGGTATAAGGGTGTCGCCGTTGTAGATTGGTGCTATATGTGTAAAAAGAGTGGGGAATCGGTGAATCATCTTCTTCTTCATTGTCCTATTGCTTATGAATTATGGTCTATGGTGTGGGCTCTATTTGGTCTTCAATGGGTTATGCCGCATGGGGTCGTTGATTTATTTTCAAGTTGGCAAGGGTCTTTTGGTGGGCATCGGAGCATTGATTTATGGAGGGCTGCCCCACATTGTGTCCTATGGTGTATTTGGCGAGAACGGAACTCAAGATGTTTTGAAGGGAAGGATCGGTCTATTTCAGAAATTAAATCTCTTCTTCTCCACACCTTGCTAGAGTGGAGTTCTTCCTTTAATCTTTTCCCTTGTTCTAATTTGTTAGAAATGCTTGATCTTTGTAATTTTTGTGTTTGATGTACTGTTTTCCACGTACACCCCCGGTGTACTTGACTTTTATTTAATACAATTCCGTTATTTATCAAAAAAAAAAATAAACCTAGAAGAATTGTCATAGAGAGAGTAAAAATACACAGAAAAAGAACTTATATTCTCACCTCCCCAATTCCAAAGTTGCCCCTGCTCGGTCAGCGCCATTGTGAAAAAACCCCCACAGAAAACAGCAGTCACGGGTATAGGTAACTCTTTTACTTTGGAAGGAATACTGAGTCCACCTCCTTCATTTGGGCCCCGGTTAGGACCAAGGCCCAATCTACCATCCCCTTCATCTCTACCCCAAGTATAGAGTTCCCCTAAATCCAAAAGAACATTAAATGGATATATTACAGGTATATATATAACAATGAAACCTACCAAAACCTCTTCTAATTCAAAACTAATTGATGCAGAGCATGTTTTCAAAAAAAGAAAGGGAAAAACAAAGATAACCCTAGCCTCCACCACCTAAGTATGCTAAGTCACCACCATTCAAAAGAGAAAAAATCTCATAAGAAAATTATCATTCCAAAACAGTTCATGGAGCATTTTTTTTATTGGGCTTCTAGGAATACATCAAAAAGGAAAGTTTTCTGACGGTTTCGGGTATGGGTGATCTGATCTTAGGTCAGGTTAACCTTAGTGATGATGGGCCATTGACAAAGGGTTCCACGGTGGCTTATTTGATGCATTCAGGGTGCGGGTTTTCTGAGTTTTTTAAGTGTGTGTGTGTGTGTATATACATGGGTTGGGGGGTTGCTGGTTGATTTTGGAAGTTGTTTTTTGCTAAGATTCAGACCCTAAGAGGAGTGATGGGCTTCAAGGGGGTGGTGATGGGCTCCTCTCTTTGTTTGGAGGCAGCAGTAGCTTTGGTGGTGGCAAATATTTTGTATGACATCAGGATGTGATATGGTTTTCTTGTGATTTCATACGGTAAGTACTTCACTTTGAGCTAAGTCATCTAGTGGTCTGGATTTTTGTTTTTTATTCCTGATTGTGTTGGGATGGATTGGTGAGGTACTGAAAACTGTGGAGAGCGGCAATTCTAGTGGTTTTGTTGGAAAATAGGACCAGATACCAAGTTCATGCAAAACATGTTTGCAAAATAAATATGAAAGGAAACATCAAAGAAAACCCTATGAGTTAAGAGTGCCTCAAATTCCAGCAGATTTTTCCAAAGATTGCACAGATTTTTCTTTGAAAGATTTATTAAAGCCCTTATGTCTTAAGCATGGGTACTCTACTAACTTTGTCAAAGGTACAAGTTGCCTAGTGAGCAACATAGGAGATGCTGAGTTGAAGATAGATGCAAGTGATCAAGGGAAGCTTGAGGTAATGCAACAAGACTCGAAAGAGATAGAAACTGTTGATGAAGTAGTTGAAATTGAAAAGGCAGCGTATCAAAATTACAAGAAAGAAGTGAAGACTATAACGCTCGAAGCATCTTATTGCCAAATTCATGTTGCCTGCCAAAGCAGTTTTCTATTGCCTACACCAACTTTTCAAGATATTGATTTTGTCATTCCTGAAAAGTTCAATGGGTCAATAGAATTGGTGGGTGTATCATTATCATCATTGCTGCCACAAATGAAGAAACAAAAGAAAATGATGTACTTCAAGAATCCAAGATTCTTTTTACTTCAACACTTCAAAACTCGAGGTCGAGTTTTCTCCAACCAAGGGAGAATGATGCAGGAGGCAATGAGAATGATTTATTATATTTTATTTGATTTTATGTATCAAAGGCAATTCTGTAATTTCTTAATATTTTGGAGTGGGCTGTGTTATTAGTCCATTGGGTTTTATTTAAGTTTAGTTATTTAATTTGGGTTTAGTATTAAAGCCCAAGGAGTCCAAGTCCAAGTCTTATTAGGGTTTTAAGAAATCCTAGTTCTACTAGGAATCTAGGATTAGTTTTAGTCTTCTATTTAAAGAGTTGTAGTATTTTCTATTGAAGTGGAGACTAATAATATTTTCATATTTTTAGAGCTATAAGCTTGTTATGGTTAGTGTGATGTAGACTACTCCTAGGTGTGATGGCAAGGAATCCTAGGAATGATTCTTAAGAATTTATCTTTATTTACTGTTCACAGTTACTATTTACAGCACTGTTCACAGTAACCCAAATCTTAATTTTCACCTTTGTTTTCATTCCTAAAACCCTATTAAACCTTGTTCCCCTTGTCCTATGTCAGTTTGGTATCAGAATGAGGATTTGCAACATGTTTACACGATAGAGAGATTGTTTAGGGGGAAATTGAGTGATTATGAGCAAGACGAAGATCATCAGGAGGATGCATTTGATTAAGTAGCTTTTGCTACGGATGACTTGGAGAAGGATGAGGAGGATACTTCTCTTGTTTCTTTAGTGAGACATATTTTAGCAGCCCCTAAAGTAGAGGAAGAGGATTGGAGGAGAACTTCAATTTTTCAAATGTTGGTTCGTTGTGGAATCTAAGCAAAGAAGCTTATTATTGATTGGGGAAGTTGCACGAATGTTGTGTCATTTTCCACAGTTGAACACCTTAAGCTTCCAGTTGAACCTCATCCTCAACCATACAAAGTGGCTTGGATAGATAACACCTCTATTCTGGTAACTCATAGATGCCTTGTTTCCTTTTCTTGTGGTATTTATAGTGATTCTATCATGCGTGATATAATTCCTATGCAAGTTACACATATCCTTCTTGGTCGACCTTGGCTCTTTGATCAAAATGTCCAACATAATGGGAAAGAAAACACCTATGCTCTAATGGTTGGTGAGAAGGAGGTTGTTTTGAAACCTATGACCTTAGGCAAGATGGATAAATTTAAAGTATCAAAGCCAAAAGTTATTGAAGGAAAAGATCTAGAAGCTAAAAATTCTGGTGTAGCAACAATAGCTACCAAAATAAAACTTGGCTCTGATACCAAGGTTTAATAGGGTTTTAGGAATGAAAACAAAGGTGAAAATCAAGATTTTGGTTGCTATAAACACTGCTGTGAATAGTAACTATGAACAGTAAATAAATATAAATTCCTAAGAATCACTCCTAGGATTCCTTGGCGTCACACCTAGGAGTAGTCTGCATCACACAAGCCATAACAAGCTTATAACTCTAAAAATCTGAAAATATTATTAATCTCCACCTCAATAGAAAATACTACAACTCGTCAAATAGAAGACTAAAACTAATCCTAGTAGAACTAAGATTTCTTAAAACTCTAATAAGACTTAGACTTGGACTCCTTGGGCTTTAATACTAAACCCAAATTAAATAACTAAACTTAAATAAAACTAAAATAAAACCCAATGGACTAATAACACAGCCCATTCCAGTAAATAAAATTACTAAAATACCCCTAACTCTTAAAACTAATTAAAAGTCTTAGGACGCCTTTTATATGTTTTCAACGGTTGCTGCCATGGTCCTCCATCAGCTTGTAATCATACTAAGCAAACAAGAAAAACTCTCATAAGAAAATTATCTGCCTAAAACACTTCCTGGAGACTTTGTTTTTATAGGGCTTACAAGAATACATCAAGAAAAATACATCCCATAAGATACTCAACAGAATTACATCTCATAAATTCAAATACAGCGTCCCAACATGGAAAAATCTGAAATATTCCCTGGATAGGAAAATATCCTGGGGGAACCACTAATCCATCCATGTCAGAAAAGAGTATGTTTAATGAATGGTACATCAATTTAATTGTCTGTGTTTGTTATCATGTGAATGGTTGTAAGAGTGTAATAGCATGTGAGTGGGAATGACTTTGCACACAAAGTTTGTGATCCATCTAACAATAAATCAATGTTAGGCAATATATACAAGGGCGCCAATCATGTACACAAGAAGTGTACAACAGAACACCAAAATTAAATGCTACAAGTACATCAATCAATCAAATCAAGCAAAGCAGTAAAAGAAAACATCCCTGAAGCATTAATCCACTCAAACAGAGTCTTGAGGAACAAAAGCTTCAGTCAACCCTCTAAAGTCCAAGCATTCCTCTCCTGCCAAAGACCCCACATGAGGCAATGGGGAACCATAAAATAGTCCAAATCTCATCGTTACAACACCAGCTGAACTTGCCTTATAAAAAGAACTAGCTAAAGCTCCACAACACCTTTAATCATAACCCAATACACCCCAATCAATGAAAAAACTATGTACCAAAGCTATCTACCCACTGTGCAATGGAGAAGTAGATGATCAATGGTCAACTGTTACCTAATCCCTCTTGCACATGCAGAACCAATCTAGGACAACTATTCTCTGGTTCCAAAGGTTATCTCTAGTGAGAATTTTCCCCAAAGCTGTTGTCCATACAAAAAAGCTGACTTTTGTTGGAAACTTGGAACTTTAGACTTTCATAGACTCTTCCAACGGAAAAAGTGATGAGAAGGTGAGCAACACATACATTGATTCAACATCGATTCTAGAAAGCATCCAAATTCAATTGACTTAAAGCTATAATTCATCCATATCCAACTATATTTAAATGGACTCAATTTAAAGTTATATGGCTATGTTCTCAGCCATAAACTCCCAAATTATTAATTCCCTTAATTATCAAACCAGAACCTCAGATAATAAAATATTTCAATAAAAACATACAAATCACTAATTAATAATAGACAAACAAAGCATTATTTTAGCTGACCTGATTCCGTGATAGCAGCAGTATGTGTCCCACTGGTTGCAATATGATGTATTTTCCCACTCCAAGAGCCTTCCACCAATCTAGGAAACAGTTCCCTATGATAAACAGAATGTCCAAGTGCACCAAAGCCGCCATAACCCCTGCAAACTTCATGTTTAAATGTAAAATCATCAAGTTATGTAGACCAGCAGCAAGTTTAAGCCAAGAAAGCAATCCCAATATAGTCAAAGAGTATTCAAATTACAGTAATGACTACAAGTGCAATATTATCATGTCAATCAGTTGCAGTGTTGTCAAACCTATGATGAACACAAACAACAACAGGAATAAAATAGAACATTTAAAGGTCACTGAACCTAATGTTAGTCATGGAGCTTGTTAATGGTTTTCAATAGTTGGATATCTGTTGCTGGTTAGTTACATTTTTGTTATAAAGCTGTTATAGCTGTTGGGTTCAGTTAGCTGTTAGAATTCAGTTCCAGATCTTCTTGCATAAACAGCAATGTACTTCAGTCAGTCTAATACATTGAAATCAATTCCAATTCTTCAGTAACTTGGTTCATTGATTTTTCTACATAATCTCTTCGTTAACAAATTTCTTTCAAAGTTTCTCCAATTTGATACTAAAGATTCACAATAAGCCCTTGTATTAGCCAACCATCTTTCACAATGCCTACACAACCACAAGTGCAATACGATTCTACACATTTCCATGATGCAGCCTTTCTGTATTATGCAAGATTGAATCAGTAAGGTAGACTCATCAAATATCAGTGCAGTTTCAAATCTAATTTTGTAAAATCAAACACATTACTCACAATAACATAGGCAAAGTTTACGAATTGACCAAAATACACCGTTGATCCCTAAACTACTTTAGCACATGAGTGATTTAACTCCTGAAGTTTAAAGTGATCACTTTTAGTCCCTAACAGAGTAAAAGCAATAACATGTCAGTTTTGGCACTAGAATCGTGCAAAATTTTAGAGACCAACAGTGAATTAAAGCCATTTTAAGTTTTCAAATGGTTCTCAAATAGTCTGCAATAACATTACCTAAACATGAAATTGCAATGCCTTATACACTGGCAAATATGTCAATCACTACCACATTACACTCATATAAACAGTATAGTCAAATCAACATCTAACGCAAACCCCACCAATAAAATCAGAACAGAAATGCCAAACAGCAATTCTAAGCAAAAGGGTATTTTTATCTGTACACACCAAGTGAAGACCTCTCCGAGGGAGGTGAGAGCAACAGAATGAACCCCACCAAGAGCAACAGACCGAACAGAATCCAAATGGGGGTTCAAAGTGGGCACAAAAAGCGGATTCTCGTGGCCAAACCCAAGGCGGCCACCGTCCCCTTTTCCCCAAATCCAGAGCTTGCCATTAACGAGCAATGACGAGTGGAACAGCCCACAAGAAAGACCCACTTCCCCAAATGGATTTGTGGAGGAGACCCGGCGGCCCGGCGTTGGAGAGAGAGCGAATGAGGATTGAGAGACGATGAGATTGGCGACTGGAGTTGGGTACAGGCGTATTTCTTCGATGCCGCCGCCGAGTTGGCCGGAGGCGCCTTTGCCCCACGAGAGGAGCTGAAGGGTTACGGTGTCGGTTTGGTCGTCTTGTTCTGGTTTGTATAAGAGAGGGACTTTGGTGGAAGAGGGTTTAGAGGAGAGGTGGCGAGTGAGGATGAAGGTTCTACCTCTGCTGTGACAGTGACGAAGTACGAGGGACATTATTCTTGCAAATGCAAATGCAAGTTAGTGAGCCTCTCACTGACTTCACTTCTCTTTTCAGGCTTTTCCACTATTCCAAGTTATTATAAGCAGTTGAGCTTAATTAGCATCTCGATTAGGAGTTCACAGTGGAATGAGATTTTTTTTTTTTTTTTTGAGAAACAAAAATGAGGAATGAATGAGTAAATTATAAAATAATAGAATTGAATAAGTTAGGGCTATCCAGACCTGACCGGAACCCGTCAACCTAGCCAAACCGCCCTATGCCGACCCGAACTGAAGGTCCAATAGGTTGGCAGCGGGTTTCCGTTTTCAATAACCGACGCCGACAGGTTGAGTGGCGAGTTTGCATCTCCAAAACCCAAGCAACCTGAACCCGATCGGAGCTGTAAAAAAATCTGGCCAAATCCTTAAAAAACAAGCTAGATCTAGCGAGATCTCAACCAGATTTGCCGAGATCTCGACCAGATCCGGCTAGATCTGGTAGGATTTAGCCAAATCCGGAAAAATCCAAGCAAGTTTTAGCCAAAAATGCAAATTCCAGCGAAATTCCGGCAAGTTTTTCCAGTTTCAGGTGACGCTTTTTTTTTTCAGATTTCAATGTCGTTTTTTTCTTCCGACAACCAGCAAGCGCAACCGATGCTCACCCTCACCCAAAATCGACCCGACCAATTTTCCTGGCGGTCGGTTTCGGGTTCCTCCGCCCCTCCACCCGACGCCGACGGATCAAGTCCGGGTCGTCCGGGTTAGGTCCAAAACCGACCCGGCCTGACCTATGGACAGCCCTAGACTAAGTAAATCATTTAAGCAAAGAAAATGAATAGAAAATAAGTTTAAAAAATTGAAGAAATTGTTGTTGATTTTAAAGAAATACAAGGAATGAGTATTTCACCCTACTTATTCCTTTAAAATTGTTATTGATTTTGCCCAAACCTATTTTATTCTAATTTGTAATAAGATAAAACGTGTTGTGATTTTTGTTGAGTAAATATATGATTGATTTTTTATCTCTTCTCTATATATTAAGAAGATTCAAAAAGTTCGTTATAATTTTTAAAAAAAATGTCAAAAATACCCCTTATCTAAGTAATAATTTTTATTCTTAAAAAATAAAAAATAGGGCTAAAATTTTAATTTAACAAAATTCAAAAAAAAAAAATTGCCAGAGAAAATTTTTTCCAAAAAATTATCACACTTTCTATTTAAATATATCTCACGCACGTTTAATACATTTTTTTCCCTAAAAACTGGCACATACTAAACCCAACAATTTACTCCATTTCAAATCATAAATTTTAGTTTCTTAAAAATCCCTTTCTGTGTAACCTTACTGTAGGGTCCAAATTTGTTGGGCCAGGTACCAACTCTCTGTATTGTGAGCCCAACAAATTCCCAACAATAAATTTGTAGAGAATGGGTTAAACAACTGGGCTGGTTGTGGATTTAGTAACGGTTCATACAAGCAAAACCAATGTAAAAAGGGATTGAGACTAGCGTTAAATAGGAAATCTCTTTGGTACGAAGAGGCTTAATATTTAGAAGCTTAGTGAATACAAATTTTTCCCCCCCTCCTTCGTGAGACCTGTTTCCCTTATATATACACCTTTTCCCAATCTTCACCGCACACTTGTCCTCCATCTAGGCGTCCACTTGAGTACTAGTCACATCAGAAGTCTGCTTTAACCTGCAGTGAGTGGTGGTGGGTGAGGATGCACTGTTCAGGTGTCTTCTCCACATAAATGTGGCCAAGAAAGTTGCTGCAGTGCATTAAATACGGCGGTGGCAGCTTTATTTGTAAGATATTTCATGATAGCCACGCAGTTTGACATGCCCAAAGCTCAGCCCTTACAGGGGAATCTTCAGCGTATCTACTCGATCAAGTTCTGGGGAGATCCGTTGGATAGGATCCCTTCGGACCGACCAGGTTGTCTTCGGACGAAGCATTTGTCCCTTATGGGTTGCACTCCCACCAGGATGGCAAAGCATTGATACTTTCAATCTCTTCGGACAGAGAGTTGTATTCGAACTAGGCCTCAGGCCCAACATATGACGTTGGGCTTTCTCACCCACAATAGCCCCTCAAAATTCCAGTTTTTCCCTCGCATCCGAAGAGAAAAAATGGAGTTTTGACCTTTAGACAAATGAAAGCACTGAATTTTTGACTCCACACATGTGTGCGCATGAATTTAGGCGCCTTCTTTATTACCGCTGCTGTCGCGCCGTTTCCGAGGCGTCATTAATTGCTCCAGGCGGCGTCTTGTCCCTGAAATCTAACGGCTCATTTCAAATCCAACGGACGAGATTCCCTTAAAAATTTCGGGCGGGGTAAGTCCCACCACTTTGCCTACCTCTATATAAAGTCCCAGAGGGGGTTGTCTTCTCACTTTACAAACTTCAGACTCTCCAGCGAACTCTAGCGTTCAGACTCTCAAAGCCTTTCCTGTCATCTGCTTCGACTCATCCCAGAATCCGCTACGATCTCCCCACAAGGCTAAAGGACATCCTCTAATTTGATCCTGCGTAAGTTCTTTGCTCGAGATTTTCGAAATATATTCAGATTGCCTCTTCGGCCTTCGGTAGATTTTCTTCTGTTGTTGTTTCGCGTTTCCCTTCCTTTAACCTTATTAAAAATGGGTAGATTTAAATACCTAGTGGACAGCCCCTCCCAGATAGAGAAGTTTAGGGCGACATATCACATTCCTCAAGAAGTGGGTCTGAAGTATTGCCCCACGGAGGGGTTACTAACGGACCGAGAAGTGGGTGAAGTTATAATCCCCATTATCGCATTCCTGGAGGGGGGAATGACCATCCCCATGGGTCCAGTCACCAGAAGTTACCTCACCGCCCATAGGCTTAGCCTTGAGCAGTGCGCACCTAATACGTTTAGGATTTTAGGGGCAGTTGACGACCTAAACCGTCACTTGGGATTGGGACTAACCTGGCACGATGTGGTACACATGAATGAGTGTCGTACCAAAGAGGGAGCGGGATACTATCTAAGGTCCCGATCCGATGTCGTCAGACTTCTCTCCTGTCTCCCCAAGTCTAATAAAGGGATGAAGGACGATTATCTGATCGTCTCGGGCGCATGGCATGATGGAATTCATTGCCCAACCCAGCCAGGAGACCCAGGTGGGATATCCCCCATTGAGATTCTCTAACATTTTTGCTTTCAGCTATTCGGAATTCCCTTCATCATATTTCAATCTTTTCTGACAGTTCTGTTGCGATGTTCACAGATGGAAATCACGTAGCTCCTCGGCTGAGTCTCACAAATACCGTGGCTCTGAACTACCTTCTTCGGTCAGAGATTTTTGTAAGCGAAGATGGACAGCTCAGGTCCGTTCCCCTCATCCTCGGCTATACTCCGAAGTCTGAACTTCAGCCGATCGGCAACGCAATAACCTTCGGGGATCGCCGCATCAACCGCATTGACGTGGGTCGGAAGAACTTTTTAGCTCCCTTCGACCTCGCCCCGGTGCCCCATCCTAATCCGCAGGGTATTCCAGTGCTCGTTCAGCTCGTTCAACAAGTTCCCTTTGAACCGGTAGTGGAGGAAGAAAGAGTTGCTTCTTCTACTCCTTCGCTTGACGAGCAGATCGACCAGTTCAAGTTCGAAGAGGAAACTTCGGGGGAAGTCCAAATTTTGGCTGCCGACGAGGTGCTTGATAGGCACTCCTCTGCTCCGCTCCTAAATTTAGCCGTGCCAGACGACTCTGAAGAAGAAGATATGCAGAGTCTAGATCAGTTGATGAAGAACAGGAGGCCGAAGGCCGCGACCAAGGGTACTGGTACATCCCAGCCCGCGGTCAACCTCCCACCACCCCCTCCTCTTCCTTCAGCCCCAAGAGATCTTGGTCTAAAAGCGCTGCCTGATTTGAAGAAGAAAAGGGTGGTGACAGATGTGACTGATGTTGAGGAGGGGGAAGTGGTCCCTCCGAAGGGTCCCAAACAGCAGAAGACGGCTTATGATACGAGAGGTAAACGGGCTTCTTCTAATGAGAGCAGAAAGGAGAACGTGGCCGCAGACGTGCGACGAGGGACTCAGGTGTGGTCTCCGAAACTGACACTGGATGGCGCAGCCATCTCGTATGATGCCTCTCTCCGGAACTATGCTGGAGGGAAAGCTGGGCATATAGCAAAAGCGTTGGAGAAGCCTCTCCTCCTTCCGAGGGACATGGATTCCTATCGGCGCTTTAGCGAACAGGAGCTTTTTCTGTCCCTAAAGAGGGATTTAGGCATGGTGAGATAAGTGGTGTTATTTTGTAGCCTTTATATGAGTTCACAACTTTACGTAAAATTCTTTGGTTGCCATGCAGATTGCTCAGCAAATTTACGTGGCCGAAGAATGGAATAAAAAGAAAAACATTCAAGTGCAAGCTGAGGTTCGATCCAGAGAGGATGTTGAGAAGGCATTGGGCAAGGCAAGAGACGACTGCGCCCGCATCTCCGAGGAACTGAAGGAGGAGGCGAAGGCGAGGAAGAATGCGGAGGCAGGCCTAAGGAATGCTGAAAAACAAGCTGAGGACCAGCACCAGCAGCTATACACCACCGAAATCAATCTGGAAACAGAGAGGGCGATGGTGAAAGAGCTTCGGGCTGAGCTAGACAAGGCTAGGGACGCTGCTAAATTGGCCAAGGAGGACGCTCAGTTGGCTAAGGAAGCAGTTGAGGCCGAGAAGCAGGCTGCCTACATGCTGGGGGTGCAAGAGACCCAATCGAGGCTGACCGAGGAGTTTGCCAAAGTATGCAGGGACTATTGTGACATCACGTGGGGCAAAGGCCTCGATGCGGCTGGAGTCCCTGCAGAGTCTGCCTTAAGGCAGCCTGGCAGTGTCTACTATCATCCTGACATATGCGACCTGCCAGATACCTTGGAAGCTTCTTCGGCCGATCAGAATCCTCCAGTCCCAACTGAGACAAGCCAGGCACCTCTTCAGACCGGAGATGCGGGTGATCTTCTCAAGATTGATCTAGTGCCTCAAGACAAGGCTTAGGGTGTTCAGTTTGTATAATAGCTAGGATCCTTCATCATTGGCTTTGTAACGAAATTACCTTTTTGATGAATGAAGTAGTTTACTTTTTGTTCTTTGTTGCTTTTGTGGTATCTGTTAGATTGTCATTATGGCTAACAATGATAAATTGATAACTAATATCTAACCAAAACCACAGTAATCATTCAAGCATTGCTAAACAAGGCTTCGAGGTAATAACAGTTGAAGTAATTCAGCTTAAGTTTGCGTGTTTCGCCGAGCACTGGGTTAGACTAATAACGTGAACGAGTATTAACTGAGATTATCTGGTTCGAGGATCGTGGGCATGTTTGAATTTTAAGTTTGAACACTTAGGAAAACTATGATGGATTATTAACTAACCCAAATCATCGGGTCTGAAGACTTCAAATACTTACAAAAAGCGGAGGAAGGTTAACTAACCCAAGTCATCTGGTCCAAGGATTACAGGCATGATTGGATTTAAGTTCAAACACTTGTAAAACGTGGAGGAGTGTTAACTAACCCAAATCATCTGGTCCGAGGACTATAGGCATGATTGGATTTAAGCTTAAACACTTGTAAGAACGTGGAGGAGTGTTAACTAACCCAAATCATCTGCTCCGAGGACTACAAGCATGATTGGATTTAAGCTTAAACACTTGTAAGAACGTGGAGGAGTGTTAACAAACCCAAATCATCTGGTCCGAGGACTACAGGCATGATTGGATTTAAGCTTAAACACTTGTAAGAACGTGGAGGAGTGTTAACTAACCCAAATCATCTGGTCCGAGGGCTACAGGCATGATTGGATTTAAGCTTAAACACTTGTAAGAACGTGGAGGAGTGTTAACTAACCCAAATCATCTGGTCCGAGGACTACAGGCATGATTGGATTTAAACTTAAACACTTGTAAGAACGTGGAGGAGTGTTAACTAACCCAAATCATCTGGTCCAAGGACTACAGGCATGATTGGATTTAAGTTTAAACACTTGTAAGAACGTGGAGGAGTGTTAACTAATCCAAATCATCTGGTCCGAGGACTACAGGCATGATTGGATTTAAGTTTAAACACTTGTAAGAACGTGGAGGAGTGTTAACTAAGCCAAATCATCTGGTCCGAGGACTACAGGCATGATTGGATTTAAGTTTAAACACTTGTAAGAACGTGGAGGAGTGTTAACTAACCCAAATCATCTGGTCCGAGGAGTACAGGCATGATTGGATTTAAGTTTAAACACTTGTAAGAACGTGGAGGAGTGTTAACTAACCCAAATCATCTGGTCCGAGGACTACAAGCATGATTGGATTTAAGCTTAAACACTTGTAAGAACGTGGAGGAGTGTTAACTAACCCAAATCATCTGGTCCGAGGACTACAGGCATGATTGGATTTAAGCTTAAACACTTGTAAGAACGTGGAGGAGTGTTAACTAACCCAAATCATCTGGTCCGAGGACTACAGGCATGATTGGATTTAAGCTTAAACACTTGTAAGAACGTGGAGGAGTGTTAACAAACCCAAATCATCTGGTCCGAGGACTACAGGCATGATTGGATTTAAGCTTAAACACTTGTAAGAACGTGGAGGAGTGTTAACTAACCCAAATCATCTGGTCCGAGGACTACAGGCATGATTGGATTTAAGCTTAAACACTTGTAAGAACGTGGAGGAGTGTTAACTAACCCAAATCATCTGGTCCGAGAACTACAGGCATAATTGGATTTAAGTTTAAACACTTGTAAGAACGTGAAGGAGTGTTAACTAACCCAAATCATCTGGTCCGAGGACTACAGGCATGATTGGATTTAAGCTTAAACACTTGTAAGAACGTGGAGGAGTGTTAACAAACCCAAATCATCTGGTCCGAGGACTACAGGCATGATTGGATTTAAGCTTAAACACTTGTAAGAACGTGGAGGAGTGTTAACTAACCCAAATCATCTGGTCCGAGGACTACAGGCATGATTGGATTTAAGCTTAAATACTTGTAAGAACGTGGAGGAGTGTTAACTAACCCAAATCATCTGGTCCGAGGACTACAGGCATGATTGGATTTAAGCTTAAACACTTGTAAGAACGTGGAGGAGTGTTAACTAACCCAAATCATCTGGTCCGAGGACTACAGGCATGATTGGATTTAAGCTTAAACACTTGTAAGAACGTGGAGGAGTGTTAACTAACCCAAATCATCTGGTCCGAGGACTACAGGCATGATTGGATTTAAGCTTAAACACTTGTAAGAACGTGGAGGAGTGTTAACTAACCCAAATCATCTGGTCCGAGGACTACAGGCATAATTGGATTTAAGCTTAAACACTTATAAGAACGTGGAGGAGTGTTAACTAACCCAAATCATCTGGTCCGAGGACTATAGGCATGATTGGATTTAAGCTTAAACACTTGTAAGAACGTGGAGGAGTGTTAACTAACCCAAATCATCTGGTCTGAGGACTACAGGCATGATTAGATTTAAGTTTAAACACTTGTAAGAACGTGGAGGAGTGTTAACTAACCCAAATCATCTGGTCCTAGGACTACAAGCATGATTGGATTTAAGTTTAAACACTTGTAAGAAACTAGCATAACAAAATGGCATCATGACTGAAAGAAGAGTTCTTTTAATAGTAGTACCTTTTGAGGTTATTTACATTCCATGGCCGGGGCACTACATGATTATCCAGGTCTTCTAAGAAGTATGCTCCAACGCTAGCCCTCGAAGTGATGCGATACGGACCTTCCCAGTTCGGTCCCAGTTTTCCCCATGCTGGATTTTTTGCATTACCTACCACCTTCCTTAGGACCAGATCACCAGGCTCAAGGGGTCTCAACCTCACATTGGCGTCATAGCCCTGCTTGAGTTTCTGCTGGTAATGCGCCAATCGGACCATTGCGTTTTCCCTCCGTTCTTCAATCAGATCCAAACTCTTTTCCAGCTGCCCATCGTTGTTGATTGGGTCAAAAGAGCTGGTCCTGTAGGTAGGGAATCCAGTCTCGAGCGGTATAACAGCTTTTGCCCCATAGGTTATCGAGAAGGGGGTCTCCCCAGTGGACCTGCGAGGCGTAGTTCTATATGCCCACAATACGTGGGGTAGTTCTTCTACCCATCTACCCTTAGCATCATCCAGCCTCTTCTTTAGCCCGTTAACTATGACTTTATTAACAGTTTTGGCCTGCCCATTTCCCTGGGGATAGGCGGGGGTGGAGTATCTATTTGTGATTCCCAGCTCACTGCAATAACTTCTAAAAGCTTTGCTATCAAACTGAAGCCCGTTGTCAGAGATGAGGGTATGTGGGACTCCAAATCTGGTGACGATGCTTTTCCAGATGAACTTCTTTACGTCCACGTCCCTGATATTTGCTAGAGGTTCAGCTTCTACCCACTTGGTGAAATAGTCTGTTCCGATCAGTAAATATTTCCTGTTTCCTGTTACCTTAGGGAATGGGCCTACGATGTCCAGTCCCCACTGAGCGAAAGGCCACGGGCTGGATAGTGGATTGAGATTACCGCCTGGCTGATGTATGTTCGGCGCAAACCGCTGACATTGGTCGCACTTTTTTACGTATTCGTGGGCCTCCCTTTGCATGTTCGGCCACCAATAACCCTGAGTAATGGCTCGATGAGCTAAAGATCTCCCTTCGGTGTGGCTCCCACAGATCCCTTCATGCAATTCTTCTAACAGTGACTCAGCCGTTTCGGGGGGTATGCACAACAAATATGGGCCTGAATAGGATCGTTTGTACAGTTTCTGTTCCTCGGACAGCCAGAACCTTATAGCTTTTCTTCGTATTTTGTCCGCTTCCCCTCTTTCTTCGGGCAACACTTCGTCCTTCAAGAACTTGATGATGGGATCCATCCAGCACGGGTTGGTTCTGACACAATGAACTTGGAATGATTTCTTTCTTACTTCCGTAGGCTCCTGCATGTCCTCAATGAGGATAACCCTCGGCAATGCCTGCGCCGAAGAGGTGGCGAGGGTGGCTAAAGAGTCTGCATGTGTGTTGCCACTTCTGGGGATGTGCTGCAGGTTAAAATATTCAAACTCTGATTGTAGGGACTTAACCAGGTTCAAGTATCCCTGCATCCTCTCGTCCTTCGCCTCAAATTCTCCCTGCACTTGGCCGACGATTAATCTCGAGTCCGAGAATACTTCAACCGACTTTCCCCCCATCCTTCGTACCATCTTCATCCCCATCAGTAGAGCCTCATGATGTGCATGAAATATATATAATTAAATACTCACATATTTACATATTTAGCCTTACTTTTATGTTATTTTGTGACTGATTATATAATATTTTTGTATTGCAGGTAACAAGGTCTTTACATGAAAAGTGGGGCTAAGCCAATTGAATCAAGCCAACTTACATCTAGCCAGGCATGAATTCAAGGGAAGGCGAACCCAATCAAATTTAAGTCCAATTGGAGCAAGGAATCAAAGGAAATTTGCACCAAATCCAAGTCCAATTCGGATTAGGATTCCAGCCTGGACATCAGTTAGTATTTTCGGCATAACTTTCGGTTCAGATGTCCAATCGAGATGATTCAAGTTGGGCTGGAAAGTTAACTTAAAGGGCTACAACTTTGTAGTTTACCAAAAGCCCGAATTCTGATGTTAAATGAGCCAAAATAGTCGGTTAAGTGAAGCCTAAATATCTGGAATTTTCTCCAAACGGGAATTCAACTTGTAATAGGATTCCTTGACCTATTTAAAGGCTTTTTAGGGCAAAATTTAGGGAGGCTAGTGCTAGGGCTGAGATGAAAAACAGAAAATTGGAGCAAGAGGCAGTGCCGCATGTGGCTTCTCTGTAGCTTTTCTCCATGATAGCACTGTGACTATTTCTTTCTCTATTTTATTTGTCTAGTTTAATGTTTAGTATTTTATTCTTGTTTTCTTTCAATTATCATGAGTAACTAAATTTATAATTAGGGTTGAGGATGAAACCTTGTTAAAGATTATCAGTAATATTTATGTGATTTGATTTTTCCCACAATAGCTGTACTTTAATGATTTAAATTGTTCTTGCTTCATATCAATTGACTAAGATGAGATTCTAGATATGAGTTCAATCATGTTTTTCTCATGATTTAGAATTTGTCTTATTTAATTGAATGCTTGGTTTATTAATTCTTGATTATAAAATTGGATATCGTTTGTGATTTGTCTGTCAATGGATACAATTTATGATTTGATTTTTAGAATTGGATATATCTTGTGATTTGTTTGGCTACGAATACAATTGATGATTTGATTTTATACTGAAGAAGCGAAGAAGAACATGCTTTAGATTTTTAAACATAAGTTTTAATGATGATATTTTCCATGATAGCAAGATTGATTTCTAGATTATCATGTAGTGAGTTGAGAAAAATTAATGATCATAAATATATGCTGATATGACTTACAAGGCGGATTCCAAAACCTTAATTCTATTCCCTTGATTGTTTACATCTTTTTATTGCTTTATATTATATATTTGCTTAGTTTAATTATTTTCTTAATATTTTTAATTGCAAACAACCAATTTTTATTAAACTAGATTAGGATTAATTTGGTTAAGGTTTAATTAATTTTCCTACGTTCATTCAAGTCCCTGTGGGTTCGACCTCGTTCTTGTCAAACTATACTTCGGTACGGTTCGTACACTTGCGAGTATTTTAAAATTTAACAACACCTCATATTCTGCCTCATTATTCGTTGCTGAGAAATTCAGCCTTAAAGCCTTTTCGATGGTAATTCTTTCTGGGGTTATCAGCACAAGCCCCACTCCAGAGCCCCTTTGATTTGATGCGCCATCAACGTACACCTCCCAGGGCGAGGGGCTCCGTGAGGAGACCATACCAACGGCCCTTCTCTCAGCGCCCAGCATTGGTGTTACTTCCTCTAAAGGGGGCTCTGTGAATTCTGCGACCAAGTCCGCAAGGACCTGGCCCTTCACCGACGTGCGGGGCATGTACTTGATATCAAAAGCCCCTAGCATTGTCCCCCATTTGGCAATCCTTCCTGTGTAGTTTGCACTTCGGAGTATTGCTTTGAGCGGGAGCTGTGTGAGAACTATGACGGTGTGGGCTTGAAAATAGTGAGACAACTTCTTCGTACCGAGTACTACAGCTAGGATGGCCTTTTCTAGGGGCAAATAACGAGTCTCAGCTTCCTGCAGCGATTTACTCACATAATAGACTGGTTTTTGCACTCCACAGTCTGTTCGGATCAGAACTAAGCTTACGGTGTTATGAGCCACAGCGATGAAGGCAAACAAGACTTCATCTGGCTGGGGACTGGACATGATTGGAGGTCTAGCCAGGTAGTCCTTAAGTTGCTGAAAAGCAACAGCACATTCTTCCGTCCATTCGAAACCCTTCCACTTGTTGATCAGTGAGAAGAAAGACCTGCACCTGTCTGCTGATCTGGAGATGAACCTATTAAGGGCAGCGGCCATCCCAGTCAGCTTTTGAATTTCTTTGGGGTTCCGAGGAGCTTGCAGGTTGTGGATGGCCTTTATCTGGTTAGGGTTAACTTCGATTCCTCTGTGAGTGACCATATACCCCAGGAACTTGCCTGATCCAACACCTAATGAACACTTGGATGCATTCAAACGTAACCTGTGCGCCCTCAGGATTTCAAAAACAGCCCTAAGATCCTCAACGTGCTCGGCTACGACCTTGCTTTTCACCACCATGTCATCAATATAAACTTCCATGCTTTTACCCAATTGCGGCTCAAACATCCTTGTCATCATCCTCTGATAGGTAGCCCCTGCGTTTTTCAAGCCGAACGGCATCACCTTGTAGTGATAATTTCCCACCAGGGTTACGAAAGCTGTTTTCTCCTGGTCGGCGAGAGCCAGGGGTATCTGATGATAACCTTGAAAGGCGTCTAAGAAACTCATCCGAGGGTGCCCGACAGTAGCATCAACTAGTTGGTCTATCTTCGGCATGGGAAACGGATCCTTCGGACAAGCTCTATTAAGATCGGTGAAGTCCACACACACCCGCCACTTTCCGTTTTTCTTCTTTACCACCACCATGTTAGCCAGCCATTCGGGGTAGAAGATCTCCTTAACAGCTCCTGCCTGCTTGAGTTTCATCACTTCGTCCCTGACCGCGTCAGCGTGTTCCCTTGATGGACGCCGGAGCGGTTGTTTCTTAGGGATAATGGTGGGATTAACGTTTAGGTGGTGGCAGATGAATTCTGGACTTACTCCTGGGGCCTCCGCGGAGTCCCACGCAAATACGTCAACGTTGGCTATGAGGAACTCTATCAGCTCCTCCTTCTCCTAAGGGGGCAGCATGGATCCGACTTGAAAGAACTTCTCTAGGTCGTTATCGACAACTACCCTTACCAAGCTCTCGCACTCTACCTCTTCGACCGAGGCTTCGGTGTCCAGCACCGACGGCCTTAATTGCTACAATTTCTCTTTGTTACAGTCCGAGGGCTCAGCCTGAGGATGGTGCTGGATAGCCGCCACTAGACATTGCCTAGATGTAGACTGATCTCCGCGGATCTCCTCGACTATTCCTTCAGACGGATACTTAATCTTCTGGTGTAGTGTGGAGGATACAGCCCCAAGGGTATGAAGCCAAGGTCTGCCTACTATAGCGGTGTAGGGTGAGTAGGCATCCACCACTATGAAATCTACTTCCACCGTTTCAGGACCGGTTTGCACAGGCAGTCTGATCTGGCCCTTCGGAATGATCACTTTGCCATCAAAGCTGACTAAAGGGGAACTGTACGGAGTTAAGTCTTCGGGGGACAAGTTCAGCCCCTTGTATAGGTCTGGGTACATAATCTCTGCAGCGCTGCCCTGATCTACCATTACCCTCTTCACGTCGTATCCACCTATTCTCAGAGTTACTACCAGGGCATCATCATGCGGCTGGATAGTCCCGATTTTGTCCTCCTCCGAAAAGCCCAGAGCTGGAACATCCACCCTGTGTCTCTTCGGCTCTCTGTTAACACTTTTCGATGGCATCCGAGCAACTGACAATACCCTAGATGGGTAAGACCCTGTCATTCCTGGTGCGGCAAAAATGACATTGATCATCCCCAAGGGAGGTTTTACAGAGTTACCTCTCCTGGGCCCCGTGCTTGCTTGATTTCCCTGACCGTATGAGTGGTGTAGGAGGTGCTTTAGTCTGCCTTCTCTGACCAGCTGATCCAGATGGTCCCACAGGCTCCTGCACTCCTCAGTAGTATGCCCGTGGTCAAGGTGATACTGACAGTAAAGATTGTGGTTGCGCCTCTCAGAGTTTCCCACCATCTTGTTCGGCCTCTTGAAGAATGGCTCGTTTTTTATTTTATCCAAGACTTGGTGCACTGGTTCGCGAAAAACCGCATTGACCGTCTGGAAGTTCGCCGTGCTTTGTCCAGCCCAGTCCTTCCTCGGCCTGTTGTGGTTCTGCCTGTCCGACCTGAAATCCCTCCCCTCCTGAGGGATAACCTTTTCCTTTCCCTTACTCTGCTGCTGATCCTCTTCAACTCTTTTGTGCTTATCGATCCTATCCATCAACTGGCGTATACTGGTAGCAGGCTTGCGCGTTAAGGACGTTCTCAAGGGATGTTCAGTGAGGAGGCCCAGTTTAAAAGAGCTGATAGCCACCGATTCACAATCTTCCTCTACCTCGTTGTACGTTTCCCAAAATCTATCCGAATACGACTTCAGAGTCTCATCCCCTTTCATGCTGACGGACAACAGCGAGGCCATGGACTGAGGAACCCTTCGGCAAGTGACGAAACGGGACCCAAAAGCCTGGGTTAGCTCTTGGAAAGAGCTAATAGTGTTTGCTTTCAGACTATCGAACCATCTCATGGCTATTGGTCCCAAACTGGAGGGAAAAACTTTGCACATCAGGGCTTCGTCCCTGGAGTGAATTGCCATCCGCTGGTTGAAATGACTTACATGTTCCACTAGGTCGGTCCGTCCATTGTAGATGGTGAATGTAGGTTGGTGGAAACGCCTGGGAAGTCTGGCACCCTCGATATTACGTGTAAAAGGAGACTTGGAGATCTGATCCAGAGCTTTGCTCATAGCATCGTTCCCTGCGCCCCTTGGAAAGGAGCTCTGAGGGTTCCTCTCACGATTGTACACTTCCTCATAGGGGAAAGGCTCACTGACTGGTGTTCGAGACCTCCGCCTGTAATCGTCGTCCCATTCGTCTTCAGAACCCTCATCAGAGTATGAGGAAACGCGCTTCCTCTTTGCATGGCGCAACTCTTTTCTCAGCCTTTGAATCTCCAGTTGCATGGTTTGGTTTTTCTCTGCATGGGACATGTGGCTCTCTCCATGTGATCGGTTTAGGCCGTCGCGGGTGGTGTGTACGCTACCTTCACGATCCTGTCTCCGTTCCAGATGAACAAAAGGGTCGGTGTGTTGAGATGACCTGGACTCCGCTGGTCGTTGCCTTGGTTCAGCCATCTTTTGAGGTGTTGCTTCCACCTTTGCTCGAGCTGTTTCCCATAGACGGCGCCAATTGTAGGGTCCAAATTTGTTGGGCCAGGTACCAACTCTCTGTATTGTGAGCCCAACAAATTCCCAACAATAAATTTGTAGAGAATGGGTTAAACAACTAGGCTGGTTGTGGATTTAGCAACGGTTCATACAAGCAAAACCAATGTAAAAAGTGATTGAGACTAGCGTTAAATAGGAAATCTCTTTGGTCCGAAGAGGCTTAATATTTAGAAGCTTAGTGAATACAAATTTTTTCCCCCCCTCCTTCGTGAGGCCTGTTTCCCTTATATATACACCTTTTCCCAATCTTCACCGCACACTTGTCCTCCATCTAGGCGTCCACTTGAGTACTAGTCACATCAGAAGTCTGCTTTAACCTGCAGTGAGTGGTGGTGGGTGAGGATGCACTGTTCAGGTGTCTTCTCCACATAAATGCGGCCAGGAAAGTTGCTGCAGTGCATTAAATACGGCGGTGGCAGCTTTATTTGTAAGATATTTCATGATAGCCACGCAGTTTGACATGCCCAAAGCTCAGCCCTTACAGGGGAATTTTCAGCGTATCTACTCGATCAAGTTCTGGGGAGATCCGTTGGATAGGATCCCTTCGGACCGACCAGGTTGTCTTCGGACGAAGCATTTGTCCCTTATGGATTGCACTCCCACCAGGATGGCAAAGCATTGATACTTTCAATCTCTTCGGACAGAGAGTTGTATTCGAACTGAGCCTCAGGCCCAATATATGACGTTGGGCTTTCTCACCCACACTTACTAACAGTAGATAAATTCAAATTAAAAAATTACATTAAATTCAAAATAAATAAAAAAGAGCAAATATAAATCCTAACTAGTTCTATATTATATTAGTAGATATATGATTGGTTTTTTATTTTTATTTTATAGTTAATTAATATTAGACTCTTACTATTTTACACTTATTAACTCACTTGGCACAAAAATTGAAAAACTCAAGTAGACACATGGCACAAAATTAGGCTAGAATTGAAATTGAAAGTTCAATATGAGTATGAAACACCCTTGAACGTTTAGACCCCAAATACAAAATTACCAATACAAGCTTTATATCACACAGTTAATGTGCGGAATATGATAACAAGCTTATAACAGAATTGATAAACAGTCTAAACCAAATATAAACACATCCACAGCAGTAGATATAAGGCAAAGATAAAAGAAAGAAGATGCAAACACAAAGACAACACACGATGTGTTATCGAAGAGGAAACCGAAGCCCTCGGCGTCAAACCTCTCCGCCGCCCTCCAAGCAGTCAAATAATCCACTAAAAAATATAGTTGGGACGGAATAAAGCCACCTAAATACAAGGTTACTAAGTGCTGAATTACAAACAAATTGGCACGGAATAAAGCCAACAAGATGGTTGATTAATTTAAACCTTACAGAAATCTAATTGAATTTTCTCTGAATTTTAGCATTAAAAATATATAAATAATAGTATATAACCCATCCATATACACATTACAATTAAAAACATTCACAGATACACACATTTATGTGTTCAAATTATACTTGGTGTAAGAGTTACACATTTTTTAATTTATAGATGAGTCTTACTCTCTCTCTCTCTCTCTCTCTCACTCTCTTAATTTTTTTCAAATATACACGAGTTTACTCTTCTTTGTTTTTTTATTGGATATTTGATGGCTTATTTATATTTGACTCTTCATCTTTTGCACAATATTAAGTTACCTAGTATAAAAAATAAATTAAAAAAAAAAAAAACAACTTAAATAAAACACATGGCGAAAAATTAGACAACAATTGGCATCTAATTTAGAATCTAATTCCATGTTCTCTCAACTTTGACTTTAATTATATATATATATATATATATATACTAGCTTGTAACTCATTCATACGCATGGATGCATTTAAAAATAAACACATTTTTTATCATAAAAATTGTATGCGTTAAAAATTGAGCAACCCACTTTAGGCTGGGCCTCTACCTATAACAATTAATTTGTAGAGGTGGTCCTTGGAGCTAATAGCTAAGAAATGAAAAGAAACTCAAATGAGGAAAAAAAAAACTTTGGAATTGAGACCAACATTAAGTAAACATTATCTTGTTGTTTATTAACTCCCCTCGGGATGGTCGAGGAGTATGAATACAGTGATATGAGAACACTTAAGTGTTCACAATGATCTCTCTCTCTCTCTCTCTCTCTCTCTCTCTCTCTCTCTCTCTCTCTCTCTCTCTCTCTCTCTCTCTCTCTCTCTCTCTCTCTCTCTCTCTCTCTCTCTCTCAGAGGCTTGATAATTATCGATCCCACAACAAGTGGGATCTTTCCCTATTTGTAGTTCCAGTGCTACCACCCTAGATGTCCCCTTGTAGAGTGGATGATCGTTTTGGTAAGATACTTGTCACATCACCCCCTTCCCTTTCTCTTTGAGGTTAAGCTGAGTAGGTAATAGGTTGCTGGAGGAATGTTCAAAAGGGTCATTCAGCCATTAATGCGGCATGTCTAGCTGGTACAATGCATTTAGTGCGGAGGAGGCAATGGCTTCATGAGGAAGCTTCTTCCAAATCTCGTTCGGGCCAATTACGATTCCTTTACCAGACATTATCCTGACCACAACCTAACAATCTCTAGTCTTCTCCTTGAGCCCTAGAGCTTTTCCCCTTCCTCAAATTCGTACTCTCCTTAGATTACTTGGTTTTGGGCCCAAACCCCCTCTACGAGTGTTCCTATGGGCTCCAGTCCAAGCCCAATATTCCTCTAGCTCATCTTGGCCCACACAAAAATAATACTTAATTAGTTGAATTATTAGAAAAAATAAACAAAATTAGATGTATGTTAAAATTCATGCCTAAGTTTAATACTACTTATAATCATTTTTATTCTAATTTTTAATAAGACAGAAGGTATGGCGATTTTTGTTGAGTAGATGTATGTTTGATTTTTTATTTTTTTTTTATTTTATAGTTAATTAATATAGGACTCTTAATATTTCACACTCATTAACTCACTCTGCACAAAAATTGAAAAACTTAAGTAAAGGCATAGTACAAAATTAACTCATAGTTGAAATCTAATTTGGAATCTAATTAATTTTTCTCTAAGTTTTGACTTTATATATATATATATATATATATATATATATATATAAGATAGAACATGAGGTGATTTTTTTGAGTAGATATATGATTAGTTTTTTCTTTTTATTTAATTTATAGTTAATTAATATTGGACTTTTAGTATTTCTTAAGCAGACATATGGCATAAAATTAGCTCACAATTGAATTCTAATTTGAAATCTAAATGAATTTTCTTTTTTACTTTAGCTTTATATATATCACCCTTGCTCTCCCCAGAGAATTCATTTAAAATTCATTTATATAAAATACAAATTCTAGTATAGCTAACCAAAATATATAAAAAAAAAAAAATTAAAAAAAAACAAAAACAAAAACAAAAACAAAAAGGAGTCTCTAGTCTACCATTTGAAAATTTAACTAAAACAAATACACAAGTCTCACTTCAACAAAATAGTAACATCCCAAAACAAAAAAAAAGAATTACAAATGCCTTATTGGCAGCTAATTTGACAAATATTAAAACAATATTAGAAATTTACAAATCTTGAAATTTTATTTCATAATCCAATATCTTGAAAAATAATCTGATAAATGTCTTTAATTTTAAATGCATGGTGATTAGCACTCAGTTTCAATTTGGAAATATACATCAAAGTATGATTATTTACTTATTTATAGATGGTCTCTTTTATGAATATTATGTCATTATTAAGCACCCTCCAAGGAACATCATCTTTTATTTTAGAAAACTTTTTTTTTTTGCTATAGTTGTTAAAAAAATAGATCTAAGTATCCATAATATTATGGTCATGAGTTTTAGTATTGTCAAACCATGTCAAATTATGTGTCTTTTATTGAGTTTAATGTGTCCTAAAGTTGTAATTGAAGATTAAGTTAGAGACGCAAAGTTTGCTAAAAAAAAGCTCAAAATAGTGCATTTTTAGCACATTTTCAGCATGTACCTCGATGCCTCTCAACACTTGTCTCAATACCTCCTCGATACCTCTCAATCTATCAAGAAACCTTCTACCTTCTTGATACCTTCTCGCTACATCAAGCATTGTGGATCAACAAAAATCAGCAACGCAAAAAACTCCATAACTTATTTGTTTGAAATTTGAATTGAGATCCGTTTAACAAATATTTAAAGGATATTATAAGCCATCTATTAGAAGGCTTTTTAGAGAGGGAAACACTCTTTTTATACATTATAATTTTCAATTGAGTTTGAGTTATGCACTATAAAACCCAAAACAAACAAGAAACTTGACTAGGTCTTAATTTAATTTTTATTATAAAAAAGAAGTTTTAAATAATGGTCGAGTTATAAGTCAACCAGGTTGGGTTAGGTCGACTATTAAAAATGGGTTAAGTCACAACTGAACCTATTTTTACACCAAAATATAGAGTTTGGATGGATTATTGAGTCGGGTCCAATTATGCCAAGTTTATTATTAGTGTCCAACCTAACCCTTTTCTCCACATTGGTCCAAATCATGTTGTTAAGCCCTAAAAACAGTGTAGTTCAAGTTTTTATCATTTTTTTGAAATTAAAAGAAACAGGCAATAAAAACATTTTTGGTTCTATTTTTAATTTGGTCATCAAGTTTTCACAAGTTTCATTTTGGTCCTTATATTTTTAAACTTCTTGTTATTTTAGTTCCTATTTTTATCTAACTTATGGAAAATGCCTACATGGCTAATAGACTAAACTGCTACTTAAAAGTATTGTTTTTCACTAGTGAGATGATGGCAGGGACCAAAGAATTATAGGATTTTCTTCAAAATATTATTTTCCAAACAATTGTTGGATTTTCTTTGAAAATGATTTTCCAAATGAATTTGGTATCTACTCTTAAGAGTTCTTTTCTTAAACACATGGAATTTTTCCATTTTGGAAAATTTTTTACAGAGCCCTTGAAAAAAAAAAATTTATTTTTTCTTGAATACTATATAGAATTTTAATTTTTCATTGAAAATTTACTTTTCCAAAAAGCTCATGAGAATTTGTATTCTTCAAAAATGGCTTTCCAAAATTTCATGACATTTTCACATTTATGGAAAAATATATTTTCTAGAATATCTATATAATATTCATTTTTCAAAATGAATCCTAAAAATGGGGTTTCTTCCAAAAATCCAATTTTAAAAAAATAAAAATAAAAGAAGTATTTTCAAAAATTCCAAAAAAGTGCATATTCATAATTTTAGATTACTTGAACTTATATAAAGATAAATAAAAGAGACTCTCCTTTTTACACCCATTATCCTATTAGTCACACATTGCACACATCATTACAAGATGTGATGTCAAGGCCCCTGAAATTTGGCAGTTGACAATGTTAGTGGTGATCAAATGTGAAATTGATATTACACTAATCATAATTTTCTACTTTAATAAAATTTTAAATATATATATATATATAAATATACACACACACAATTACACACACACATTATTGGCTCTACTTATAAGTGAGGGTGTTCACGTGACTACCAATTATTATGAACTACAACAAATGAACTAAACATTTGATAAAAATGCCAAGAAAGATACTATAGTCGTGAGTTCTCCTTGATAGCACTAACAACTCTATTTACCTCAACTTTGGAGTCGTAGTACCTCTGCTCTTCTCAGCAGCTTGGCTCATAGTTGCAGCATATATTATCCATTGCCCTCTCTCTCTCTCTCTCTCTCTCTCTCTCTCTCTCTCTCTCTCTCTTTTAGACCCTCTCTTACTTTATTAGTCTCATATCACCATTCTCAATTCTCATTATACTTTTCTTCAGTTCCTTTTTACTTTTTCATTTTAATAGTAGAAAAAAATTGTAAAATTTGATGTATTTGCATGCATTTTTTTTTTTTTAATTATGTGATGTTGATATATTCAATTTTTTTAATATGATATTGCATGATTTAAATTTCTTAATGACCACTCTAAGAAATATTTCTAGAACTACCACAATATATATATATATGAAATTTTTTGTATCTATAGCATTGTTGTAAATTATAAAGATCATCATGATGTACACCTATAGTGTCATTAAGCAGCCAAAGGTCTTATAACTGAATTGGCACCTCTCTATGTACAAAATGCTTGGGGTCTAGAGGAGAAAGAATTCGAACTGCAGAGTCAGCAGCATATTGTAATTATCTCTAAAAAAATAATAATAATAACGTCATTAAGCACTTTTGTGTAAGACATGGCATAAAATGTCAGCTAAATAATGCGTTGTGGAATAACCATTAAAGTTTTAATTGAGTGGTAGGATTAGTGCTTTTATCCAATAATTGGCCATGATGAGACCGCAGGTACGTACGCGCACTAAACATATTCGCAAGGCATTCAGCAAAAAAAACATATTCACTAGGCACTTTCAAATTTCACCGGTTGAAAGTGGAGTCCACGTGGGAATAAAAAAAAAAAAAATTATAATTTGCATTGATTCTCTCCAATTTTATAAAAATGTAGATGGTTCTGAGGAGGATGCAAATTCAAGCAAGATGAGAGAGCAAAGAGAGGGTGTGAGAGAGGGAATAGGAAACATCAAGCAAGAGAAGTTGTGTGAAAAGTTGAAACCATATATCTTTTGCATATTCGCTAATGTTTGCCTTGCAGGATTCAACATAATATCCAAGATCTATCTAAACAAAGGCATGAGTCTTTATGTGCTTGTTACATATGGACTAGCTATTGGAGCTTTAACTACTGCTCTTCTTGCATTTCTCTTTGAAAGGTTGTATACCCTTTTATCTTTTAGTGTCTTCTTTTATATTGTTGCACTTCATAATGTGATTATGACTAACAAGGATAGGGGAAAAAAGATAAAAACAAAGAAAATTTGTATTTCACAAGTTTTTTCTTTTTATAATTCCATCACAATGTTTTAGATGAGAAAATGGACATGAACATAAATATTGCATCACCAAAAAAAAAAAAAAAAATGCTTAATATGATATGAGTACTCATCACAATGTTTTAGATGAGTATTCTTCATATTTGCTTTTTAAACATAGTCTAAATATGATATGAAATTTATAAATTTTTTTTTTTTTAAATCTTGATATAAGTATGGTACACCTTTCTTAATGAAATCATAGTTTGAGGGAAATTAAATCCTCTAGATGATTACCTATTGAATATTCCTTGCAGGAAAAATGACTGCAAAATTAGCTTACCAATCGTGCGAAATCTCTTCTTCTTGGGTCTACTAGGGTGAGTAAAGCGTTTGCCAAATACACAAAGTCATCTCCTTATAATATTATCAAATGAGGGAGAAAATGGGCAAATGCTCCTTTCAAAAAAAAAAAAAAAAATCCAGCATTTTGTCTTATTTCTCAAACTAATTAGGGAAATGCCCAAATTTTGAAAATCGAGTTTCTTAAAATCGATTTAGGCTCTATAGCGGCGTTTTTAAGGACCCTATAGTGACGTTTTAAAGACCTATAGTGACGTTTTGTAACTCGATTTCCATAAAGTCGAGTTACATGCAATTTTTTTTCTTTTTTTTACCTATAACTCGATTTCATGTATATCGAGTTACAAAACGTCACTATAGGTCCTTAAAACGTCATTATAGGGTCCTTAAAAACGTCGCTATAAGGCCTAAATCGATTTTGAGAAACTCGATTTTCAAAAGAGGGGTATTTCCCTAATTAGTTTGAGAAAGAGGACAAAATGTTGGATTTTTTTTTTCTTTTGAAAGGGGAAAAAAGCAATTTTGTCCATCAAATGAGCATAACAAAAGTTTTGATTAG
The DNA here is from genome assembly GCA_023736055.1 of Quercus glauca. NCBI lineage: Eukaryota > Viridiplantae > Streptophyta > Magnoliopsida > Fagales > Fagaceae > Quercus > Quercus glauca. The sequence continues at coordinate 31,300,308 of CM043318.1, read as the reverse complement.
TTGCTAAATTTATTTATTTAGTTATTGTATTTTATTTTGTTTTAAGAGGTGTGTTAGGGAGGACACTTTATTATGCCGGACTAGAAATAACTTCACCAGCTTTTGCATCTGCCTTGTGCAACCTAATTCCATCAATGACCTTTATCTTAGCGGTTTTGTTCAGGTATATATGAATAAATCAAAATCTATCCTTTGAGTATTCTGATTCTTGTTTCATATTTAATTCTTTATATATATATATATATATATATATATATATCCCTCGAGTGAGATATGCTGTATCACTTTCATGTTCAATCCTAAATTGAAAAAAAGGTTTAAAAGAAAAAGAAGAAAAAAATGTAAATTGCTAATTACATTTTTAAAGTTTAGGGGTGTTTGGATTTTACACTATAAAAATTCAGAATTTAAATTTTACTGTTTTACACCCTAACGTTTCAGAATTTAGATTTTACTCTCTAAATCTTGGAGGTGTTTGGAATCTTTGAATTTTACACCTTAAAGTTTCAGAATTTGAGAGTGTTTTAAGGTATAAAATCTAAATATTCTAAACTTTAGAAAGTAAAATCAAAATTCTAAAACATTAAGATGTAAAATCCAAATGCTTCCAAACTTTAGGAGGTAAATTCCAAAATATGAAATTGCAAAATGTACAATCTAAACACTCCCAAACTTTAGGGCTGTAATTTATAATATAAAAAAAAGAAAAAAAAAAAAAAGAAGAAGGAAGAACTGACCATTTCTTTTTGAGAGGAGAGGTACCAATTTTTTATTTTTAATAGAATCTTTAATATTGTGATTGGAGGATGTTTTATGGAAAGTTAAAATTTAGTTCTTAATTTTTTTTTTTTTTGGGTGTTTAAAAATAAAGGTGATTCAAAAATTATGTAGAAGTTTTAATTTTTTTTTTTTTTTTTGATGGGAAAAACTAATATAGAAGTTTTAATTTGTTATTTTGAAGCATCTGAATTTCAAATTCGAATATTATACTAACTTGCAAGAGAATCTGCCATTTACCAATATTATCTATCATTATTATTCTTTATACTTTATCATCACTACCCCTCTACTACAGCGCCATTGCTACTATTCTTACCACTCTACCATTCTTACCACTCTACCGTTGTCTTTGTCCACAACACTATCACCCTCGTTGCCATCTTTTACTATATTGTCGTTGTTGTCATCGATGTTTTCACTACCCTTGTCACCATCACAACCACCACCAAAAATGTCCTGATAACATCATGACATACAATATTACCACCACCGTTACAATGCCACATAAATTCTCATTAATTAATTATTCTTTTTCAGTTTTTTGTATCCATATTTGTGCATCAAGCCCACCTCTCCCCCACTATTTACCTATCAAAAAGAAAAGATCTAATTAATTTAAATCATCAAAATCTTGGTCCAAATACAAGGTAAGCAATTAAGATTTTATTTATTTATTTATTTTTTTTGAAATAAACGGTAGAAAATTTTAATGATAATAAGAAACCAGTATACAGAAGCCCAAGTAAGACACCTTGCCACCTTGGACTATGGGGCACCACCAACACCTGTAGTGGCCCCAGGAAGCCATAAGAAAGACATCTAAATCAGACTAAATTCTGGGCTATCGTAAGCCGTTGGTACTCTTCAAACACGCCACTAGCACTCTCGAAGATTGTCTTCGGATGGGTTTGAACTTGCTCAAAATAAAACCTGTTTCTTGCCTCCAAATCGCCCTAGCTGTAACAGCCCATCTTTCTAATTCCGGTTAGCTCAATTTCTGTTGCATCTGGTTGAACAGAGGAAGAAATCATATACCTCATTGCTGCACTTCTGTGTTCTCCCTTTGAATAACACCCAGACATTCCTTGCAAAAGGGCAAGTCCACAACAGGTGACTAGCCGTTTTAGGTTCTTGCACACATCGTCGGTGTAGATTGAACATGCACTTTACATGAACATGCGAACTTTTGGGGGCACATTCAAGGTCCACATCTTGTTCCAAACAGACCCATAAGCCCGAGCTGCTGAGTGTTCTACTCTAGATTGGTTCTTCAATCGTAAAGCCACCTGGTAGGCCGTTCTGACCAAGAACTGCTAAGCTTTATAACTTTATTCTCCTTCCACACTAAGGTGTCCTGGGAGTTGGGGTTGTTGAGTGGTATAGCCAAAATCTCAACTTGAGTGCGGTGAGCAAAGGTTGCGAAGATTTTTCCTCGGTCCCATTGTCTAGTGTCCTGGTCAATAAGTTCACAGACTCGCATATCCCTGGAGACTTCATTTAGAGGCACAGGAGAATGAGACAGCCGACCATGAGTGAACACCCCAATCTTTCGCCCATCACCAACCTTCTAGCGTGTCCCCTCTTTGATGATATCCATTGCTGCTAAGAGTATCAGCAATGGAAACGCTAAATGCCAAATGTAAGCTCTTTTTACCATTCAAGCCCAAAACAAGATCAACAACTGCAAGGCCATATGGGAAATGTTAAATTTTTTTTGGCATATAGCTACAGTACCATCTTAAATGTAAGATGGTACTGTAGCTGAATGGTATAAAAAAAATAATTTTTTAATACTCTCACCTTATTTTTAAACCGGGAATTTCTCTCTGTTCTCTAATTATTTCTCTTCTTTTCTCTCTCTTCTTTCTCTCTTTCTCATTTGCTCTCTGCTCTCTTCAGACCCAAGACCCCGTGGCTTCCTCAACGGTGGATCGGATGGGTCGGCGTGAGGGCTCCGATAGTTATTCCAATGAGGGCTCCGATGGGTTTGACTAGGTTTGAATCGGTGTGAGATCGTGGGTTTTGAATCGGTGTGAGATCATGGGTTTGAATCAGTGTGAGAACGTGAGTTTTGAATCGGTGTGAGATCGTGGGTTTGAATCGGTTTGACTGGGTTTGCATGTTTGATTAGTCTTTTTTTTTTTTTTTTTTTTTTTTTGTGGGTTTGAAACTCTTGGATTGTGTTCTATTTTTGTTTGGTGTGAAGGGTTTGAATCGGTGTGAGATCGTGGGTTTGAATCAGTTTGACTGGGTTTGCATGTTTGATTAGTCTTTTTTTTTTTTTTTTTTTTTTTTTTTTTTGGGTTTGAAACTCTTGGATTGTGTTATGTTTTTGTTTGGTGTGAAGATGAAAGAAAAAAAAGAGAAGGTTATGGGTTTTGTTGTTGTTTGCATTTTGGGTTTTGTTGTTGTTTGCGAACTGTTTGGTTTCCTAGAAAGTTGAGGAAGAACAGAGAGAAAATGAAACTTATGAATCTTGATTCTTAATCTTTTTTGTTGTGGTTTTTCAAGAATGAAACAGTTTGTTTCAAAAGAGTGATTACCTATGTTTGTGTGAGTGTGGCTCTGTGTGTGTGGTGATGGGTTTGGATAGATGTATCATGGGTCTCTGTGTGTGGCTCTGTGTTGAAACCGGTGCTAGTCTACTAGAGGTTGAAGGAGAAAGAGAGGAAAAGGAATAGAAAAAGAGAAATAGTAAAAAAAGAACAAAATAGAATACTTAAATAAAATGGGGGAAAATATAGAATTTTGGGATGTTGGGTGTATTGTAAAATGGTATGGTATAATTGGTAAAATAGCTTTTTGAGATAGTAAAATAAGATGAGATAGCAAAACCGGCTGCGGATGCTCTAAGATGCTAGCTACACCAAATGAATGAAGGATTGTTTCCTAACTCAACCATCATGAAAGAGCAGTTTGGAAAGTAGCGAGCTTCATACACTAATAGACCAAAAATGTATTGACCCATTTGGAAAATTAATCAATTAATTAGCTAAGTGAAATTAATTAGATTCAATTTCATGCAATAAGCGTGGTAGTACAAATAAATCACCAACTAAGTTAAATGCAGCGGAAAATAAATTTGACACAGGTGATTTGTTTACGAATGGAGAAAATCACCGAGACAAAACCCCGTTGAGTGAATTTAAGGTTATCACTCCTGAGAATCCACTATTATCAAAACAAGTGGTTACAAGTGAAAGGAATCGTAGTACCTAACACCAACTTACAGTTGAACCCTTACCTCAATATCCAATTGGACTTGTGATGTAGCGGCAATCTCTCATTTTAATGCATGAATCTCAGTACGTGACTAACTAATGATGCACGGATTCCAGTACGTGACTAACACACCAACTTGAGGAAAATGTTGACTGTAAAGTTCTTCAGTTCATCTGACAATGAAGATCAAGAAGCTCCATAGTTATAAAACTCTTGGCACAAAGACGCAGTAGCTTCTAGAAAGAATATAATGAACTAAGGCAAATTCTGTCTTTGGTCACAATTTGCATGCACAATGACTTTGTATCAAGTTGCATCTCTTGTATCACATTTGACGGCCCTTAAAATAATCCTTATATATGTCCAGGGTTATGAGAAAAGAAACCCTACACAAATGCACATGGATATGCGTGAATTCAAATTTGAAAATTTGAATTACGTAATTCTCGATAGATACAGCTTCTATCGAGCTGCTATCGAGCATCAGCATTAAACATCAATAGATATGATCTGTCGAGCTTTAATGAACAACACTTCTTCACTTATTTCTTGGACAAATTTGTATGGCTTCAATACTAAATTTGAACTCTTGTTCCTTGAAGTACTAAACCCATCTTACATCTACCTAATTAAAAGTAAAGTGCATTTTATCAAAGGATTAGCCAATTTACATAACATATGTCCTAACAAGTCTCATATATGTCCTAACAATCTCCCCCTTTGGTAATCTGTGATAAAACCACAACAAACAAATGAATTATGAGAAAAGTCTTAAATCACTAAACTTATAATCACTTGTTGAATATAATAAAATCTAACCCTAACACAAACTATTGAAAAATTTTGCATGAAGAGAGTTCATGGCATGGTAGATTTTCACAACCTGTATTTCTGAAACAGTTTAAACAAAACTCATGAAAGCATCTTAGTGTGAAACAGAAATAAAGGATTGCATACATAAAGAATTATGTATATAAAGATAGAAAAGAAACAACACATGGAGAGAGAGGTGAAAAATAACATACATCATCATGTATATATGAAAGTAAATACAATGTATGTCATAAATAAATGGTCACAGGACCGGCGTTCAAGAGGATAACTGAAGAGAAAAAAAATACATAAGATCCTCACTACATCCCTCAAAATATAGACACCCCCCCTAACAAAAAATGTCCTATACTAACTCTCCCCCTAGATACAAGACCACTCTTATCATCCCAAAACCACTCCCTCTTTTTGTCACGAATGTCAAAGGGAAATCACTGAGAGGTTGTCATCTCCTCATCACTGGAAGAGCTAGCATCCTTATCCTCATCATCATTATCAGCACTGTCATCGCCGTCCTCATCTGCCGAAGCCTTGGAAGAAGGAGAGGGAAAAGCGGCGAAACACCAAGGCAAGCCTGTTGTCATGCAATACGACTGACACAGGTGTTCACCCAACACAACTCATCACTAAGAATGTCAAAGCGAGCATCCATGCCCTGAAATTGCGCCATGATGGCCTTAAGAGTCACCCCACCACCTGAAGAAGAAGAAGCGGAGGTGGAAGGAATGGTAGAGGTTGGAGGATCAATCGTCTTCGTCCGTGGCTGCTTTGGTCGAAGTTAGGTCTCGGAGGTTGGAGGATCAATCGTCTTCGTCCATGGCTGCTTTGGTCGAAGTTAGGTCTCGCTCCACCGAATAGAAGCTGCGCTGATGGCACCTATGACAGTGTAGTAGGGAGAATTAGGAATAAGGATAGAAAAATGGCGAAAAATTCGCGTGATAGCCAAAGGAAAAATGAGCTTACCACGAGTTGCCGTATCTTGATAAACATCAATGATGGAAGTGATGAAGTGAGTGGGGAAGTCAATAGAAAGATCCTTTAAGAGGGACAACAAAAATTGAGCACGAGACATTGTGATAGAGTTATAGTGAGACAGTGGAGTAAGAACAAATGTCATCACCATGTAAAGGAATCTCGGATCTTTTGCAAAGCCCGAGCATAGGGTGTTTTGACATTCACCCCATATGGAGGGTGTCTCATAGAAATGAGACAGAATCTCATCTTTGGATATAGTCCTTAGATGTTGACAATCGAGGTAATTAGGATGCAATACCCTCGGGACATATAGTATCTCGGATATAAGATTTGGAGTGACTACTATACGTGTACTTCTAAATGTCATGGCAAACTGAGGAACATAATGACATGGCACCTTGTATAAACACGATAAGATTCGGAGTACTATACGTGTACTTCTATAAGATTAGGAGTAAAACTCTTGTATAAACACGATAGGGCACCTTAAGGGTATCTCACAAAGAGATTCCCATCCCCGAGTCCAAATGACACCGAGTAGAGGAGTGTCAAAAAAGTCCAACAAAATGACATGGCACTTCAGATGAATGCCACGTCTCTAAAAGTTCTCAAGGAAGTCCTACTGGGCCTTCCCATCATAGAACCGAATGTGAAGAGGGGGGGGGGGGTAGGGTTAGAAGAAGAAGACCTAGAACCAAGAGGGTTCCAAGCCGGAGTGGATTTGTGCTTAGGTGCCACGCGCAGTCTATTTAAGAGAGAAAGGGAGAAAGAAAGAAAACACATCACCAACAGAACAAAGAAGAAAGAAAAGAGAGAATACGTACGCATGAAATATGTGTAAACATGTGATGTAAATACATCATGGGTAAAACCCAATCCAAACCTACCAGCACACATTTCAATATAATTAAACACACACATAAATGCATGAAACATTGTTAAAATGAAAATGAAATGCAATGCATCATCATATATCATCAAATACATAAAGCCCAACCTAAAAATTTCAAGAAAAACCCAAAAAATTTCAAAAACCCCACAAACCTAGGTCTAAAATGCATGAATGCATGAAAAAGGGGGTTTAAGAACATTTACCAGATGATTAAGGCTTGATCTAGTCCGAAAATCACATGGGTAGAGAGATAGGGGTGAAAGAGAAGTGTTTGGAGTGAGAGAGAAGGATTTTTTGTCGAGAGAGAAGTGAGAAAATGAAAACCGGATCGCGCATCAGCTATATATAGAAAAACGCAGCTCAATGGATCGAGGAGTTGTCAAGATCTGTCGAGCACTAAATCTCGACAGAAATGAATCTATCGAGGTGTTGTCAAGGATCTGTCGACGGTAAAAGTATCTCGATGGATTGAGTAGTTGCCGAGAATCTATTGGCCAGACAGAAAGTTTCTCTATGGATCAAGAAGCTGTCGAGAGGCTATCGAGACAAATTCTAGAAAGCTCAATGGATCGAAAGAGTTTTTTATATCTTAGTGGTGAGATGATTATTTATATCTTTCTCTTAAGAGTTTTTTTTAGTCATTCCTGTCAAAAAAAGCGGTATGATTGTTAAGTATAAGAGATTACTTAATCGTTTTCATCACAAACACGAGCCACAAAACTCACTTGCTTAGTTGTGCATTGAGATGCTCATCTAAACTAAAAAAGATATGAGATTTAGAAATTTTGTTTCAATGGCCATCCAAGGTACACAAGTACCAATGAACACAAAACAAACATGGTTTTTTTATATTTTTTGTTTCTCAATTTTTATTTTTATTTTTGTGAAAAAAAAAAAGCAAAACTAAAAACAAATAAATAAAAACATGTTAAACAAAACAAAGTATAAAACTAGACTGACTCAAAACAAGAAAGCAAAACATACAAGTAATGCATAAACATAAGGGGAGAGAGAGAAAATTTTGCTCAATCACTTTGAGCTTTTTTCCTTTCACACCTTGGAAGAACCTTTCCTTTGAGTGAACCTTTGATTTGGTGGTGAGAGGGAAGAATTGAAACCATTCAAGTTCGAAAGGAACATGAGGGCCTTAAGAAGATCTCCAAGAGGAGCAAGAGAAGATGAGAGAATTGATTCTGGTTTCCAAACGAGAGCATACTATTGCTTTATTGAGTGGCTAACCACTTGTAACAATTTGGACGAGTATGCCCTAAAACTCCATAGTGATGATAGAGATGCGGCTTAAGAAGATCTCCAAGAGGAGCAAGAGAAGAAGTGAATTGATTCTGGTTTCCAAATGAGAGCATACTATTGCTTTATTGAGTGGCTAACCACTTGTAACAATTTGGACGAATATGCCCTAAAGCTCCATAGTGATGACAGAGATGCGGCTTCTTCGGTTGAGACTTTTTGTTGTTAGCCTTCTTAGCCCTAGGGTTTCTAGTCTCTTTCTTTTCAACCTTAAGGGGTGCTCCTAGAATAGATTTGCCATTGTCTACGTTCTCACTAGCTATTTCAGTTTTACATTTTTTGTTCTCACAATTAACATTGTTAGCAGGTGAGACAAACACAGTTGTACTAGATGAGGCAATATTAAGAGAAGATAAATCATACCCTAAGCTGGTTTTGTCAGAAGTAGCTTTCTGAAAGCTAAGCATCTCATTGAGTTTTGTATTGGAAGTCATCTCTAATTGTGCTCTAACTTGGAACAGTTCTGCTTCAACAAGGAAGTTATTCTCGAACCACAAAGCTCCAATAGTTTGATTTGCTTTATCAACCTTTGTAGAGAGCTCATCTTGGTTTAGCTCTACATCATTCAGCTTCTTGGTGGCCAGCCTATATAGTTTCTCATGCTTCTCAAAAACCTTGTACAATTTTGCATAGGTTGTATGGATGTCATCATGTTCATCCATTTTCTCAAACTTAGATACCACCAAGTCCTCTTCTTCATCTTCTGTTTCTATAACCCCTTCAGTAAGATCAACTGTAGCAGTGAAGGCATTTAAAATTCCATCGACATCACTGTCATCTGACTCAATCTTAGGCTCGATGTCACTCAAAGTAGCAGCAAGAGCCTTACTTTTCCCAACTGACATGAGATATGTTGGACATTCTTGTTTTATGTGTCCAAAACCTTGACATTCGAAGCACTTTGGTCCAGAGGGAATAGTGTACTGACTGCCATCCTTAGTATCCTTCTTTCCTCTGTCTTGGCTCTTGAAATGAGAAGAATTGGATTGATTATGGTCCTTATCAAATCCTTTGGCGTTAGCATTCTTTATGAACTTCTTGAATTGCCTAGTGATGTAGGATTTCATCTTGGAATCTTCATCATCAAAAGACTCATTGGTCTCATTGCTTTTGGCCTTCAATGCCATGCTCTTGCTTTTGTTTCCTTTCCTAATTCTAGTCAAACCCAATTCATAGGTTTGCAAGTTACCAACCAGCTGCGTCAAAGGAATAGAGTCAATATCATTTGATTCTTCAATGACAGTAATCTTGGCATGAAATCTCTCAGGCAGAGACCTTAGCACATTTCTTGCAACCTTGGGTTCGAGAATGGTTTCCCCAAGATTAAAGGCTGAGTTGACTATGTCCTTCAGCTTGGCATAGAACTCATCAAAAGACTTATCCTCCTCCATCTTTATCTCCTCAAAGCTAGTAGTGAGCCTTTTGAGTTTTGTATCCTTGACAGCCTTAGTCCCTTCATAGGTTGTTTGGAGGATAGTCCACACTTCCTTAGTAGTTTCAATAGAGGATATCTTCTTGAATTCCTTATTGGTGACCACACTGAATAGAGCATTCAATGCTCTTCTGTTGAAGTTTTCCGCTTTGATCTTAGCATCATCCCAATCAGTCAGCGCTTTCTTTGGCTTAGTCCAGCCAATCTCCACAGCTTGCCACACATTCTTATCTAAAGACTGCAAGAAAGTTCTCATGATACTTTCTAGTATGCATAGTTAGTTTCATCAAATAAAGGAGGTATAATAAGTGACTGTCCTCAATCCATGACAAACAGGAGTCAATGGATCACATAGCAAAGATTAGTCCTAATCATAGTGTGCCCACTTTGATACCACTTGATAGGCCAAAAATGTATTGACTCATTTGGGAAATTAATCAATTAATTAGCCAAGTGAAATTAATTAGACTCAATTTCATGCAATAAGCATGGTAGCACAAATAAATCACCAACTAAGTTAAATGCAGCGAAAAATAAATTTGACACAGGTGATTTGTTTACGAATAGGGAAAACCACTAAGGCAAAACCCCACCAGGTGAATTTAAGGTCATCACTCCCGAGAATCCACTATTATCAAAACAAGCGATTACAAGTAAAAGGAATCCTAGTACCTAATACCAACCTACAGTTGAACCCTTACCCCAATACCCAATTGAACTTGTGATGTAGTAGCAATCTCTCCTTTCAATGCACGAATCTCAATACGCGACTAACCAACGATGCACGGATCCTAGTACGTGACTAACAAACCAACTTGAGAAAGATGTTGGTTGCAAAGTTCTTTAGTTTATCTGACAATGAAGATCAAGTAGCTCCTTGGTTACAAAAACCTTGGCGCAAAGACACAGTAGGTTTTAGAGAGAATATGATGAATTAGGGTAAATTCTGTCTTCGTTCACAATTTGCATGCATAATGATTTTGCATTAAGTTGCATCCCTTGCATCACCTTTAACAGCTCATAAAATAATCCTTAAGAAAAGAAACCGTACATAAATACATATGGATGTGTGAATTTAGATCCAAAAATCTGAATTTCGTAATTCTCGATAGATACAGCTTCTGTCGAGTTGCTGTTGAGTATCAACATTAAACCTCAATAGATATAATCAGTCGAGCTATCTGTCGAGTTTTAATGAACAACACTTCTTCACTTGTTTCTTGGACAGATTTGCATGATTTCAATACTAAACTTGAACTCTTATTCCTTGAAGTACTAAACCCATCCTAAATCTACACAATTACAAGTAAAGTGTGTTTTGTCAAAAGATTAGCCAATTTACATAACATATGTTTCTAACAAGTCTCACATATGTCCTAACATACACTATGTGGAAAAGTGACGGGGTTTTTTCTGTTAGTCTCCAAGCTTGCTTTACTAACATAATTCTCTATCGAAAAAAAAGTCCCTATAGCCCAACTAACACTTTCTCCTATTTCTTTTTTTGACTAAAGAAAGAAGTATATTAATACTAAGAAGAAAATATGGTCCCAGGAATTATTCTGGGAGTTAATCAAAAGAGCCAACATAGTGGCCACCAACACTAGGAACCAAGCCTTTGGTAGTCCTCCAACAAAGATGTTGCTCCTTTTAGAATTGTAGTGGGGTGATGGGACTTATCCTTTGGTAGAGCCAAAATTTTATCTTTGAGGGGCTTAATTTAAAATATACTTATTGATTTTTTTTTTCTTTCTACATACTACATATTATTTTATATATAGTAATATAAAAAAATTATAAACATAGTTCAAAATGTGTTGGGATGTTTTGTGACATGGGCAAAAAATGCAAGATTAGCTTAAATCTCTCCTTAGGTTCTTTAGAAATGTTTATTCGTGGATAATCAAGTCCAAAATTCATAATGTATAGAAGACAAAGGCTAATGGTGTTTTAACAAGAGAGAAATCAAAACGCCAATAACAAAAATGCTGAAAATTGCATAAAAACACAACAGGTTCAAAACTTAGACCCATAGTCAGCAAGAAGAGGAAATTGAAAGAGGTTGTAAGTAAGAGAGAGAAGGTTCCCCTGTACCCATATTTCCACCTCTAAGCTTCAGAATTTGTGAGGGTGTTAACTGGCTGAATGAGCTTTTGTTCCAAAGTTTCAACTTTGTGGGGGAAATCATAGTTGGTCTGTTTTTGAGTTGAAGAAAGAGTTTTATATTGAATTTGGGGTGTTGCTAATGACTGGTTTTTGGAGAGAGAGAGCAGCTTTGGTCCTCCTAAGTGCTATTTCCATGATTTGGTGTAGTTTGCTTTATGCTTAGGAAATGAGTTGATTGTTTTTTACATAATTTTGGAAATAAAGGAGTTTGCTCTAATTGGCTACCTTTTGTCAGCTATTTCAGATTATTGGAATACTCACCTAAGTGATGGCTAGCAACTGGAGTTCACCAATAAGAACCAACTATGTTTTAAAGACAAAAATGGGTTAATACAGAAACTTTAGGTCATAGACAACCAGAGTATAAAATCTCTTTTAGGGTGGAAATTTTAGGTACAAAACCTCCTTCATGAGCTTGAGGTGCTACTCACGTCCTTAGGCCGCTTGGTAGCACGCTTGAGCAGGGCTCATGCAAAAGATCCGAAAGGAACTGACCCATATCCTCCAAACTACACTTGCTCAATTTTCCCCCCAATGAGTCGCATGGACTTGGGCCATGCTTAAATGAATAAAATATAATTTAATACATGAATTGGATCCACAAGGAAGTTGGGCTTAGTTAAATTAGGCTTGTAGAAAATGTATTGTGAAAATGGGTATCAACAAAATGTAAATAAAGTATTTTATAAATCAATAGATATAAAACAAAATGTGTTTAATTAACGAACTAAATAAATATGTGCAAAGTTTATTAAAAAATATTAGATACAAACTAATCATTTTTCTTTATACCCTATTGATGGTGATAGAAGGGTGCAGACCATTTGAGCTATAATTCAATCTAATAGTAATAAGATGACTCGAGAACTCCATAAGATTCGGGACATGCTCTTTCACGTTAGATTTGAATTGCCTAAACAAAAAGGACAACAATCACAAAGATGTAACTCACAAGCAACCTTTGTCAATCACCATTCCTTTCATGACATTCATAAGGATTATACATTTTATGAAAGAGTTGAAAATTTTAATGGTTGTTCTTATAAGGAAGATTTTCTTGATTAGATACATGATTTAAAGGATTTCTTTGATATATGGATATTAATGAGGAGAGACATAAATTTTGTTTTGTATAAATTAGGATCAACTTAGAAATATTTTGACTTGCAAAATAAGTTTTCAAAAACCTTCAAATAGGACTGTAATATGTAAAACTAAAATTACACTTTAGAATATTAATAATATTTTCTAAAGAGTTTTCTCCTTTTCTTTTGGATTCAAAGGCCCCCTTATGGACATAAGGATTTCCTTAAGCTAGAACAAGATCGAGCCCTTCCAAATTTTCGTTCTACATCAACCATGACTTCCTTGTCCCTTTAGTGGTTCCATTGCCCCTCCACCAACTATCAAATTATAAAATAAAATAAAATAAAATCCTAAAAATGTCGACCACTGGAATTATCTTTTGTATGTGTGATATGTCATTCGACTTTATATGAAAATGATTCCAAATGTTATTTGCTAAAACTATTACTATTAGTTTTACAATTAAAAAAAATTACAAATCGATCTTACAAAGAATATGATTGATTTCATACACGTTAACAAGTACATAAGAATAAACTTTTAATTACTTTTGTGTGGGGTTGCTTAAACTTTAGTAAGACATATCACATCTGTAATTTTTTAGTATCCGTAATATTACACGATTCCAAATTATCCATTGATTATTGATTCGTGGATAGCTTAATAAGTTTTCTTTGGTATATTCAGGATGGAGAAGATAGAGATTTCCAAGCGTAGTTCTCAAGTCAAGATACTGGGAACTGTTGTTGCATTTTCTGGTGCAGCACTCATGACCCTATACAAGGGAATCACTGTGATTTCTTTACATATTCATCAGTCGCATCAATCTGTGACCCCATCAAAAGTATTCTTAGACAATGATTCAATAAAGGGCTCCCTCATGCTTGTTACTTCTTACATTTCATTGTCAGCATTCTACATCTTACAGGTGATTCTTAGTTGTTATTTACATAAAAGATGGTTTTTCTATACAGCCAAAAAGGGTTAGGCTACCTACACATAAACTATCCTAATCTGGGTGCTTTAAGGAAAGCTAACAGAATAAGTCTCATTTGGTCTTCCATAACAGCCAATATTGCTTCTTTGATCAGTTAAAAAACTTTATCATTATAACAGTGATCATTGGAGGCCATCATGCATTACGTTCACTATGTTGTATACTCGTAATATAGTAACTAGAATTACAACTACACATATTGGAAACTAATGCTGTTTCAATTTAAATTTGAAAAAAGATGTATAAAATTATAAACTAATACATATATATGACTATTGCAGACAGCTACAATTAAGATGTATCCAGCACCAATAGCACTTACATCATTAACGTGCTTATCAGGTGCTATACTCTCGACTATTATGACAGCAATTTTGGATCATAAAACTTCGTCATGGAAATTGTCATGGAACATCAGCCTTGTTGCTCCAATCTATAGTGTAAATTTTTGAATGCCACACCCATATTTTCCTATTTCTAGAGATTTGAGAAAAGCTAATTATATAGTATTTCTTTTTCAGGGAGTTGTGATTTTTGGAATTACAGTATATGTTCAAACATTGGCAATTAGACTAAAAGGACCAGTTTTCATGACAGCATTTAGACCATTGTCCACATTAATAGTAGCCATTATGGGACTACTCATTTTAGGAGATGCTTTATACATTGGAGGGTAAGTATATTGATTTTTGAGTTAGCTTTGGTGAAAAATGAATTTTCTAGAGGGAAAATAATGACAAAGGCATAAATTTAGAATTAGCAATTCTTATACTCTCCACTTTGATTCCAGTGTTATCGGAGCTATGTTGATAATTATTGGTCTATACGCCACGCTATGGGGGAAGGAAAAAGAGAAGGTGGAGAAAGTGTTAGAGCAAACCACGTCCGAGCAAGGTATTGAAATCAAACAAGAGAAGTAATACAGGTAAATAAATTTGTATTGAAACTGTAACCTCATCGGTTAAGGATAATATAATCACTTCATTTTAAATTTTTGCCCAAATGCTTGCTAGTATCATACAAACCTTTGCATCAAAAGATGTATTGGAGTTTTTATCTAATTTTTTTTCATAAATCTATTATCCACGGGACAAATTTTGGCTCAAAACTGGTTTGAAACTATTTTGTTTCAACCTATTATGTGAAAAATTTACTAGACTATTTATTTATATTATTAAACAAATCACATGAATCATTAAAAAATTATGTGATTAAAACTGTAAGTAGATGGTATTTTCAATTGCCACATCATGAGTTGGAGCAAGATAACTCCAAATGAGTTTGAACTTTTGGAGGCAAATGTATGTTTCCCATACATACCCGGTCTAATGGAAATATAATCAATGTGATGGACCTAAATATGGATGGGTGTCTGGTTAGGTTCTAATATGCATGCAGAGAGAATTAAGGGTCCAAAACTAAATGAGGGTCCATTTGTTTATAGTTACTTTGATGTCTCTTGGCAATAGACATATCCCTTTATGAAGCGATATTTATTATCCAAAAGACATAATTGTTCAGTAAAAATACTAATACATTGATCATACTGATACATTTGTGAAGCAATACTATTTACCTAGCGAGTGTAATTGTCTACATGAGAGTGCATCATAGTATGGTGTAATGATCCATCATTTGTACGCTAACATGATGCAAAAAAGCATTTACATTGGTGATGCTAAAATAGCCAAAATGTTATTTTAGCATCCAAAACACTAAAAAGCTAATCCACATTAGTGGCAGTAAAGTAAAAAAAAGGGAAAAATGTTCAAACATCCCCTAAACTTTCAAGTAGTGGCCGTAACACCCTCTGAACTTCAATTTTGGCCAATTTACTCCTCAAACTTTAAACACCCGCCACTCTTCCGTTAATAAACTAACGGTAAAACTCACGTGAGAGGCACGTGGGAATAAAAGTTAAAGCTGAACAGCCTGAACTGTTGAGGGAGAGGGAGAAAGTTTGAGCTCAGTTTAGAGAAAGGGGAGATGATCCAACCAAAAGTCCATAACCACCTCTGTATCCTCTCTCCGGTGCCAGAGTTCCACCGTCATCTCACTGGCTGTTCACTGCTGGTGTATTTTTCTCTTTCCCTTATTTTATTTTTTTGCTGCTCTCTGTTTTTTCAATTCTCTTTGTGCGCATTTTTTTTCTTGGTTTGATAGCTGGTTATGGTGGATTGGGTAGGCTTGGTTGTGGTAAAATGCCCATAGTTGTTTGTTTTTCCAATTCATTGCTCATTGTATGTAAAATGCAATGCTTTTTGAGTATGCTACATAGCTATTTGATAAAATGCCTAAGAGGGATATGGCTATTAGGGGGTTGGTTGTTTGGTAGGATTTTAGATGGGTTTGAAATTTCTTGATAATAATTCTAGTTTATTTTGATGCATTTCTAATAACTTAATCTTTTTGAGTATATTATTATGATGAGAATTTACTTTGGCACCATATGGTTATGAGCTAATTGGTGGGAGAACAAACTGGGCCAGGGCTATTATTATTAACTATTTACTTGGCTCTTCTATAGTGAATGTGGCATATGTAGTGTAGTTGGATGATTAATAAGTGAGCTTGATTGTTTCATATAAGCTAATGGAAAATAAAAATGAAACAAACATTAAATTTGGGACTTAAAATTAGTGTACATATCAAGTGAGGTGATTTTGTTCTCTAGTATAATATCATGTCATTCTTTTAATGATTTGCGAAAGAAAATTTGAAAAAACAGTGGCTGTATTACATTTGGTGGTTCAAAAGATAACACTGGTTTTTTAAATTTTCTTCTTCTAATTGGTTCAAGTGGGGTGATTGATGATTTCGTTAGTTTGATTCCCAGAGAAAAAGAAGAAAAGGATCATTTTAACTGTCCTTGAGTTTGTTGGTGGGGTGTAAGTATGTAACAAATATTTGATTTTGTGAGCTTATGACTCATCCAGTTGAGGTTGATGAAATGTAGAAAACTATTATTTCATTACTTATTTCTTCTATATGCAAATCCTTTTCATTGATTCAATTATATATTTTTGTTCTTTAGAACTTCTTTGCTTACATTATTGGAGTCCTATTAATTGCAACTCAATTTTGTATAGGAAAAATTCGACAATACCCAAACATAATGAATTTATGATTATGGTTTTATTAGATTTAATAGTATGAACTAATATCAACTGCAATTTACGTCTTGATCTGACAAGCTAAGAATAGAGCAATTAATTTTCATGACATGTGACACAAAGTTATACTTTTTTGAATCATGTGGTGAAAGTACCTGGTTTAGGGGGTGTTCATTTGTTTCTTTTTGGTTTCATTTACTTGTGTTTGGTTTCTAAGTTGTGCATAGTCTAATAAATTTATTTTTCTTTTTATTTAATTTTTTTGTTGTGTAGATTCATAATGTATACTGTTGGTGAAGAACAAAGTTGCAGTACACATAGAGGATTCCTAAGTGGCTTGGAGTACATATCAATATATTTTACCAAAATGTCAAACTCGTTTGTCATGTGGAGAAAATCAATCAACATGAAGGAGATGTTTTCAGTGGCTTTTGTAAATCTGGACTCTAGTGCCAGCTTACGATACATACATTGCAATGACTATCTATGTAGGAGCCCTAAAAAAAGGGCTTCTGATGTAATATACCTACGATGTAATATAATATAAAAATATCCACAACTATGTAATGTTCAACTTATGAAATTAATGGCCAAAGGCCTTGTAGCTGAATTGGCACCTCTCCATAGACAAAGTGCTTGGGGGTCTAGGGGGAAAAGGGTTTGAGTTGCGAGTTAGCAGCATGTTGTAATTATCTCTCTAAAAAATAAAAACTTATGAAATTAATGGAATTCCACCAATGTATGAGTTATTGAAAAAGCTTCTAGCTTGAAGTGCAGTGGAAATTTAAAGAAAATTTCTCCTTTCATGAAATAGTAGAAATTTCCTGAGAGCTTATTACTGAGAATGCTAAAAAAAATCATCAAGAAAATAGTGAAATTTATCCTATCTGGAAGAGGCCAATATATGGCTTGCATAAAATCATTCTTCTCAGCTAACACTGACACTATCACTTTATTTGATTGCTTTGATATGCACTAAGCAATGAAATATCAAACCAAAAGGTTTACAAATAGTAAATTGTTCTCCTCAACTACCATGAATTAAAAGAAAAAAAATATAGTTTTGTCCATATTCTTGCCACTTATTAAATAAAATAAATATAGAGAACACAATTCATTGCAAATAGTCAGTAAAGAGTCATTTTCTGTGACACACACAACATCCCAAAAGCTAAAAGGTTCCCTTTTTTTCAAAAGGAATTGAATGCAAAATCTTAACATGATCATTTGGTGTACATATTACAGCACCAATAACTATTAACTAATTGAGGTTTGAAAGCCAAGTGCTAAATGTGGGTGAGAAAGCCCAGCGCCATATGTTGGGCCTGAGGCCCAGTCCAAATAAGACTCTTTGTCTGAAGAGGCTAAAAGCATCAATGCTTTGCCATCCTGGTGAGAGTGCAACTTATAGGGGACAAACGTTCCGTCCGAAGACAACCCTGTTGGGCCGAAGAGACCATATCCAACGGATCTGCCCAGAACTTGATCGAGGAGCTATGCTGAAGATTTCCCTGCAAGGGCTGAGCCCTGAGCATGCCCAACTGCGTGGCTATCATGAAATATCTTACCAATAAAGCTGCCACCGCCACATTTAATGCACTGCAGCAACTTTCCTGACCGCATTTATGTGGAGAAGACACCTGAACAGTGTATCTTCACCCACCACCACTCACTGTAGGTTAAAGCAAACGGCTGATGTGACTAGTACTCAAGTGGGCGCCTAGATGAAGGACAAGTGTGCGGTGAAGATGGGAAAAGGGAGTACATATAAGGGTAGCAGGCCTCACAGAGAAGGGGGGGGGGGGGAGAGACATTTTTGTATTAACTAAGCTTCTAAATATTAAGCCTCTTCGGACCAAAGAGATTTCCTATCAAACACTGTTTTTCAATCCTTTTTATGACTGCAGCTTGTACGAACCGTTGCTAAATCCAAACCCAGCCCAGTTGTTTAACCCATTCTCTACAAATTTATTGTTGGGCACTTATTGGGCTCTCAACATAGAGAGTTGGTACCGGGCCCAACAAATTTGGACCCTACAATTGGCGCCGTCTGTGGGAAACAGCTTGAGCAAAGGTGGAAGCAACACCTCAAAAGATGGCTGAACCAAGGCAACGACCAGCTGAGTCCAGGTCGTCTAAGCACACCGATCCTTTTCTTCATCTGGAATGGAGGCAGGATCGTGAAGGCAGTATACACACTGCACGTGACGGTCAAAGCCAGTCACATGGAGAGAGCCAGATGTCCCATGCAGAGAAAAACCAAAGCATGTAGTTGGAGATTCAAAGGCTACGAAAAGAGCTGCGCCATGCGAAGAGGAAGCGCCTCTCCTCATACTCTGACGAGGACTCTGAAGACGAGCGGGACGACAACTATAGGCGGTCTCGAACACCAGCCAGTGGACCCTTCCCTTATGAGGAAGTGTACCATCGCGATAGGAACCCTCAGAGTTCCTTCCCAAGGGGCGCGGGAAATGATGCTATGAGCAAGGCTCTGGATCAAATCTCCAAATCCCCCTTTACCCATAATATTGAGGGTGCCAAACTTCCCCGGCGTTTCCACCAGCCCACATTCACCATCTACAATGGCCGGACCGACCCAGTGGAGCACGTGAGTCATTTCAACCAGCGGATGGCAGTACACTCCAGGGACGAGGCCCTAATGTGCAAGGTTTTTCCATCCAGCTTAGGACCAATAGCCATGAGATGGTTTGATAGTCTGAAAGCGAACACTATTAGCTCTTTCCAAGAGCTAACTCAGGCTTTTGGATCCCGTTTCGTCACCTGTCGAAGAGTTCCCCAATCCGTGGCCTCTCTGTTGTCCATCAGTATGAAAGGGGGTGAGACTTTGAAGTCCCATTCAGATAGATTTTGGGAAACGTAAAATGAGGTGGAGGAAAATTGCGAATTGGTGGCCATAAGCTCTTTCAAGCTGGGCCTCCCCACTGAACACCCCTTGAGAACGTCCCTCACACGCAAATCCCCAACCAGTATTCGTCAGCTGATGGATAGGATTGACAAGTACAAAAGGGTTGAAGAAGACCAACAGCAGAGCAAGGGAAAAGATAAGGTTATCCCTCAGGAAAGGAGGGATTTCAGGTCGGACCGGCAGAACCACAACAGGCCGAGGAAGGAATGGGCTGGACAAAGCACAGCGAACTTCCAGACGGTTAATGCGGTTTTTCGCGAACCAGTACACCAAGTCCTGGACAAAATAAAAAACGAACCATTCTTCAAGAGGCCGAACAAGATGGTAGGAAACCCCGAAAGGCGCAACCACAATCTTTACTGTCAATACCACCTTGACCATGGGCATACTACTGAGGATTGCAGGAGCCTGTGGGATCATCTGGATCAGCTGGTCAGCGAAGGCAGGCTAAAGCACCTCCTGCACCACTCATACGGTCAGGGAAATCAAACGAGCACGGGGCCTAGGAGAGGTGACTCTGTAAAACCCCCCTTGGGAACGATCAATGTCATTTTTGCTGCACTAGGAAGGATAGGGTCTTGCCCATCCAGGGTATTATCGGTTGCTCGGGTGCCATCGGGGACGGTTAACAAAGAGCCGAAGAGGCCTAGGACGGACGTCCCCGTTTTGGGCTTTTCGGAAGAAGACAAGATTGGAACTGTACAGCCGCACGATGATGCCCTGGTAGTCACTCTAAGAATAGGCGGATACGATGTAAGGAGGGTGATGGTAGACCAGGGAAGCGTCGCAGAAATAATGTACCCAGACCTATATAAGGGGCTGAACTTATCCCCCGAGGACCTAACCCCCTACAGCTCCCCTCTAGTCAGTTTTGATGGGAAGGTGATCATTCCGAAGGGACAAATCAGGCTACCTGTGCAAACTGGACCTGAGACGGTGGAAGTAGATTTCATAGTGGTGTGTTGGGAAATTTAGACCCCGGTTAATAGAATTAACAAGTTTTAAATCCAAGTTGTTAATTAGATTTATTATCAATAAAACATGTTAAAACAAACAAACATCAATATCATGTCAAAATAATATGCAGCGGAAAAATAAATAAGACAAGATATGATGACCCAGGAAAACCAATGAAACCAACCAGTTTCACAGTAAAAAACCTGGGGGGAAACCTTCCCGAAAAGCAATCCACTATAGAAAAGAGAAGTTTCAGATCTAGTACAAAACCTTTGTCCCTAGACTCTACAATCCCTGTAGATGAACTCACAGCAGAAACCTTCTACCGCTTCAGAACCTCTGAACTCTTCAATATATGAACGCCACCCTTTGATGCACGAATCCCAGTACGTGACTAACTCCTTTGCACGAATCCCAGTACGTGACTCACTCACCAACTTAAGGAAGAAGAATGTTGGCTGCAAAGTTCTTCACTTCATCAAGAATGAAGATCAAGAAGCACTTGGTTACAAAACCCTAAGGCGCAAAGACGCAGTAGCTTCTTTTAGAGAGAATAATAATTTTCATATGTTCTCCTTGTATTCTCTTATTCTCTTGTGATACGGCCTCCAAAATAAGCTTTATATAGGTCTAGGGTTGTGGGAAAAGAAACCCTACTCAAATACATAAGCCTGGCCCAAAAATCAAAAAGCTGAAAATTCTGATTTCCCGTAACCTCGATCGATCGAGAGGTGTCGAGGAGGTGTCGAGGTTTAATGAATCTCAACAGATACAGCTATCGAGAAGGTGTCGAGAAGGTGTCGAGGGGACAGAAACTTTCTCGATCGATCGACCAGCTATCGAGAAGCTATCGAGATTGCGATAAGAATCAGCTGAAGATCTCGACAGATAGCTAGGTGTCGAGGAGCTATCGAGAAGGTGTCGAGATTTAATGAAATTGCACTTCAGCTTGTTTTTCTTGGACAGACTTGATGACTTCAACACTTGATCTTGAAACATGGTTTCTTGAAGTATTAAACACATCCTAGATCTACCCAATTACAAGTAAAGTGCGTTTTGTCAAAGGATTAGCCAACTACATAAAAATATGTCCTTAACATGGTGGATGCATACTCACCCTACACCGCTATTGTGGGCCGACCCTGGCTTCATACCCTTGGGGCTGTATCCTCCACACTGCACCAGAAGATAAAGTACCTGTTTGAGGGGACAGCCAAGGAGATCCGAGGGGATCAGGCTGTGTCCAGGCAATGTCTAGTGGCAGCTATCCAGCACCAGCCGCAGGCTGAGCCTTTGACCTCTGACAAAGAGAGTTTATAGCAATCAATGCCTACGGTCTTGGACCCCGAGACCTCGGCCCTGGAAGCAGAATGCGAAGACCTGGCGAGAATAATCGTGGATAACGACCCGGAGAAGTTTTTTCAGGTCGGGTCCCTACTGCCCCCTCAGGAGGGGGAAGAGCTGATAGAGTTCCTGAGGGCGAACGTCGATGTGTTTGCATGGGATTCTGCGGAAGCCCCTGGGGTGAGCCCAGATTTTATTTGCCACCATCTAAACGTTAATCCCGCCATCGTCCTCAAGAAGTAGCCGCTCCGGCGTCCTTCGAGGGAACATGCTGATGCGATCAGGGATGAAGTGATGAAACTCAAGCAGGCAGGGGCTATTAAGGAGATCTTTTACCCCGAATGGCTGGCTAACACCGTGGTGGTAAAAAAGAAAAGTGGAAAGTGGCGGGTGTGTGTGGACTTCACCGATCTTAATAAAGCTTGTCCGAAGGATCCATTTCCAATGCCGAAGATAGACCAGTTAGTTGACGCTACTGTGGGACATCCTCGGATGAGTTTCTTAGACGCATTCCAGGGCTATCATCAAATACCACTGGCTCTCGCCGATCAAGAGAAGACAGCTTTCGTCACCCCCGTGGGGAATTACCACTACAAAGTAATGCCATTCGGCCTGAAGAATGCTAGGGCTACCTATCAAAGGATGATGACTAGAATGTTTGAGCCGCAGTTGGGCAGAAGCATGGAAGTTTACATTGACGACATGGTGGTGAAAAGCAAGATCATAGCCGAACATATTGGGGACCTTAGGGATATCTTCGAAATTCTGAGAGGACACAGATTGCGCTTGAATGCCTCCAAGTGTTCGTTCGGAGTTGGCTCAGGCAAGTTCCTGGGGTATATGGTCACTCACAGGGGAATCGAAGTTAACCCCGATCAGATAAGGGCCATCAACAACTTGCGAGCTCCCCGAAATCCCAAGGAAATTCAGAAGCTGACTGGGATGACCGCTGCCCTTAATAGGTTCATTTCCAGATCAGCAGACAGGTGTAGGCCTTTCTTCTCCTTAATCAATAAGTGGAAGGATTTTGAATGGACAGAAGAATGCGCTGTTGCTTTCCAGCAACTTAAGGACTACCTGGCTAGACCTCCCATCATGTCCAGTCCCCAGCCAGACGAAGTCTTGTTTGCCTACATTGTCGTGGCCCCTAATGCCGTAAGCTTGGTGCTGATCCGAACAGAATGTGGTGTGCAAAAACCAGTTTATTATGTGAGCAAGTCGCTGCAAGAAGCTGAGATCCGCTATTTGCCACTAGAGAAAGCCATTCTGGCTGTCGTGCTGGGTACTAAGAAGCTGCCCCACTATTTTCAGGCTCACACCGTCATAGTCCTTACCCAGCTCCCGCTTAAAGCCATACTCCGAAGCGCCGACTACACAGGAAGAATTGCCAAATGGGGGACGATGCTAAGGGCTTTTGACATCAAGTACATGCCTCGCACATCAGTGAAGGGCCAGGTCCTTGCGGACCTAGTCGCCGAGTTCACAGAGCCCTATTTAGAGGAAGTAACTCAAAACCTAGGCAGGGAAGGAAGGCAAGTCAGCATGATTTCGCCACAAAGCGCCTCGCACTGGGAAGTGTACATGGACGGCGCATCGAATCAAAGGGGCTCGGGAGTAGGGCTAGTGCTGATATCCCCTGAGAAAATTGTCATCGAAAAGGCTTTAAGGCTGAACTTCTCGGCAACGAATAATGAGGCAGAATATGAGGCTCTACTGATGGGGATGAAGATGGTACGAAGAATGGGGGGAAAGTCAGTTGGAGTATTCTCGGACTCGAGACTAATCGTCGGCCAAGTACAGGGAGAATTTGAGGCGAAGGACGAGAGGATGCTGGGGTATTTGAGCCTAGTTAAGTCCCTGCAGTCAGAGTTTGAATATTTTAACCTGCAGCACATCCCCAGAAGTGGCAACACACATGCAGACTCTTTAGCTACCCTCGCCACCTCTTCGGCACAGTTATTGCCGAGGATTATCCTCATTGAGGACGTGTAGGGGCCTACGGAAGTAAGAAAAAAGTCACTCCAAGTTCGTTGCGTTAGAACCAACCCGTGCTGGATGGATCCCATCATCAAGTTCTTGAAGGATGATGTGTTGCCCAAAGAAAAAGGGGAAGCGGACAAAATACGAAGAAAAGCCACAAGGTTCTGGCTGTCCGAAGAACAGAAATTTTATAAACGTTCCTATTCGGGCCCGTACTTACTGTGTATGCACCCTGAAGCGGCTGAGTCACTACTGGAAGAATTGCATGAAGGGATATGTGGGAGCCATACGGGCGGTAGGTCCTTGGCCCACCGGGCCATCACCCAGGGTTATTGGTGGCCATATATGCAAAGAGAGGCTAACGAATACGTAAAAAAGTGCGACCAATGTCAGCGGTTCGCGCCGAACATACATCAGCCAGGCGGTAACCTCAATCCACTATCCAGCCCATGGCCTTTTGCTCAATGGGGTCTAGATATTGTAGGCCCTTTCCCTAAGGCAGCAGGAAATAGGAAGTACTTGCTGGTCGGAACAGACTACTTCACCAAGTGGGTAGAAGCTGAGCCTCTAGCAAATATTAGGGACGTAGACGTGAAGAAGTTCATTTGGAAAAACATCGTCACCAGATTTGGGGTCCCACATACCCTCATCTCGGACAACGGGCTTCAGTTTGATAGCAAAGCCTTTAGAAATTATTGCAGCGAGCTGGGAATCACAAATAGATATTCCACCCCCGCCTACCCCCAGGGAAATGGGCAGGCTGAAACCGTTAATAAAGTCATTGTTAACGGGCTAAAGAAGAGGCTGGACGATGCGAAGGGTAGATGGGTAGAAGAACTACCCCACGTACTGTGGGCATATAGAACTACGCCTCGCAAGTCCACAGGGGAGACCCCTTTCTCAATGACCTATGGGGCTGAAGCTGTTATACCTCTCGAGACCGGGTTCCCAACCCACAGGACTAGCTCTTTTGACCCAACCGACAGCGAAAGGCAGCTAGAAAAGACTTTGGATCTGATTGAAGAACGAAGGGAAAACGCAATGGTTCGAGTGGCGCACTATCAGTAGAAACTCAAACAGGGCTATGACACCAATGTGAGGTTGAGACCCCTTGAGCCTGGTGATCTTGTCCTAAGAAAGGTGGTAGGTAATGCAAAGAATCCAGCATGGGGAAAACTGGGGCCGAATTGGGAAGGTCCATATCGGATCACTTCGAGGGCCGGCGTTGGAGCATTCTTCTTGGAAGACCTGGATAATCATGTAGTGCCCCGGCCATGGAATGTAAATAACCTCAAAAGGTACTACTATTAAAAGTTTCTTCTTTCAGTCACGATTGCATTTTTGTTATACTAGCTTTTCTCAAGTGTTTAAACTTAAATCCAATCATGCCTGTAGTCCTCGGACCAGATGATTCGGGTTAGTTAACACCCTTACGATTTCTCAAGTGTTTAAACTTAAATCCAATCATGCATGTAGTCCTCGGACTAGATGATTCGGGTTAATTAACACCTTTACGATTTCTCAAGTGTTTAAACTTAAATCCAATCATGCCTGTAGTCCTTGGACCAAATGATTCGGGTTAGTTAACACACCCTTACGATTTCTCAAGTGTTTAAACTTAAATCCAATCATGCCTGTAGTCCTCGGACCAGATGATTCGGGTTAGTTAACACTCCCTTACGATTTCTCAAGTGTTTAAACTTAAATCCAATCATGCCTGTAGTCCTCGGACCAGATGATTCGGGTTAGTTAACACTCCCTTACGATTTCTCAAGTGTTTAAACTTAAATCCAATCATGCCTGTTGTCCTCGGACCAGATGATTCGGGTTAGTTAACACTCCCTTACAATCTCTCAAGTGTCGAAACTTAAATCCAATCATGCCTGTAGCCCTCGGACCAGGTGATTCGGGTTAGTTAACGCTCCTTTACAATGCTTACAAGTATTTAACCTTAAATTCAATCACGCCTGTGGTCCTCGGATCAGTTGATTTGGTTTAGTGGGCACGGTCGTGTTACTAGTCTAATCTGGCGTTCGGCGGAATATGTAGACTTAAGCAAAATTACGTCAGCTGTTATTGCCATAATTCTTTGTTTTAGCTACGTATAGAAGATTAGCACGTTTCTGATTTATTCTTAGTTACTAAACCGTCGTTATTAGCCATAATAACGTAATCTGACAAGTACTATAGAGGCAACAAGTAACAAAAATAAACTATTTCATTCATTAAAAGACGATTTCATTACAAAAATGGCAAAAAGTATCCAAGCGATTACACAAGCTGAACGTCCTAAGCTTTATCTTGAGGCGCTGGGTTAGGCTTTGGCAGATCGCTCGCATCTCCGGTCCGAAGAGGGGCCTTGCTCGTCTCAGCTAGGGCTGGGGGATTCTGATCGGCCGAGGGCGCTTCCAAGGTTTCAGGCACATCACATATATCAGGGTCGTAGTAGATGCTCCCAGGTTGCCTTAATGCTGACTCTGCAGGGACTCCAGCTGCGTCGAGGCATTTGCTCCACGTAATGTCGCAGTAGTCCCTGCAGACCTTGGCAAACTCCTCGGTCAGCCTTGCTTGGGTCTCTTGCACCCCCAGCATATAAGCAGCCTGCTTCTCAGCCTCAACTGCTTCCTTGGCCAACTGAGCGTCCTCCGTGGCCAATTTGGCAGCGTCCCTGGCCTTTTCTAGCTCAGCACGAAGTTCCGTTACCAACGCCTTCTGTGTTTCCAGATTAATTTCAGTGGTGTAGAGCTTCTGGCGTTGGTCTTCGGCTTGCTTTTCAACTGTCTTCAGGCCTGCCTCTATATTTTTCCTCGCCTTAGCCTCCCCTTTTAGCTGCTCGGAGATGCGAGCGCTCTCGTCCTTTGCCCTGCCCAAAGCTGTCTCGACGTCCTCCCTGGATCGAACTTCAGCTTGCACCTGAACATCCTTCCTTTTCACCCACTCCTCGGCCACGTAGATTTGCTGGGCGATCTGCATGGCAACCAATGAATTTGACGTAAAGTTATGAACGCCCATAAAGGCTGTAAAAGGGTTACAAAAGAGCACTTATCTTACCATGCCTAAATCCCTTTTGAGGGACAGAAATAGCTCCTGCTCGCTGAAACGCCGATAGGAATCCATGTCCTTAGGAAGGAGGAGAGGCTTCTCCAGCGCCTCTGCTATGTACCCAGCCTTCCCTCCAGCGTAATTTCGGAGGGAGGCGTCATAAGGGATGGCCGCGCCATCCAACGTCAGCTTAGGGGACCACGCCTGAGTCCCTCGCCGCACGTCCGCGGCCACATTCTCTTCCCTACTCTCGGTAGAAGAAGCCCGCTTGCCTCTCGTATCGTGGGTCTTCTTCTGCTGCTTGGAGCCCTTAGGAGGGACCACTTCCCCCTCCTCAATGTCAGTCACTTCTGTCACCACCCTTTTCTTCTTCAGTTCAGGTAGCGCTTTTAGTCCAGGATCTCTTGGAGTTGGAGGAGGAGGGGGTGGTGGTGGGAGATTAGCCGTGGGCTGGGACGTGCCAGTACCCTTTGTCGCAGTTTTCGACCTCCTTTTCTTCATTAGCTGATTTAGACTCTGCATGTCTTCCTCTTCAGAGTCTTCCGGCAAAGCCAAATTCAAGAGTGGGGCGGTTGACTGTCTGTCAAGCGCCTCTTCGGCAGATAAGATTTGAACCTCCTCCGAGGTTTCCCCTTCGAACTTGAACTGGTTAATCTGCGCGTCAAGCGAAGGGGTAGAAGAGGCGACTCTTTCCTCGGCTACGGGTTCAAGTGGCACTTGTTGAACGGGTTGAACTAGTGCTGGGATGCCCTGCGGATTAGGATGGGGCACCGGGGCAAGGTCAAAGGGAGCCAAGAAGTTCTTCCGACCCACGTCAATACGGTTGAGGCGGTAATCCCCTTGTGTGATAGCGTTGCCGATCGGCTGGAGTTCTGTCTTCGGAGTATAGCCGAGAATGAGGGGAACTGACCTGAGCTGTCCGTCTTCGCTCACAAAGATCTCTGACCGAAGGAGGTAGTTCAGAGCCGCGGTGTTTGTAAGGCTAAGCCGGGGAGCCACGTGATTCCTATCTGCAAACATCGCAACAGAACTGTCAGAAAAGGTTGAAAGTTGGCGAAGAGAATTCCGAATGGCTGAAAGCAAAGATATTACAAAATCTTAATGGGGGATGTCCCACCTGGCACTCCTCGCTTGGTTGGGCAATGAATTCCATCATGCCATGGGCCCGAGACGATCAGATAATCGTCCATCATCCCTTTATTGGACTTGGGGAGGCAGGAGAGGAGTCTGACGACATTGGATCGGAACCTTAGATAGTATGCCGCTCCCTCTTTGGTACGACACTCATACATGTGTACCACATCGTGCCAAGTTAGTCCCAATCCTAAGTGGCGGTTTAAGTCGTCAACTGCCCCTAAGATCCTAAACGTGTTAGGTGCGCACTGCTCGGGGCAAAGCCTATGGGCGGTAAGGTAGGACATGGTGACTGGACCCATGGGGATGGTCATTCCCCCCTCCAGGAAAGCGATAATGGGGATTGTAACTTCGCCCACTTCTCGGTCCGTTAGTAACCCCTCCGTGGAGCAATGCATCAAGCCTACTTCCTGAAGAATGCGATAGGTCGCCCTAAACTTCTCTATCTGGGAGGGGCTGTCCACTAGATATTCGAATCTACCCATTTTTAGCAAGGTTAGAGGTGGGAAAACGTGAAACGGCGACTGGGAAAATCTACCGCGGGCCGAAGAGGCAATCTGTACAGATTACTAAAATCTCGAGGAAAGAACTTACGCGGAATCGATTCGGAGGATGATCTTTAGCCTTGCGAAAAGAATCGTAGCGGATTGTGGAGCGAGCTGAAGCAGATGATAGGTAAGGCTCTGGGAGTCTGAGTGCTTGAGTTCGCTGGAGAGTTTGAAGTTTGCAGAGTAAGAAAACCACCCCTCCTGGGGCTTTATATAGGGGAAGGGGAAGTGGGGCAAAAATATCCCGCTCGAAATTCCTGGAGGAATCTCGTCCGTCAGATTTGAAACAGGCCAGCAGATTCCATTGACAAGACGCCGCCTTGAGTAATTAATGACGCCTCAGAAACGGCGCGACAGCAGCGGCAATAAAGAAGGCGCCTAAATTCGTGCGCACACGTGTGGAGTCAAAATTCAGTGCCCTCGTTTGTCAAAAGGTCAAAACCCCACTTTTTCTCTTCGGATGCAAGGTAAAAAGTGAAATTTTGAGGGGCTATTGTGGGTGAGAAAGCCCAGCGCCATATGTTGGGCCTGAGGCCCAGTCCAAATACGACTCTCTGTCCGAAGAGGCTAAAAGCATCAATGCTTTGCCATCCTGGTGAGAGTGCAACTTATAGGGGACAAACGTTCCGTCCGAAGACAACCCTGTTGGGCCGAAGAGACCATATCCAACGGATCTGCCCAGAACTTGATCGAGGAGCTATGCTGAAGATTTCCCTGCAAGGGCTGAGCCCTGGGCATGCCCAACTGCGTGGCTATCATGAAATATCTTACCAATAAAGCTGCCACCGCCACATTTAATGCACTGCAGCAACTTTCCTGGCCGCATTTATGTGGAGAAGACACCTGAACAGTGTATCTTCACCCACCACCACTCACTGCAGGTTAAAGCAAACGGCTGATGTGACTAGTACTCAAGTGGGCGCCTAGATGAAGGACAAGTGTGCGGTGAAGATGGGAAAAGGGAGTACATATAAGGGTAGCAGGCCTCACAGAGAAGGGGGGGGGGGGGGGAGAGACATTTTTGTATTAACTAAGCTTCTAAATATTAAGCCTCTTCGGACCAAAGAGATTTCCTACCGAACACTGTTTTTCAATCCTTTTTATGACTGCAGCTTGTACGAACCGTTGCTAAATCCAAACCCAGCCCAGTTGTTTAACCCATTCTCTACAAATTTATTGTTGGGCACTTGTTGGGCTCTCAACATAGAGAGTTGGTACCGGGCCCAACAAATTTGGACCCTACACTAAAATACCACCTCTTTGCAAGCATTGAAAATCAAAATGAAGTTTTTAACCCCCAAAAGTTTGTAGAAATGCATCAAAATAAACTTGAATTATTGTCAAAAGTTGCAAACGCAACTAAAATCCTACCAATCAACCAAACCCCATTAGAGAAACCCTGGAATATGATTACCTTACTGCCCCTGATTATAGCAGTTGTTAAGCTTATTATTACTAATATATGTATTGTTGTTTTAGCATTTAAAGAAGTAGCTCTATGATGAACTACCTTAATTTGTAGCAAGTAAACAATGCATATCATTCTATGTAGGAGAAAACAAAATGGTGCCAAAGTAGCAGAGCTTGTTCTCCCACCAATTAGCTCACAAACATATGGTGCCAAAGTAAATTCTCATCAACGGATTCATCCTAATAATATACTCAAAAATATTAAGTTATCGGAAATGCATCAAAATAAACTAGAATTATTATCAAGAAATTTCAAACCCATCTAAAATCCTACCAAACAACCAACCCCTCTAATGGCCATATCCCTCTCAGGCATTTTATCAAACAGCTATGTAGCATACTCAAAAAGCATTGCATTTTACATGCAAAAAGCAATGAATTGGAAAAGCAAATAACTATGGGCATTTTACTACAACCAAGCCTACCCAATCCACCATAACTAGCTATCAAACCAAGAAAAAAAGGTCGCACAAGGAGAATTGGAAAAACAGAGAGCTAAAAAAAATAAAATAAGGGAAAGAGAAAAATACACCATCAGTGAACAGCTAGTGAGATGATGGTGGAACTCCGGCACCGGAGAGAGGATACCGAGGTGGTTATGGACTTCTGGTTGGATCATCTCCCCTCTCTCTAAACAGAGCTCAAACTTTCTCTCTCTCTCTCTCAACGGTTTAGGTTGTTCAGCTTTAGTTTTTATTCCTATGTGCCTCTCACGTGAGTTTTACCGTTAGTTCATTAACTGAAGAGTAACAGAGGTATTGATTTGGCATGTGTCTAAAGTTTAAGGCATCTAAAGTTTAAGGAGTAAATTAGCCAAAATTAAAGTTTAGGGGAGTGTTATGGCCACTACTTGAAAGTTCAAGAGGTGTTTGAGCATTTTTCCTGTAAAACAATTATACAAACTAGTTACAGTTTATTGTAGCACAAAGTGATAAAAAAAAAGTTTATTTCGTGGGGGTCACATCTTCTCATTACTATAGCAAAAAGTGATAAAATTTTTTAAAAAATAATACTTAAATGAAGTGAAAAAAAAAAAAAAAATCTTTGATGTTGGGTTTATTGTAAAGTGAGGTGTTAAAATAGATAAAATAACCTTTTGAATTGTTAAAAACTAAATTTTTTAGCACCATCAATGTGAATGTTATTAATTAGTCATATAACATTACAGTATGAACCTACATGTTTCTCTTATATTTATTTACTAAGTACATTTAATTAGTGATAATATTTATTTTTAGGAAATCATTAGTGATAAGTTGTATATACTTAGGCAAATTAATTGGACATTCATAATTATAATGAATACTTATTAGCTTTTCTAATAATTCTAGAAAAAATTAAATGGAAAACAAAAAAATTATTTTTTCTAACTCATTTGTCAAAATAATAATGATAATTGATTGAAGATAAGTGAAAGATATCAAAGAAAAAAATATTTAGTATTTCACTTGGTGTAAATCAACCATAAAGCAAAATGAAACAAAATTGAAAACCTAAATCAAGTCTGTTAGAGTTGCATTATGTTGGATCGCTTTGATACCATATTGATAAAATATGAATATTTAGGGTTAAATAAGAATAGTGAGGAAGAGGCAAATAGAGATAGACAAAGAGAATAGAATTAAAAAAAAAAAGTTAAGGGCATAACTAATCAAGCCCACACCTGCACGCGCGCGCACGCGCACACACACACACACACACACACACACACACACGTATATATGTATATTAGAGTACTAGCATCCGAGGATGCAAAAAAGTTCTATTTTACATTCGCGCGTGCGTGCGCGTGCGCGCACATATATATATATGTATATTAGAGTACTAGCATCCGAGGATGCAAAAAAGTTCTATTTTACATTCTAAAAGTCTACTTTATATTAAAATAATATAAACTATATAAACAAATCAATTCTCTCTTTTCTCTCCCATCTCTATCTTCCCTCTTTTCCTCTCTTGCTCTCACTGCATCAAACCCGCATAGCCAACATCAAATTCATACAACCACATTCTAATCCACACAGCCACATTTCAACCCATTTAGTCAACATCAAACTCACACAATCACATTCCGACCCACACAGCCAACATTTAACTTATATAGCCAACATCAAACTCACACAACCAACATCACAGCCAAAACCCACACAGCCACCACCACCGAACCACAACAACCTACAACCAAAATGCCTATGTGACTAATGGATTAGCGTTCGCGCGCATGCACACACACGCACACACACACACACACACATATATATTAGAGTACCAGCATCCGAGGATGCCAACAAGTTCTATTTTACATTCTAAAAATCTACTTTATCTATTTTACCATCCCATTTTACAACTCACCAAACATCTCAGTTTCTATTTTTACATACAACTTATTAAAATAATATAAACTACATAAACAAATCAATTCTCTCTTTTCTCTCCCATCTCTATCTTCCCTCTTTTCCTCTATTGCTCTCACTGCATCAAACCCATATAGCCACATTTTGACCCACACAACCAACATCAAACTCACACAACCAAATTATAATCCACACAGCCACATTTCGACCCATATAGCCAACATCAAACTCACACAATCACATTCCAACCCACACAGCCAACATTTAACTCATATAGCCAAAATCAAACTCACACAGCCAATATCACAGCCAAAACCCACAGAGCCACCACTACCGAACCACAACAACCTACAACCAAAATACCTATGTGACTAACGGATTACATTACTAGTTAAAAATATTGTTTTCATTAGTGGAATGACCATAGGTACCAAGGAATTTTTCAAGAAATCATTTGATTTTCATTTAAATATTGTTTTTGAAAAAATATGGGATTTTCCTTTGAAATTGTTTTTTCCCAAATGGATTTGGTATACTCTTTGAGAATGCTTTTCTAAAACACATGTAATTTTCCCATTTTGGACAACGTTTTCCAAAGTACTTGGAATTTTTCTCTTTTCTATAATAATACATATAGAATTTCAATTTCTCATTGGAAAATTACTTTTCCAAAAATAAACTCATGAGAATTTGTATTATTTGAAAATGGCTCTCCAAAATCTCATGAGATTTTCATATTTAAGAAAATTATCTACTGAATATTCATAAAAATGAATCCTAAAAATGGGTTTTCCTCCAATAATCCATAAACAAATTTTTTTAATAAAAGAAGTATTTAAAAAAAATTCTTAAAAAGTGCAAATTGTCCATAATTCATATTACTTGAACTTATAGACTCCAAATCAAGCCAACAAATAGCCCTTCTCTAATTTAAATATTTGAGTTCTTATTGTCTTTGCATGAAATTAAAATTGGAGATAAAATTGCAATTAAGATTGCTAATACTTTTAAAGGAGAAATGTTAGCTTATGTATTTCAATTCAAATGCAAATTGGTCAAGCATGTCTACTTAATTTCAAAATATTATTTTTAAGCAGAGCTTTTTTCAAAAACAAAATGCTATGTGTCCAAGATATGTTTAAAAGTAGTTAGTAATTAAGACTGTATCAAAATAATGCAATATCTTAGGATATGTGTAGTGGGATGATGTACTTGTTTATTCTGTTTAGACCCCTTAAACCAGATTGTTTAACCTAATATATTAGCCAAGTGATTACTTAGGTTAATTATTCAGATCTAGTTTAAACAATAACAAATCATATCATACACAGTAGCGGAAAAGTAAATAACACCACGATGTGATGACCTAGGAAAACTAATGAAACGAACAATTTCAACGTAAAAACCTGAGGAAGATTTGACCTAGCAATTCTCAAGGTAAAACAAATACACTATAAGACAAATTAAAGTTTTTAAAATTAGATTTAATCCAAAATCTATTGTTACCTCTAGTAGTAATTTACTGACATAATCACATGCAAGTTCCGAATCCACGGACTCCTTCTCTTCTTGGACTTATTGCAACACGTGCACACACGCTTGTGATTTTGAGATCCCACTCAAAGGTTTAGCAACACAAACTCTTCAATTTGTGACTCCAAGATCACCCTTGAAGTTTTGGATCATCAGCAGTTGTTGATCTTGTTGTAGCAATTTCAGATTTATCAGTTCTAATGGTATGAGAATGATTTCCGGTAGTGACTTGGATAAAGGAAGGCACAATACCTCTTAGATCTCACAGTAGTACCTCCAAAGTTTGTCCAAAACATGCCTTAAGGTTTCCTTTATATATTATGTGAAATAGATCTGAAACCCTAATCACTTACTAGGCCAATGGGCTGTTAGGCAGAAATTAAATCTATAGAATCTAATTTTCTAGGATTTTCGATCAGTTGAATCTAATTTTCGATCAGTTGGGTTTCACAGAATTTGAGCTCTCCTTTCTACAGCTTGAATGTTATTGTATTTTGACTTGTATACATTAAGCATTATCTAATAAACTCTATAGACTCTAAGATCTATACCTAGACAAGTTTGTGCTCACAGTTTGCCAATTGATCTTAACTTTTAAAACCTAATAGTACTACATCTTCCCTATATGTAACCAAAGTTTTAAGTCTATGTCTATGGTTTAAAACATTCCTTGTGACCAATAATCACACCCAAAAACCTTATGATTGGTGGCGATTCTTAAAATGTAAAGATAAATAAAAGACTCTGACTCATGTAAACATCATCATAAGAGATGTGTCATCAAGGCTTTAGAAATTTGAGTGCTGACAATGTCAATGGTGATCTAAGAGCATTAAGGTTATGTTTGGTAACAATTTTTATTTTCTATTTTCAAAAACTTGTTTTCGGGAATATAAAGAAAAAACAATTTTCTTGTATTTTTGAATTAAAAAACATGTTTGGTTAGTTAAAAAAATTTGAAGAAAAAAATAGAAAATACTCAAATATGTTGTTGCTAAGATTGAACTCTAATGCCAACTCATTAAATGAGACAGATTCATTAAATTAAATGCGTATTTTTATTGATTTTTGAAAATTAGAAACTGAAATCAACATTTTGCATGTTTTCAGTTTCCTTCACAAATTGAGTTTTGAGAACAGTTTTTATTTTTTGTCCATTTTGGGTTGCTAAACAAGGTTTTTAGTCTCAAAAATATAAAATTGTTTTTGAAAACAGAAAATAAAGGGAAAAACAGTTACCAAATATACCCTAACATTGGAGTTTATAAAACTCCAAAAACACACTATTTTAAAAAACCCAAACTACAAAAACCAAGCATTATACAGTTTTGTATTTGTTAAAAATTTTACATAAATGCTACAATATTAATGCTTACTGTAGCAAGTTCTATTCTTTTAATTTTACATGCTACAATTTTACATACCAAGCATTAGAGGGAATTTGCAGACTAGTAGAGTGAGAAGAAAGAATATCATAAGTTAACATGTGGTTGGAAGAAAATCGAGGATTAAAGACTTGATTCCCACTTGGTGAGCTGGAATATGATGCCAGATAGATCTCGATTCTTATAGACTCGAGTTCTAAAAAGCAAAAATGAGTCTCTAAGACTCGATTTTGGTACTTTAAGAACAACAGACCTGAAGAAGAATAGAGGAATGATCTGACGATGAAGAACAAAGACGAAGAATAGAGGAAGAACCAAGAACGCTAAAGCTTCGATTGGACGATTGAACTCTGAGTGGGCGATTGGACGATTTGGTCTTCAGATCTGCATGAAGAAGAATGCTAGGTTAGAAATCAGAAGAACGCGAGGAAGAAGAAGTTAAAATGGTGAAAATCGAGTCTTTAAAACTCGAGTCTTAAGTGTGAAACTCGAGTTTTAAAAACTCAAGTTCCATGTGGATTTTCTTCCACATCAGCTCCCACCACTTACAAATTGAGACTTAAAAACTCGAGTTTTATCTTAGAACTCGAGTTTTAGACACTCAAGATGCTAATTTACAATATTGTTTTGAAAAGAGACAATTAACTAAATTTTTTGATATTTAATGTTATTTGGAAAAAAAATTCCCAAGCATTAACATTGAACTTTAGTGTAGCAAGTTGTATTCTTTTATAATTTCTCTCTCTCTCTCTCTCTCTCTTCCCCACCCTCCTCTCTCTATTTTGTCTTTTCCCTGTCTCACTTCTATCTCTTCTTTAATCTCTCTTACTCATAGCTACCCAAACCAAGCCTTCTCTCTATCACTTGCTGCTCTATACAGGTGGTCCTTTTTTGTACCATGGCTTTGCAATTTAGGTTTGGTGGCGCTAGCTATTAGGTGGATTTTTTATTTAGTTTTAGGTGGCGCACAGTGGTGGTGGTGGTGGCTATGATCTACAGTGGTGATGTTGATGGTTATGGGTGTGGTGGGTTGCAATTTGTGGTGGGTTTTGGGTGGTGGTGGGGGTTTCGATTCTTGGGTTTCAATGGTTGGGGATTGCAGTGGGTCGTGGCTATCAATGTTTAGATTGGCTGGGTTTTCTATGATATATTTTTTTTTTGTTTGCTATGATGGCGATCGACTGTGTTTTTTCTGGTTGCTATGGTAGAGATTAGCTAGGTTTGCTATGTTTTCTTAGGGTTTGATGATATGGTTGAGATTGGTTAGATTTATTTTTTGTTTGTTTGCTAGGTAGTGATTGGTGGTGGTTTTTATGATTGTTGGTGGTGGAGATCATTCGGGCTTGCTATATTTTTTCGGGTTTGATATGGCTGAGATTGGTTAGATTTTTTTTTTGGTTTACTTTGGTAGTGATCCAAGGCTGGCCCTAGGCTTAGGCCAATTAGGCCATTGCCTAGAGACCCTACTAGAGAAACGCCCCAAATTTAGGAGGCAAATTTTTTTTAAAAAAAATATTTTTGGGAGGTATTAAAAGAATTTTAGTTTACATTTTTTTTCACTATTAAAAAGGCCCAAAGAATTAAGTAATGTTAGAGACAGAAATAAGACAAATTTAAATAAATAGGTCTTACAAATAGACATATTACTAATCACAAATAATTCAAATAGAAAAATGTTAAAAATACTATAAATTTTACTACATAACTTTTATTTATTTTTATACAAGATAAAGATTCTACTTTAGCCTATCTAAGTGTGTATGAATGTGAAACTCTCTCCTAGAGACTTGAACATTAGTTTTGATCCCCCTACACCCTATAAACACTTATACTTGTGGAGTGACTACTGCACCAATAGCATGCGATGGTCTACATGAGTTTTATAATTTGATATGACAATGAATATGATAGGTGGACTTCAATAGTCTATTGAATACATTTTTGAATGAATTTTTTGTGATTAGTGATATATCTTTGTAATTCTCATGTTATAAATTTTATAATATCCCAATCATTTTTGTAAGTCTCATGTCACTAAGCACATCCGTTACAACATCAGTTTGTAATAAAATTTGTTATAACTTTGCATTTTCTCAAAAAACATATCATATTAAAAAGTAAAAAGAAAGGATTTAAAAAAAATTATTATATAAAATGCTAGTTAAATACTATTTAAGTGATAACTAAGGCCCCATTTGAATATTTAGCCTTAGGCCTCCGAAACGTTTAGGCCGGCCCTGTAGTGATCGACGATGGTTTTTCTGGTTGTTGTGGCATGGATTGGTGGTGGTTTTTTCTGGTTGTTATTTATTTATTTTTTATAAAATTATTTTATATTATTTTAATGAGTTGTATTATGAGTTGTATTATGACTTATTAAAGTAGGTAAAACAGTTTTTTCTTTGTTAAAAAAAATATATTTTTTACAAATTCAAATACTAAAGTTCTATTATGAAAGTGATATCATACTAATCACAATTTATCTTTTTAATAAATTTTTTTAAAAATATTTAAGAAATTTATTGTATCTTTAATATTATCTGTAAATTATAAAGATTAAAATGTACACCATATTGACGTGTTAACCTTCCCAAAAAATGAAAAAAGAAAGAGAAAAACCAACATCATGTACGCTAAATCCCTTTCTCTCTCCCTTGTGTGTGTGTATGTATGTTTGTTTCTAAAAAAAAAAAAAAGAATGAGTAATTGTCCCCACATTGCTTAAGAGAGTGTATTGTGAGTAGTATAACTTGCCACACCCTCCTTTAAAAGTTACCATAATTTTTTAGTGGAGTTGTAGTGTACCTTTGTATTAGAACTCCTTTCCCTCCCCTTTGTGTGTGTATGTGTGTTTGTTTCTCAAAAAAAAAAAAAAAAAAAATCATGTACGCTATTGCTATATACTGCTTCAAATCACACGAGACATAAAATGTTTGTTAAAGGTTTGACTCAGACTGAGTGGTAGAATTAATGATTTTATCCAATAACTAGCCACGATGATTGCGCCGCCGTACGTACTCGCACTAAACCTAGTCACCATGCACTTTCAAATATGGTAGAAGTGGGGAGTCCATTTGGGAATAGAGAAAGACTTTGTTTTTTATTAAAATGCGTAACGGTGCTTTGCTTAGAGTTGGGAGGATGCAAATTCAATTTGGTGGGAAATGATCAGAATGGAAGAGGAGAAAGAGGGTGTGAGAGAGGGTATAGGAAACAGCAAGCAAGAGAAGTTGTGTGTAAAGTTAAAACCATATATTTATTGCATATTCGCTAATGTTTGCTCTGCAGGATTCAACATAACATCCAAGGTCTCTCTAAACAAAGGCATGAGTCGTTATGTGCTTGTTGCATATGGACATGCTATTGAAACTATAGCTACTGCTCTTCTTGCATTTCTGTTTGAAAGGTTACCCTTTTTGTGTTTTGTTTTGATGACTAACAAGGAAAAAAAAAAATAATAATAAAAAAATTCCGCAATCTGTTTCCTTTTATAATTGCATTTGCATCACGATGTTCAGATGTGAAATTAATTAGGACAAGAACATATATATTGCTTCACAAAAAAATGCGAGCATAAATTAAATAAAAAAGTACACTCTTCCCTTTATTTTTTTTAATTTTTTTTTTCAAATTTTGATTTTTAAACATTATCTAAATTAATATGATATTAAATTTATCAAAAAAAATCTTGATACGAGTATGGGGAACCTTTCTTAGTGAAATTACAATATGAAAGAAATTATATCCTCTGGATAATTAATTATTATTTATTCATTGCAGGAAAAATGACAGCAAAATTAGCTTACCAATCATACGAAATCTCTTCTTCTTGGGTCTACTAGGGTGAGAAATTGAGTGAAGCGTTTGCCAAATAAACAAAGTCATGTCCTTGTCCAGGCTTGTGTTTTACTTTTAGAATGGTCGCAAACCCATGCTACGCACGGAAACCTACCTACCTATTTGTGTAATAGACTAAAATAATTTTTATAAAATCCTAACTTAATTATGAAACTATACCGGCCATCACATAAGTTACTTTAGTCTTTTATGTTTAAATTTGATAAAGAATCCATTGCTTGATTGTGCAATGCCCTGCAAAAAATTTGCTAGACGTTTTCAGATATTGTAAAAAAAAAAAAAAAAAAAAAAATTCAGATATAAAAACTTCCAAAATGCCAAAAAATATTAAAAAATCAAAAGATTCACTATCTAGAAATTATTGAAACAAAACAAAATATATATGTGATTGCACAATAGAGAAACATAAGAGAAAGATGTGTTATTTTGAAAAGAATGATCTATGGTTATAACGGTTGAAATCTGCCAAATTGTTTTAGATATTACCCAAAAAAAAAAAAAAAAAAAAAGAACCCAAAAATATCGATGTTAAAACTTCCAAAATGACAAAAAAATAAGAATAAAATAAAGAATCAAAATAGTCAAAACCTACAAATTATAGAAACAACATAAAAAAATGTGACTATAGTAATACCTTTAAAAGAAATAATTTATCACTATAGTCGTGGAAATCTGTCAAATAATTTCGATATTGCAAAATAATATCTCAAAAATTCATATGTTAAAACTTCTGAAATACCAACAAATGTTAAGGAATTTAACTAAAAACAATTAAATAAATATTCTAAGGCATCCTATAAAGGAAGAAACAATCTTATGCTGATGTAGCCTATAATAAGATTCACAAGTAATAGAGATAACAATGATTTATAACATGATCCCACAAAGAGCTTTTGAACCTTCCACTGCAAAGAGCTTTTGAGCCATTGTGTTTTCAGCTAATAAAATTAGTTTATTAGCTGAAAACAAAACCATACGATGAACGCACCTTCAACTTATTTGTATTAATAAGAATCTTGAAATTAATGTTTGATATGTCTAAACTCAAAGAGTCCAGCAAAAGATGGATTTCAGTAAGAGGAAGAACTACCCCTCCATAGCTTTGTATATTTTCTATTGACAATACAATGTAGCTAAACAATAACTTAACAGAAAATGGCCATACATATAAATATAAGATATTGACCAATCTTTATAAGAAGATGTCAGCTTCAATATTCACTTCGTGGTGAGGGTCCTCAAACATCATCTTCTCCGCAAATAGTTTTTGGGTTTTAGGTCTTCTACACAAGTAGTTTTTAAATAGGAGAGAGTAGAGGCGGTGGGAGAGTGTTATTGTATTTGGCTAGAAGTCTAATTTGCATTAGGGGTTATTTTTGTTATAGAATTTTAGTTGAAGTAAAATTTTCAAGCTCTTTTTTTTTTTTCTAAGAATAATTTTCAAGCTCTTGAAACATATATCTATTATAGTTTTACTTAAACCAAACTATTGTAACACTTGATAAGATGATTACACGTTGAAGAGAAATAATAAATATATAAGATATAAAACATAAAATAAAAAGAAAAAGAAAATAGTGATGATGTGGAAAATTGTGAGAGATTCAGAGGTTTCGGTTTTATATATACTAGTATTTAACCCGCGCAATGTGCGGGAACATTTTACATAGTTAAAATTCAATCAACTTCACATAAAAATATAATAAAATACATTAAAATTCTTTTGGATAATGTTGCACATCCATTTGTTTGTCCTCTTGTAATCAATTGATTAAGCCTTTTTTTGATTACCATCATTTTGAGCATCAAACTAAGTCTTAAAAATTTACATCAAGTCAATTTTTATAATAACTCAATCAAAATAAACTATTTTAAATTGTATGTGCAAATATTTATGATAGATGTTATGAAGATTTTTTTTTTTTTTTTAGAAAGAATATCATGAAATTTCATTAAAGAAAAATTAGCCGTAATCGGTTGAAAGTATAGATTGAAGGTGTGAAGGAACATTCTCCTTCCACACCAAGAATCCTCTAACATGTCTAACATGTTTAGCTAGGTTGTGACTGATAGAATCTGTGATGGCTTTAGCCGGGGCAAGAATATGACCAAAAGGGGAGAAAGAAACATCCTCACTAATGAGGCTCTTGATCACATAGATCATAGATCAATGTAACAACTCTAAAATCATATCAGAAATTGAATAAATATTCACTACATTAGAAATATTGTTAAAAAAAAAACCATTTACAATTTATTGAGGCTACAGTGAAGAAGTTGGAGCAATGTCTTTCATTCCTCCTTTTAATTGTTTTTCAACAGCATTTGTCATTAACCTATTTTCAAAATACAACACATAACCACCAACTCATTAAAACAAACAAAACCTGACATGTAGAAAGAAAATCTATTGAGAAATAGTTGAATCACATTTAATTTTTGTTTTTTGTTTTTTTTTTTGTTTTTGTTTTTTCATATTAT
Source organism: Quercus glauca (assembly GCA_023736055.1). Taxonomy (NCBI): domain Eukaryota; kingdom Viridiplantae; phylum Streptophyta; class Magnoliopsida; order Fagales; family Fagaceae; genus Quercus; species Quercus glauca. The sequence goes on along the minus strand of CM043318.1, from coordinate 31,258,494 downwards.
TAATATATTGATTAAGATAAAAAAAAAATTAGTGTTTAAACTTTAAAATAATAAAATATTGATTATGTAGTGATCTAATGGAATGGGATTGGATATATTCACTTACTCTATAAAATTAGATTGCTTGGTTTTCTAGAAATAACATATAGTAGATTTATGAGATACTAAGTTACAATATTAACATATAGGGTCAAAACGTCAAATATACAAACAACCTTGGTCCTACTTAAAAGGAAAAAAGAAGTAGAAGAAGGAGAAGTAGGATTGTTGGGAAGAAGCGAGTGGAATCTGAAAAATACTTTAAAAATGATATTGGGAGAATTCAATCACAATCACCTTAATGTCCAACATAATAACTCCAAACATTCCAAAAGAAAATACCAGCATTCAATCTTAACAAAAGTACATCACCTTCACATCATTCACTAAAGAGAATGAGAGACTTAATGACTTCATGAAATAAGAATGAATGTTAAAGAAAAATATATATATCGAAAGTACCCTAAACAAAAGGTCAGATTCTGGATTCCATCTTTTTTTGTTGTTGAGTTTGAGCTGTTTGTCTAAAAAAGCTTTCCTCCTTCCATCCTTGCTCATTTAGCCACATGCATAACACCCCATTTGAAATCCTTCTTTTCCTAAGAGAGAGATTTATAGTTACATATCTTTTAAGTAAATCAAACCCAAAAATAACTCTGCTATAAGCATGTTACTGCTATAAAATGTTGAGATACCAATGTAACAAACAAACATAAGAATAATTTGAATTATAATCGATATTCACCTAGTGTGAGTAGCAACTCTTACTCCATCTAGAGCTTTGGTGTTATTATTCCTAATTGACCAAGTCATCTGTTAAATCTAACACTTGTTTAATTAATGTAAATCATGCATGCCAATTTTGGAATAAATTACCAATATGTTGCTATCCTTAAATAATAAATCATCAGTCCTTGGCAAGGATAAATAGAGGTACTCAACTTAAATAACTAAGAATCATTATAATGTAGGCATTGAAGATTGGTATAAAAGTCAAGCATCCATACAAAAGGCACTATCCAAAAGCATAAAAAATTCATAGAATTTAAGCAATAATAGATCTTGATGATTCTTAAATCAACTAAAATGTATATTAGATATTGATTAACTTCTAAGCAATAATGATCAATATGGCCATTTTTACATAACTCATAATGATTATTACCTAATCTACCTAACCAATTGAATTATACATATATGCATTCGAAACAACTTTTCAACTATCAATGAAATTTTCCCAAAAAATCCATCCAGGGTAACCATTAACACCATTTCAATAGATTTATTCTTCAGAACTTAAATAAGTATTACTTTTATTTTGAGAGGATGCAAGGAGAATTGTTCTGATGTTTTTGACAATGATGACATCTCTTTGAGAGTGTGTGCGTGTATACATTTTTTGTAATGCTTATATAATGATAAATTGTAGGTTCTAAATGAGACAATCAATGAGACTCCAAGTTGGTGTGCATAATCAAATTGCAATTGTGCCTCTGGTAGTTATTTTCTAATCATGAATGGATACCTTTTGTGATTTAAGTTGTGAATTACATAATAGGATTGTAAGTTTGCTAATCTTGCAAATAACCTATCACAAAACTTAATGACATTGACTTGCTAAACAAAACCTATACCTAAAAGGCCAAAGACAACCTTCACGGCCTTCTACTTTGATCTATCATCACGTAATTAAAATTTACACAGTCTATTTAAGACTTAAAGATTCCATTTGTGGCATTATGAGATGATAGTCTAACCTAATAAATAAAAATAGAATGGGTAAATCAAATAATACCTTCATAGATTTCATCCCATCCAGTGTCGTAATGATGTCCATTTATCTTTTCAAATCCAAGGTTTTTGTTCTCTAAAGATTTCATTGCATCTTCCATCTCTCCAACTTCTCTTTTATGGTTATTGTCTCTATTGCCTAATGAATTAAAAGAATATAATCAAAATATTTAGTCAAAAATCATGTTATATGGACAAAATATTGTAAGAATTTTATTTGGATTTATTTTATTTTACCCCATCCTCTTCACACAGGTTCAAAATTTTTGGTAGCACCAGACTCAACAATATAGTTGAAATTTTGCAGGTCAATCTTGATGGTAAGCTCAGTAAAGCATCTATACATTTGTAGTAGAATCAGAACCTTCGAATACCTAAATAATTGTCACCAATAGCATCTACTTATGGGAAGCATCATGTGTGCTTGACCCCTCAAGCCTCTAGGTTGAAGACAGGTGAGTAGTATTTGCTTAGCACCTTCCTCTTTCCTACCCTTCAACTATTAAAACCAAGAAAATTTTCAAAATCCAACACCTAATTGTAATGTGTAAGACACAAATAAACACAAAATCATAAGAAACAATTTGTCAGCATCTCCATCATTTAATCAAACAAAACACACCCACTCAACTTATTTTTACCAGTCAGCATCTGGTACCAAATACCCCTTTTTTTACAGAGAAAAGAGTTCAATAGTGACGCACATTGTGATTTTTTAGAATGCGCCAACAATTATGAACAATGGCATGATAACAAAGTCAATGTTTGGTACATGTTTAGTCATATAATATACAAACGAATAAAAGAATTGAAAGTCAAAGATTTCAAGTTTTGCATATCTCCACTTAGATTCATTGTGACTGTTTTGGTTCTCATTAAAATTATAAAATATGCAGATTGAAGTGGCTTTTATTCTTCTTCTCATAGTCATGCTCCCAGTTCCTCCCAACACATAGACACCTAGTAATTAGATAAAACATATATAAAAAATATGCTAAAGTTCCAAAGATTGGTCATTTGGTTGCATTCGGATAAAATAATAATAATAATAACGGAATAGAGAACAAACAATCTATGCAAGAGTATAAAACTAAAAGAGAAGAAAAATAATCTGTTCAATACCAGAACAATCTCATCTATATTCTATATATTACTAAAAGCTGAAGCATAGCGTTTAATGCTACTGCTCTGACGTTGTGCCACATTAGCTGCCACGTCATTCTTTTTTTTCTTTCTTTTTTTCTTTTTCAATAAAATTTATCCTACAATTTTAAAATAGTTTTTACAATTTTCAGCCCTATAAATGCAGCTCACTACTTATTTATTTACTTCCACTATCACCCTATAATAAATCAGTATAATAAATCCAGCCCACCTTTTATTTTTTTAGTTCCACTATCAAGCCCAACCCAAAACCTTTTCAGTTCAGCTTTAGGGTTTTGTGTGAGCCTTTTTAGCTTAAGGAAAAAAAAAAAAAAAAACAAAAAAAAACAAAAACAAAACGTTGAAGCCTTTCAAGCTTTAGTGGTTTTTTTTTTCTTTCCAATTTTTCTATAATTGTTTTAAATATTTATTTTTTTTAATATTTACACTTCTCCATCCTTTTTTCTCTCCCTTACCATTTCATCTCCCCACTACTTCTTCAATCTTTCTCTCTCCCTTACCTTTTCATCTCTCCACTATCCTCTACATTAATATCATTCTTCCTCTTTCCCTTCATCTTTCTTTATTTTTGTCTCTTCTTATTCATACCCTCTTATTATAAATTTGTCACTATCTCTTATATTCAATGCAGAGTTTTCCCTCACAAAAAAAAAAAAAAAAAAAAAAGGTTCCCTCTCTCTCCCTCTCTCTCTCTCTCTCTCTCTCTCTCTCTCTAAATTTTTTGGTGGATTTTTTTTTTCTTGCATCTCTACTTTAGGTTGATAATTTTTTATATTTTTTAAAACTCTATTTTGGGTTAATGCAATTTTGTTTTGTTTTTTAAATTGTTGTTGTTGTTTTTATTTTTTTAATCTCTTTGATTGTTAAATGTTATCCTATTGCGTTCTAAAGAATTAAATATAACATATAAAAATATAATATTATTCTATTACATAGCATGATTTGGATAATTTGATATTTATTCTATTACATAGCATGATTTTTTATAGTGCTCAATTTAGATTTTAAACTATGAGACTTTATTAATTTTTGTTTATTTTCTAATCCTTTGTGGTGGACAAAGTACTCTTAATAGTTGTATTAGAAGTACTCTACAATACCATTTATTTAAAGAAAAGCAAAAGTTAGCCAAACGAAAATGATTGGATAGGTGACAAATTTTAACTTTTGCAATTTTATTTTAATTATTATTATTTTATAACAATGCATGTATAGAAATTTAATTCTTAAATTTTGCTAATAATTGTTTATTTGATAATATGTTTTGGGTGGCCGAAATTATAATTTCTACAAAGAAAATAACCTTAATAGATTATCTAAAACAAAATTTTATCCTAATATTGGTTCAATTAATCATTGTTAAGTTTTATTAATTTTTTTAGTTTACATTTTTTTGGTGTTTTGGATTGTTCCTATATTATATTTATGATTGTTCCTATAATAAATAAAAATATAATTAGGAAATACATTAATCATTATTAGATTAGTTTAAATTGTAAAAAAAAAATTAATAAAACTGCCATAAAAATAATTATCACGTGCAACGCGCAGGTTCGCAGCTAGTATACATAATATTCAACTCCATGCTTCATCTGGTTGTGTCAAATTAACAATTAATACAGTAATCTCTTCATCAATATTAGAGGGGACTAGTTTGACAGTAATGAAGGGTCTCCCACAGATCTCTCTCCAACTCTCTCTACACAACACATATTCATTACCAAAAAATAATAATAATAAATAATAATAAAAATAAAAATAAAATTTGAAATTAAATCACTGAAAACTATAACTGAACAAAAGGGCCTGAAACAAAATTGGAACAGAAAATTAATAATTCTGTTGAAATTGCAATTCCAAAAACATACTTTCAAGAAGCTAAACTGCATAAAACACACAACCAACATAATATATGCCAATGAAAATCCCAAACTAACATAAAGCATAATCTTCTAGTCATTTGATTTAGATTTAGAAAGCAAGTATTCTATTGCAATAATCATTATAACTTATTCAACAGATTTTAACACCTTTAAATTTAAAGCAACAAAATTAAACAACAATTAATTTGCATTTGTCAAATGACTACACTACAACATTCAAGCTTCAACATTTTAACAATGATCAAGGATAAACCATCTAAACAAAAGAAACAAAGCAAAAACCATTAAATATAAAATAAATAAATAAAACTAAAACACATAGGTCTGCCAGCATACCCTAACCCAAATTCCTCCGCCAATACCAATACCAAAAAACCCTTTCAATTATTTCTCTGCCTTTTCAGCTTATTGGTGTTGTAGATGTCTTCTATTGTGCTCTGCCTTTCCTCATCATTCAACTTTAAAATAAGAATAGCCAACAAAGCAACCATAATATACATAACCATAGAAAAGAAAACTTAGTTCTCACACGACACAACAACAATAGCCAATAATAATAGCAACAAAAATTTCAATAATACAAAGCCAAGAATAGCCAATAAATATTATAAAATGATATTTACAACACAAAACTATTTCTAAATTTAAGCGTGATTGGAATACAAAACGTGATGGGGCCACGAAAACAATTAGTATTCAAGTGGGTTGTGCCTGAAAACATAAATTTTTTAAAAAAATTACCAAAAAATTTGCCTCCACTGATTTGGTAGGAGGGGCGGTGACAATCTTTAGAGAAAATTGCAAATGGGTGTATTCAAAGTTGAGGATTTGGTTGATTTTGGAACTTGATAAACGGAGAGGCTGAGAAAAGGAGGGCGTGGGATCTGAAAATTTAAAGCAACGCAAAGCAAGATTAATAACAAAATCAAAAACCAAACCTAACATACCATATCATCTCCCCAACGGCCAGATGATTCGCAGCGTTCATCTAGAATCGGACTCCTCTAGATCTCGAATATCTATAAGTTATAGGAATGAAGTTTAGCAGTGACTTTAACTTTGGGTAATCGCAGATATTTAGAATCGTTTTTTGCTTTTGGGTTATGGGTTTGATATGGTTTGATTATGGTGGTTTGCGTGTTGCAGTTGTTGTGGGTGGAGGAGGTGCTACTGCCTATTGAGTTGGGGTGGTTGTGGGTGAAACAGTAAAGGAGAAGGGGAACGGGAGAAATAGGGTATGGTGGGTTTTGATTGAGGAAGGAGAAGGCAGAGATTGGGTTTTGTGTTTATCGGGATTTATAAGTTTTATGTTGAGTGAATTTTTTTTTTTTTTTTTTTATACGAAGTTTTTTTTTTTTTTTTTTTAATATTGTGCTGATGTGAAAAATTGTGGGAGTTTCAAAAGCTTTGGTTTTATATATATATATATATACAGATAATATATATAGATTATTATCAAATAATATATAACATAGTTTTGGTTAGTGGCTAATTTTTTTTTTAATATATATAATTTAGGGCCGTATTAGGGAGGGCACTTTTTTATGCCGGACTAGAACAAACTTCACAGCTTTTGCATCTGCCTTGGGCAACCTAGTTCCATCAATTACCTTTATCTTAGCAGTTTTGTTCAGGTATATTATATATATGAATTAAACAAAATCTATCCTTTATATATTCGGAATATTCTTGTTTTAGATTTAATTCTTTATGTATAAGATATGCATCACTTTCATGATAACGTATATTCAATCCTAAATATAAAAAGATAAAAATTCTATCTTCTTCTCCTTTTTACTTTTTCCCTAAAAGTAAAAAGTAATAGAATTTTCAACATCGTACTTGGAGGATGAATTTAATTTCCAATTTTCATGTCTTTAATACTTGACTTGAACAACATATTTCTTAAAGTACTAACCTGAATGCTCGAAAATGTGTTGAAAACACAAGAGCAGATTAGACCCCCAAATTAAAATTACAGCTCAATAGATTTTACACTAAGTTAATACTAAGTGCGGAATAGTGTAAGAGCGGATAAATGAACAAGCTATTCTAATCCATAATCTAAGCAACACAGCAGTAAAATGGAATGTAAAAGAGTAGGAAAGAAAGATGCAAACACAAGATAACACGCCGATGTGTTATTGAAGAGGAAATCGAAGAACTCGGCAAAAAACCTCTTCGCCGCCCTCCAAGCGGAAATTGATCTACTAGACAATCAGTTGGGATACATGAGTTAGCAAGAGACCCTCCAAGCCTAATCTACCCGATGTACCTAAGCCCTCCAAGCTCCTACTCCAACAAGGCTTCTCGGAACCGTGTCTTGTCTATTTCTCCGGATCCCGCAACAAGCTCCGTGTTGCATTTGCCATCCTTGGCTTCTTCCAATTGCTTCCCAGCAGCACCAAAACTTCACTTGACACTCTAAAAGGGTGTGGTAAGTGTTTGGGCTATTAACCTCTCAATGGTATGGAAATGGAAATGTATGAGTTGAGGAAATACCACAAGCAAAATGTGTAGAGAATTGTGGGTATGACAGTCTCTAATTTTCAATGTGTTTGGCTAGGGTTTTCTCTCTGAAGCACTCCTCAACATTTGTGGGTGATGTGGGTATATATAGTGTGGGCACAGAAAGTGTGTATTAGAATGGACAGTCTAACAGAAAGTCTCGCGGGTGTCTCGCAAGAAGGCCTTACCCACGAGATACTCACGAAACACAGTTGTCTCCATCCTGGCCTGGCTCTTCGCATTCCAGTATGTGCAAGGCACATGAGTCACTTCGCAGGATGCGTAGTCGCGAGCTACCCGCGAAAACTCTTCTATCTTCAATTGATTGAGTCTTCACACTCTCTCTCTAACACATAACCCTTACAATTAAATCCCACCATAAATATAGCATACAAAAGATTGAATTAAGTTACAATCAAATTTGGCACGGAATAAAAGCCAACAAAATACATTGTTGTAAATAACAACTTTACATAACCCATCTTAGATCTACCCAATTACAAGTAAAGTGCATTTTATCAAAAGATTAGCCAATTATACAAAATATGACCCTAACAATCTCCCTCTTTAGCAATCCGTGACAAAATGATAAAAAGCAATTAAGAGAGAAGTCTAACACAACTATCTCAAAAGATACAGAAGTACATAAGTCTAACCCTAACATGAACTCTTGAAAAACTTCGCAAGAAGAGAGATCATGGCATGGTAGACTTGCAACCTGTCTTAACTAAAACACTTAAAGAAGATTCATCAAGGCATCAAGTGTGAAACATAGACAAGTTGTATACAAGAATAAACATGTGTATAAAGATAGAAAAAGAAACAACACATGTGAGACAAAGGTGAAGAAAAACATACATCATCTCATATATATATATATATATATATGTCAAAGAATATAATGTATGTAAAAAGTGGTCACAAGACCAAGGTACATGTAATGAGAAATACATCAAAACCTCACTACATCCCTCAAAAACACTTAGAGCTACTCTCCCCCTATCTAGTATGACTATGCTAGCTTTCCTCCTAACACCTAGACTACTCTCCTCTACAAAACTACTTCTCCTTTTTGTCATGAGTGACAAAGGGTGTATAATTGAGAGGTCATCATCTCATCATCATTCTTTGAGCTAGAAGCATCATCATCTCCACCACTTGAAGAAAAGAACTCCTCAGCATGCTCTGGTAAGGTGAGGGCGCAAAACCACGAAGCCAAGACTGGCAGTGAGCGATGCGACCAATTATGGTGTTCATCTAACACATCTCATTGAATAGATGGTCTAGACAACTACCAAAATTAGCACGCATGTGCTGAAGCTGCTCCATGATACCAACGAGGGAGACAACGGCCTGAGATGAGGAAGAAAGGGCAGAGGAGGAAGAGGGTTGAGAGAGGGGGTTGCAGGATCAGTTGGGGCTGCATTGGAAGGCTCCATCCACGGCTGCTTTGCAACAAGCTACGCTGCACTCTGCCAAATAGACTCCTTGCTAATGGCACCCATGACATAGAAATGAGGAGAGGGAGGGATTGTGATATGCGTGTAGGTGAGGATACGCATGATAGCCGAAGGAAAGATGAGCTTATCACGTGTAGCCATGTCACGATAGCAGTCGATGATAGACTATCATGTGTGAAGGAAAGTCTATAGAAAGATCTTCCAAAAGATAAAGAAGAAAATGAGCACGAGGCTCAGTGATGGTGTTATAGTATGACTGTGAAGTGAGAACAAAGGTCATCACCATATTAAGGAATCGTGGTCCCTTAGTGAACTCAGTTGTGGAGAAATTAAGTGTACCTCCCTTCAACATGGCCTTCTCATAGAAGAGTGATGTCAACTCATCTCTAGAGATGGAAGGAAGACGAGGATGACTAGGGTAATCCGGATGATCCACCTTAGGGACACGTACTACCTCGAAAATGAAGTCTGGGGTAACTACGATACATGTACCTCAGAATTTTGTAGTAAACTAAGGCATAGAGATATCGATGGTGTGCATATTGGAGTAAAACTCCTTTATGAACACGTCAGGACACCTTAAGGGTTTCTTACAAAGAGAAGCTCATTCCTAAGAGCTAAGAGCACCAGGTAGAGGAGTGTCTGGAAAGTCAAGCAGAATGACATAGTGTTCCAAATGAATCGCTCGGTCAGAAAAGTTCCTCGAGAAGTCAGATTATGCCTTCTCATCATGGAACCAGATAGAATCAGGAGGAAAAGAAGAAGATGAACAACCATAGTGAATCGGGTTTTTAGAAGGGACAGACTTTTTAGGTGCCATGACGATGATAATAGATTAATTTTGCATATTTATATCATTGTTAGAAAAGCATTATCATCCTTATTTTGAGTTAATTCATGAATTTTGTAGTTGATTTTGGAATAATACTAAATAATCAATTTTATGCTTAATTGAATTTTAATGCGTGAATTTGTCTTTTGTAGGGTAATGAAATTAAATAAGTGGATTTGTGCAAAGAAGAAAGCTAATGGACTTTAATTTTACAAGGGCCATGATGAAGTCAAAGAAGGTCAATCCAATTAAATTCAAGTCCAATTGGAGAAAGGAATCAAAGGAAATTTGCACCTAATCCAAGTCCAATTCGGATTAGGATTCCGGCTTGTGCACCAGTTAGTATTTGGAGCATAACGTTTGCCTTAGATGTCCAATCGAGATGATTCAAGTTGGGCTAGAAATATAACTTAAAGAGTTACAACTTTGTAGTTTACCAAAAGTCCAAATTCTGAAGTTAAATGGGCCAAAAACGTCAGTTAATTGAAGCCTAAAAACTTGGGATTTTCTCCAAACAGGAACTCAACTTGTAATAGGATTCCTTGACCTATTTAAAGGCTTTTTATGGCAGAATTCAGGGGAGAGCTGCTATAGAACATAATTTAGGTTTTCTTAAAGTTTCTTTACAGTTTTTAGAGTTTTATTTGTGTTATGGCTTGCTAGAATCCTTGCTAAAGTAACGGGTGAAACCCAACTGTTTATTGGTATGTTCTTAACAATTATTTATTGGTTTTAATGTTTATGTTTTTGATTGTTTTACCTATCTAGAAAAGTGTTTAGTTCTGTATAATCCTTTGATTTATCATAGACTCCAGGCATGTTAAATACTTAGTATTCCCTGTGAACTAATTCACTAGTTTTGTTTTGCCTAAAATCAATCAATTGCATGAAACTACCTTAGACAATTAATTCTTGAGTTTTTATTGTTAAATCATCCGACTAAGATCATCCTTCGTATGAATTTTAGTTGAGTTATAAAATAAATATTGTTAAGACTACCAATAGATATGTTGTGTGTGGATCCCTAAACCTTAGCACCTTAATATATTGTTATTTTCTTTCAATTTAAATTACCTTTACTAAACTATCAAAAATCTCTTCAGTTAAACTTTATTATTTTAGTTTTATTCTTTTGTGGTTTGCTAATCAATTCCCTTTTTCCTGTGAATTCGACCTCGGACTTTCCGAGTTATTACTTCATGACAATCTTGCACTTGGGACCATTGTTTAAGTCGCAGCAAGTTTTTGGCACCGTTGCCGGGGATTAGGCGATTAGAGAAGCGTTCCACTTTGTTTGGAGAGGTTTTCGGCATTAAATTTCTTCACATATTTGGTAATATCTCTCCAACTCTTTTCTTTTTAAGTAGTTTAGTTTTCTTTAAGAGTTTTTCTTTTATTTTTACTTCTTTTTATTGTTAAAGGTATTTGTTGTTTTCTTTTCTTTTCTATTTCTTTTTCTTTCTTGCTTGACTATTGCATGAGTGTTTGGTGTCGTGACAGTGATAATCGGTTGGTTAGAATTGATTCTAATAATTTATTTGGCAATTTATCTGATTCTTTCACACATTCTCACACACTTGATATCATGGTGGACTTAGAAAGTAATCATGGTGATGAGAATAATTTAATAATGAAAACTTCCATGCTCACCAACCCATTAAAACTCTCAAGGATTATTTGCAACCTACTAGGAGTAGTGCACCATCATGCATCATTTTTCCAACTAATGCAAATAATTTTAATTTTAAGCTCGGTATGATTTCATTACTTCCTAAATTTCATGGCTTAGATTCTGAAAATCCTTACCTACACTTTAAGGAATTTGAGAAGGCATGTTCTACCTTCCATGACCAATCATGTAATGAAGAGACCATTAGGTTGAGTTGTTCCCTTTTTCTCTTAAAGACAAGGCAAAAACTTGGCTTAATTCTTTGATACCTAGGTCAGTTGGTACTTGGCAAGAGATGCAAACTAAATTTTTGAAGAATTTTTTTCCAATTCATTGGACTAATGCACTTAAAAGACAAATAATGAATTCTTCACAAAAAGATAATGAGACATTTTTTCAATGTTGGGAAAGATTTAATGATTTGCTTAATACTTGTCCACATCATGGCTATGAAACTTGGCGTATAATTAGTTTTTTCTATGAAAGTTTAACTCCAAAGATGCGCCAATTTGTAGAGATGATGTGCAATGGAGAATTTTTGAATAAATATCTTGATGAGACTTTTGATTATTTTGATCTCTTAGCTGAGAATGCCCAATTTGGGATACCACTGATACCTCAGATAGGCCTAGAGCATCCTCCAACCCCTTTGGGGGTGGTAAGTACCAACTTAGGGAAGATGATGACCTTAGTGCTAGGGTGGCTAATCTAACTAGGAAGCTTGAAGCCATGGAATTAAGGAAGGGCAATGGAATCAATATTGTGCCTAAAATTGATGAGGTTTGTAGAATTTGTGAGATCATGGAACACCTATCAATGAATGCCCTTCAATTCCATCTTTTAACGAGGTGTTGCATGATCAAGCAAATGCTATGAACATGGTGAAAAAACCATACCCTTCCCCCTATTCAAAGATGTACAATTCAGGGTGGAGGAATCACCCAAATTTTAGTTGGAGGAATGATAATGTGGTTGCACCTCCTACACATGGTACTTCAAATTTTGTTCCTTATAATCCCTCTCCAAAGAAGAGTCTTGAGTACACTTTGCAACAATTCATACAAACTCAATCCACCATTAATAATCAGAACTCACAAGCCATAAATGACATTAGAAGCACTCTCATTAAATTGACCACATCCATGAGCACAATAGAAAAGGGTAAGTTTCCATCTCAACCACAACCAAACCCCCAAGGTCAATTTTGTGTTGATGTTTGTAGTTCCTCTGAAAATAAAGTGAGTCAAGTTAAATCTGTAACCACTCTTCGTAATGGAAAAATTATTGAGAAAGATATTCCTAAAAGCAATACACATGATGAGTCTTCCAAAATAAAAAGTAGTGATGAGGTCCTTGAGTCTAAATCTAGTGAAATTGAAAGGTGTCCTATCCCTGCTCCTTTTCCCCAAAGGTTGATTTCCCCTCAAAAAATGAATCAAAATTTTGACATCCTTGAAGTGCTTAACATTCCTCTTTTGGATGCCATAAAGAAAATTCCATCATATGCTAAATTTTTGAAAGATTTGTGTACTGTTAAGCGTAAGCTTAATGTACATAAGAAGGCATTTTTTACTAAACAAGTTAGTGCAATCATTCAAAACAATAGACCTCCAAAGTTTAAAGATCCAGGTTGTCCCACTATTTCATGTGTGATTGGTAATTCAAAAATAGAGAAAGCTTTGCTTGATCTTGGGGCAAGCGTGAATTTTTTGCCGTATTCAATGTATGAGCAATTAGGTCTAGGTGAGTTAAAACCCACTACCATAGTTTTGCAACTTGTTGATGGATCTCTGATTGTACCAAAAGGTGTTTTGAGGATGTTTTGGTTCAAGTGGACAAATTTTATTTTCCTGTTGACTTTATTATTTTGGACATGCATCCTGTTTCTAATGTTAATTCTCAAATACCTGTGATTTTAGGACTCCCATTTCTTGCAACTTCTAATGCATTGATAAATTGTAGAAGTGGGGTCTTAAAATTATCTTTTGGCAATATGACCCTTGAACTTAATATTTTTAATGCTTGTAAGCAAACTAGGGATGAAGAGGATGTGCATGAAGTTAACTTGATTGAAACAATTGTTCAAGACCAAACATTAGAAACTTGTGATTTTAACTTTGATGAGAATTCCAAAATTGCATACATTCATTGTCTCTTGGAATCTGCACAGGAATTGGAAGCGAGCAATTGGAAATTAAAATATGAGGAGTTGCCACCTGATGAGATAAAGTTGTTCCCATCTAGTGAGCAAGTACCTAAATGGAAGTTGAAGCCCTAGCCAAATGATCTCAAGTATGCTTTTCTAGGAACTGATGAGACTTTTCCTATGGTAATATCTTTTGAACTTGATTCCTTGCAAGAATGTAAGTTATTAAATGTTTTGAATAAACATAAGGGTGTCATAGGAAGGAACATGGCTAACATAAAAGGACTTGGTCCATTGGTTTGTACTCATAGGATTTATTTAAAGGACAATGACAAACCATCTAGGGAGACTAAACAAATTTTGGAAAAGACGGTTAACCCAAATAGTAAAGATTGGTCTTTAAGGTTGAATGATGCACTTTGGGCATACCGCACTACCTATAAAAATATTCTTGGTATGTCTCCCTATAGACTTGTTTATGGTAAAGCTTGTCACTTGCCTGTGGAATTGGAACATAAATCATATTAGGCAATAAATATGTTTAACTTTAACTTAGACAAGGCTAGTTCATTGAGAAAATTGCAATTGAATGAGTTGGAAGAAATTCGGCATGACACATATAAGAATTCTAGGATTTCTAAAGAAAGAATGAAGGTTTTTCATGACAAACAAATTTTAAGAAAATCTTTTGAACCATCTCAAAAAGTCCTTTCGAATAATTCTAGGTTACATTTGTTCCTCGGAAAATTGAGATGTAGATGGACTAGACCTTTCATTGTTTAAAATGAAAGTCTCAAGCCATGTCTTGAAAATTTTTCACAAGAGGAGGAATCCATTAATTTGGAGGATCCCATTTATCAAGACTTACCAAGCAATTAGCATTAGTATTTGTGTCATAGTTTAGATTGTTTTATTTTTCTTTTTATTATTTTTGTTGTTTTGTTTTCTAACCCATTTTGCAGGTGTTAAAGTTTTTTTTTTTTTTTTTTTCCTGTTCATTTATGTTCATCTCTTCAAGGCACTCTCTATAATCTCTACTCTTTATTGTTTTCCCTTGTTATCATGAGGACAATGTAAGTTTTTGGTTGGGGGGAGGAACTTGAGATGATTTGCATTTGGTTTTATTTTATGTTAAAAAAAAATGTGGGTTGCTTTCAGGGATTTTTTTTTTTTTTTAGTCCAATCTTCAAAAAAAAAAAAAAAAGTGTTGCTTTAGCAAGAGTATTAAGTCAATGTTCTTTATGCTACTTCTATCTAAAGAATTCCACTTTTTTTCATGCTCAACTAGCATGCACATACACTTTAGCCACATGAACATCTTGAAAATAAAATGTAGAGACTGTAACCCAAGTGAGTTCTTGAGCAATTCATTTTTTAGAGTGTTATTTTTCTTTTTACCTCATTTTTCATTTGGAAGCACAAAACTTTGTTGTTGCTTAGTCTCATTATTCTTTGATTTGGTCAAATTCTAAGAATTCATCAAATTTTATGCCACACCTAAATATGTTAAAGTCATGGATTTTGAAGAACTATCCCAATCCTTAAGAGGTGATTTTAGGCCATCTTTGTTAATTTTGAGCCTTTATTATTTTCTTTCTTGATACATTACCGCTAGTCACCCATTTGAGCCTATTATTTTAGCTGTTCTTTCTCAAACCCTTTTCTAAGGTGTTCCAAGAATGAATGCAATCAAATTGTCTTATTACAATAAATTTGTGGTGAAATAGTTGGAAGAAAAGGAGGACTCACTTTAAAAAAAAAAAAAAAAAAAAAAAAAAAAAAAAAAAAAAAAAAGTCATAAACTGAAAAGGAAAAATGTTGAAAAAAAAAAAGGATATGTGAAAGAGGAAGAAATAGAGAATGAATTTGTTGATGAAATTTTGAAGGAAAAAAAAAAAAAAGAAGTGAAAGTGCGTTATTCAAGAATCTTGAAAGAATAAATTAATTGTCATATATTCAAAAGAAGTTGTCTCTCTAATTATTCTTGGGATCACTTTTTATTTTTACCTATATCCTTTGTTCTAAATTCCTCCTATTTACCCTACATTACGTCCCAATGAATGTCCTATTTGATCTTAAGGAAGGTATGGTTTGGATCTTGATATGACTAATCAATGTGTGTGGTGTAATATTCTTAGTGTTTGTCATCCTTTCATGAGACTATAGATATCCTTTATTTTGCTTCACCATTCTTCATCTTATTTATATGTGAGATTAGTCTTTGTTCTATATTATTCTACTCACATATGTTTGAGAGTGTTACACCATTTTTAGAGTGATTTTATTTGTTGAGTGTTAACAACTGTGAAGTTTGAGTTGAAGCAAAACTTTGGATAGAAATTCAAGCAATATTTTATCTTAAGACTAAGGTTGTGTTTGTGTTGGCTAAACTGTTCACACACTAAATATTGATGGAATATCTTTGGCGGTTGTTAGTGTTTTGACCTTTGATTAACTATTTCTACTAAAGTATTAATTTTTTGTTATTTTGTGTCTTTGTCTCGAGTTGCTTAAATTGCTAGGGACTACCAATGAGCTAGCTGAGGAGTGTGATAATAGCTTAACTTTGCATATTTATATCATTATTAGAAAAGCATTATCATACTTATTTTGAGTTAATTCATGCATTTTGTGGTTGATTTTGGAATAATACTAAATAATCAATTTTGTACTTAATTGAATTTTAATGCGTGAATTTGTCTTTTGTAGGATAATGAAATTAAATAAGTGAATTTGTGCAAAGAAGAAAGCTAATGGACTTTAATTTTACAAGGGCCATGATGAAGTCAAAAAAGGTCAACCCAATTAAATTCAAGTCCAATTGGAGCAAGGAATCAAAAGAAATTTGCACCTAATCCAAGTCCAATTCGGATTAGGATTCCAGCTTGCGCACTAGTTAGTATTTGGAGCATAACTTTTGACTTAGATGTCTAATCAAGATGATTAAGTTGGGCTGGAAATCTAACTTAAAGTGCTACCACTCTGTAGTTTACCAAAAGTCTGAATTATGAAGATAAATGGGACAAAAACGTCGGTTAATTGAAACCTAAAAACCTGGGATTTTCTCCAAACAGGAATTCAACTGGTAATAGGATTCCTTGACCTATTTAAAGGCTTTTTAGGGTAGAATTCAGGGGAGAGCTACTGTAGAATATAATTTAGGTTTTCTTAAAAAATTTTTTTTTACAGTTTTTAGAATTTTATTTGTGTTATGGCTTGCTAGAAGCCTTGCTAAGGCAAGGGGTGAAACCCAACCGTTTATTGGTATGTTCTTAACAATTATTTATTGGTTGTAATGCTTATATTTTTATGTTTTTTATTTTTTTACTCGTCTAGAAAAGTGTTTAGTTTTGTATAATCCTTTGATTTATCGTAGACTCTGGGCACGTTAAATACTTACTATTCCCTGCGAACTAATTCACTAGTTTTGTTTTGCCTAAAATCAATCAATTGCATGAAACTACCTTAGATAATTATTTCTTGAGTTTTTATTGTTAAATCATCCGACTAAGATCATCCTTCGTATGAATTTTAATTGAGTTATAAAATAAATATTGTTAAGACTACCAATAGATGTGTTGTGTGTGGATCCTTAAACCTTAGCACCTTAATATATTGTTATTTTATCTCAATTTAAATTACCTTTACTAAACTATCAAAAATCTCTTCCATTAAACTTTATTATTTTAGTTTTATTCTTTTGTGGTTTGCTCATCAATTCCCTTTTCTCTGTGGATTCGACCTCAGACTTTCTGAATTATTACTTGGCGACAATCTTGCACTCGAGAGCATTATTTATGTCGCAGCAGACGAGGAGACTAAACGAGAGAGACAGAGAGAAGAGCAGAAACACAACAGAAATGTTTTGGTGCAGGAAAGAAGGAACAAGAACGTGCAATGCATGAAAATGCATAAACATGTGATGTGCAAAAATGAAAAGCATCATGGGTAGAAACCCAATCCAACCTAACAACACTTACATTGTTTAATCAAGTACACAATCCTAGAATGCATGAAACAAGGCAATGCATGAGCATAGCATCCTTCAGCAACTCTTCCTTCAGCTCTTCAACTTCACACTTAGCATCCTTAAGTTGTACAAAAGTGGATATGTGTTCTTCTTCAATTTTCTTCATCTTCTTCATTGCACTCTTGGCAACCTTAGCATACTTGCCACAATCTTTAAGTAACGCACCGTATACTTCTTGAAGATTCTTATCTCCCTCATTGAGGTACGCATCCTCATCATCAGAATCTTCAATCTCTTCACCTTCAGAATGTACACCAAGTTCTTCAACCAAATTGTTTAATTCATCTTTAGAATCAAACTTGGTAATCACCATAAATGCTGAATAGTTTCCATCAGTATCACATTCTCCTTCTGTATCGGAATTTGAGCTCTCTGAGTCACTAAGGGTAATTGTTAGCACTTTTTCCTTTCCTCTCAAATAGTTTGGACACACTTTCTTTAGATGCCCATGGCCGTTGCATTCATAGCACACAATTCCTTGGGATGATGATGAGTCTTTCCCATCCTTCTTCTTGAAGTCCCTTTTGTCATTTTTGGAGGATGAGAACTTCCCTTTGCCAAACGACTTCCCATTTTTCTTCATCTTAAGAAACTTTCAGAAGTTCTTTGCAAGATACGCCAGCTCTTTTTCAACATCATCCTCATCGGAGGAATCGCCGATTCTCTCATTTATGGTTTTGAGAGCAAGTAATTTGCTGGACTTGTGAGAGGGCAATCTGAGCTCATAGATTTGAAGAGAGCCAACATGTTCTTGAATCTTGATCTTGTCCAAATCTTTGCTCTCCTCAATGTCGATGACCTTAGCCCGGAAGCTTTTGGGTAAGGATCTCAAGACTTTCCTCACCACTTTGGCATCTTCAATCGTTTCTCCGAGATTGAGTTTGGCAATAACAATCTCATTGAGTCTCCCATAAAATGAATCAAATGACTCATCGTCACTTTCTTAAATCGAGTAGTGAGAATTTGAAACTTGGTGCCCTTGACCTTCTTGGTTCTTTGTGGGTGGTCTCAAGAATGGTCTATGCCTCTTTGGCAGTCTTCATATGAGATATCTTGTGGAATTCATCAATAGAAACACCACAAATAATAGAATTAATAGCTTTGCTATTGACATTTTCCAAAGCAAGTGTAGCCTTATCCCATTCGACTTTGGGTGTTGTAGATCTCACTAGACCATTCTCAACGGAATTCCAAATGGTCTCATCAATAGCACATAGAAAAGCACGCATACGTACTACCTAAAAAGCATAGTTACTCCCATTAAAGTAGGGAAGTGCATTGAGGGATTGAGATCTATCCATCTCAAACAGGGTCAAGGATCACATAAGCATATCGAAATCCAACAATGTGTACCTACTCTGATACCAATTGAAAGCTCAAATTGGTGTGAAAACACTAAAGCTTGTTTAGACCCCAATTTTAAAAATACGGCTAGATTGCTTTTACTCAAACTTAACAAAGTGTGGAACAAGAGCAAATATGCGTAACAAACTAGTAACACTACCCTAAGCCATATCCAACCACAATGAACAATAAATGAAAAGCTTAAAGAGTAGGGAAGAGAGATGCAAACACAAGATAACATTAAGACGTGTTATGGAAAAGGAAACCGAAGAACTCGGCGAAAAACCTCTTTGCGACCCTCCAAGTCGAAATCAATCCACTAGTGAATAAAGTTGAAGTACATGAATAACAAAAGACCCTCCAAGTCTAATCTACCCCATGTACTTGAGCCTTCCAAGCTCTTACTACCAACGGACTTCTCAGAATCATGTCTTCACTAGCTTTTTGGATCCTGCAATTCAGTCTGATTACATCCACCATTTAATGGCTCCTTCCAATGCTTCTTAAAGGCACCAAAACTTGACTTAACTCTCAGATTGGGTGTGGTAAGTGTTTGGGCGAAGAACCTCTCAAGGATGTAGAGATGGAGAGATAGGAGTAGAGGAAAACCAAGAGAAAATGTGTAGATGATTACGGGTATAACAATCTTTAACTCTCAAGTGTTTTTGCTAGGGTTTTCACTCTGAAAAGAACTTCTTACATTTTGTGGGTAATTAGGGTATTTATAGTGTGGGTAAAGAATTTGGTAAAGAACTTTTTCTTTTTGCCAAACAGAGAGTTTCATGGGCACCTCGCGAGATGGCCTTTCTCGGGAAGTACTAGCAAATTTGACAGCCTGGCATGACTCTTCAACTTCTAGTTATGTGCTTCACACATGGCCTTTCGTGGGTTACTCTTCTTGCGAGCTTCTCGCGAGCTAGTCGCGAACTTCATTGATCTTCTTTTGATACTTGATTCTTCACCAATCTCTCACACTCATCCCTTACAATTAAACCCAAATAAATACAAGGAAATGATTGAAGAAAATACAATCAAATTTGGCATGGAATTAAAGCCAACAAAGGCTAGTTGGAAATCACAACTTTACATTTTGACTTCTAGCTAATCTCATTGCCATTGATTTTTCGATTATTAGATTCATCAATTTGATTTTGGTTGAATTTGTGTAATTAAATATTTTGAATTTTAATTTGTGTTGTTTTGTGATTTATTATGCAATTTAGATAATAATTGTTATTGTTGTTGTATAAATCTATATGACTTTTATGGGTTCTTTTTTTTTTTTTTTTTTTTACAGTACCCAAGCCCAAGTTGGAATAAGGATCCTGGGCCTGATACTTGTTATTTGGTGGACTGGACTTGGTTCACCGCAACTGTGTTGGATTGATTACAAACCAAGTTACGCACAAAACATGGGTCTTACAACACATACACATTCATACATACAAAGTATATATGTACTGTGCAGTAAGGAGTAGCGAAGGAATAGTAAAAAAGTAAATAAGACGTCGAGGATCCTTAGAATGATAGTATTTCATTAAATTTTAAGTTTTAGTATATTGGGTCCTTTCTCCACTAGGATATGCCACAAGGTCCAAATAAGTTCAAAAGTCATAAACTTAGATAGCTCCATTAGGCTTCTAAGACTTGTGAGGTTTAAATCCTTTTGAATCCAAGTGTATCCTCTAGTGCCTGTCTCAGGATACCTCACAGCGTTTTCCCTCTTTTCTCCCTTTTTGAATTCTAAAGACGTTTTTTTTAAAGGATCTTTTTGCTCTGATTCTCTATTGCTAACTACTTTTTGCTGTTGGCTCCATCCCCTTTTATAGTGCATTCCTAGGGTTTTTGGTGTATCACTGATTATCTCCATTTGCTACCCCTGGTACCAGAACCAATGTTGTGTCAGCAACATTGGTGGTTGGTCCCTTCCTTATATTCTCATTGTTTTCTCATTATTTTGCCCTTTTGAGGTCCCCCCCCCCCCCCCCCCCCAAAAAAAAGTCCTCAGTTGACCTTCCTTTTTTGGGAGGTCCTAAGGGCTGACTTTCAATATTCTTTTTCCAAGGCTTCTAGATGCTACTTTTCAGATCTACCTTTTTGGCTGCTTCACCTTTTGTCATTTTTTCTAAATGGGAAGATTTCTCTCTATCAGGCTGAAAGATCTCCAGCCACCTTCTTTCGTGGTCCACCTTCCTGTGTTCCCCGAGGTACCGAGCTTCTTTTCATGAAGTGCTGATTCCTAAGTCATCAGCCTTTTTTAGAACCATGGGTGGCTGATGGGACATATCCACCTTCGTTCTTTGTGTTCATGAGCATGCTCCCTAGAGTTGTTCCAGTCCCAGCTGATTTCTTTTTGTAGATCTTAAGGATCCCAGGCTTCTGGGATTCCTAAGGTATCCTGGTCCAATCCCTTTCTGGGCTCCCCAGCAAATTTCCCTCACAAGGGCTAGGCTGAGCTTCCTTTTTTCTTTTCCTTTATTTTCTAAGACCCAAAGCTTGCCCATTCATGGGTTTGGACCCCCTCCTACTTATTTTAAGTGGACCTTGATTGGCAGATTTGGGCCTTGTCCCTTCTTTGAAGGCCCAAATGGGTTCTAAATTTAAATTTTGTAATGTTTTGGGCCTTGACGCAGTGCTTGTGATATTTTGGATCTCAAGAACTTTTAATACTAATGCTTTTTTTTCAACATTGTTTATAAATTTTTTTCAAATGAATTTGTTTTTTTGGGTATTGACTTGATAGATCTCAAAATCCCCCCTCCCAAAAAAAAAAAAAGATCATATTTTTACAAAGGGAATTGTCTAGACTCTAGAATGTCGTAGTTTATCCCATTCAAAATTCGGATCACTTATATTTCCGGTCTAAGTCAAAATGACCAAAATGCTCATAGTTGACCAAAAGTTTATTGAGTTGACTGAAAGTTAAATTTGTGCATAGTTTCACCGAACTTCCATAATTTCATCTTCTTATATGAAAACCAAAATTTTTGAAAAATTTTATCAACTTTGATCACGTTTGATTGTGATCAAATCAAAGTCAACCTCACTTTAACTAAAATACAACTGTGTAATCGAGATAAATTTGAGCCCAAATGAGAAAAAAAAAAATTTGAATTACCTTTAAAATGAATACTTATGGGACGAAATCGGAAGTAAACCGATTGAGCCAAACACTTAGGTCAATTCTTAAGTGTTTTGGCATGTACGGGTAACTATTTTCTCGAGGCCACGGCTTATAGAGATGGAGTCGTTGGGAAAAACAAGCTAGTTCTTTCTTGAAGTACATACCAAGATCTTTCTGACGGTGCGTCATTTGAGCCAATCCGAGGTAGGAGGAGTGAGAACCAAGCTTAGGAACGTTGCCTATTTGTGCTAAAAATTAGCATGGGTGCCTACTTTGAACTCTCATATATTATGTACCAGCAATGGGGGAGCCAAAAGGCAAGTATTTTCTTGAAGATGGCACTTTCCTCTACATTCCAGAACAATTGACATCCCCAAAACATCTCCGGCTTGGCAAGAATCAATCTAGCAAAATTGTAAAAAAGTCATCTGAAATTTTATGAATAAAAATCATATCTATATCATATACTATGTAAAAAAAGTTAGGCTTAAAAGTTATGGTTGTGCTAAATGGCTGCACCAAATTGCAACAAATTTATAAATAAAAATAACTTTGTATTTGTTCTTATCAACTATGTTTTATCACTAATTTCTAGATAAAAATAACAACAATTTTTTAGACAAAAACTTCTTATTTGTTTTTGTCAACAATTGCTTTTATCTCACTTTTTTATTGACGAGACTTAGTCGTGTTATTGCAAGGACTTTTAATCATCTGGCTAACTAATGCTATCTCACCAAATTTTAAAGTAAAAAAAAAAAAAAAAACAAAAACAAAAACAAAAACAAAAACAAAACAAAACAAAACAAACAAACAAATGTGCATAGTTAGGAAGAGTTAGACACGTACATGAGTTGGAGAGTTATATCTATTTGATTATTGAGATAAAACCAATTTTCATTCACATTGTGAATGAGTTAGAGTATAATAGTCATAATTCCTAATTAGCGTAAATGGTCATCTATAATTTATATTTGTCTACTATATATATCAGCTAATAATAAAAAAAAAAAATGGATATACGAAATAGACTCTTGGGTGATGTATATATATGCTTACAAACTCATGCAATCACAAATCAAGAAATTTACAAGATGTGCAATCATGCAACAAGAGCTTATGTGTTTATGATGCTATTCTATTTAACATAAGCCAGGAGAAGATTAGCCAGGAAAGAAAAATAGTAAACAAAAATTAAAACTCTAAACAAGATGCAGGAAGCAAAGCTTTTGTTCTAAAACCAATTACCCTCTTGGAAAACTAAGGTAAATTATTATTATATCATTAGTGTGATTTATTAACCACACTTAAAATCCTAAAAATAACATAACTCAATTTTATTTTTTTCTTTGATTTGATTCATTTTTTTCCCCCTTGAACAGAATTGAATTGTTTATTTAATCTTTGTAAATAGCACTTTCAGGCTTTGTAAGATTATTGATCTTTACCCATAAAAATCAATTATTGTATGAATCATTGTTATTCATGCATGCATAGATTTATGAATTTTAGTGCGGATAGATCGGTAATCATGCACCTCTTTTTCTAGGTCCGAAATCATTATTCATATTCCATTTTATTGTGATTGGTAAAATGCATTATTTGATTATAAGTACTTGCTAAATTTCTATGTATTGAAGTTTTCCTAGATAGATGGTTCAAGGTCCATACCTCTTGATCATATATATGAAAAGAACATAAAACTCTTAAATTTTAAGGTAATTGTTTACATATTTTTTTTATTCTTTGCTTTTTTTTTTCTTCATATATGTTTATTAATTTGATACGGCCAATAAATGAGGATGCTTATCTAGACCTTTTACCATAAAAGAGAAGTCAAGGTTAATACACTATTATTTTAAAACTCATTCCTTAATTAGAAATAAGGCGAAAACACCATTTTGGTCTCCACATTTTCCGGTCATAGTCAATTTGATTCCTATATTTTGATAGAAGCCAATTTGGTTTTTATTATTTTCAATTTACGGTCAATTCGGTACCTACCGTTAACTCCCTAACAGAAAGTGCTTATGTGGCAAACGGTCTACACAGCTGACATATGTGCTGCTGACATGACAACTAAAATAATAAAAATATTTTTTAGTAAATATTTTAAAATGTCACGTCATCATTTTATAAAAAAATTTATTTCACAAATTTTAAAGATGGAAAACAAATTTAGAAATCCCAGATCTTCTTTGACTTTCATG
This sequence comes from Quercus glauca, assembly GCA_023736055.1. Lineage (NCBI taxonomy): Eukaryota > Viridiplantae > Streptophyta > Magnoliopsida > Fagales > Fagaceae > Quercus > Quercus glauca. The sequence goes on along the minus strand of CM043318.1, from coordinate 31,234,294 downwards.
GCAACCAAACACAAAAACACCTTGATTTTTCTATCTTAATTCTTAAATCCTTGAATTCATAAATACATTCCACATCATCTTACCTCTATACAATTGAGAAACACCCAGAAAATAAATAACCAATAAGAAATTGGAATTTTAGGACATAATAAATTCAACAAATCAACCCCCCCCCCCCCCCCCCCCCCAACAAACTTTCTCGGAAACCAAATAGAAACCAAAAAAGAAAAGGAAAAAAAAAAAAAAAAACACAGATGAAGAAGATCCTCTCATTTCAGGTTGATGTCCTTGTGTTGAGTCCAATCCAATGGCTTTGATGGGGATAAATCCAACCAAATTTTCAAATATTTGTTTGTGGGTTTTCAAGTGTATGCAATTTGAATTTGTTGGGATGGCTCTGATCCATTAGTTCACGTGTTTGATATTTCAAATCCTAGGTTTAAAGTACTTCAATGGTAATGTGGTGGGCTTTTTTTTTTTTTTTTTTTTTAAAGGGGTGAAATTATGTTAAATGTGGATGGTTGCTGTTGAGAATGATATAGCAAGAGCCCAACATTCAGGTTGCATTTCCTCACAATCCATACAAAATTAACCCATAAGCCTTCACCTTGTTCTTCACCTACGGCTGCTCCTTCGCCGTCTTCCCATTTTAGGCTTCGGTTTCCAACATGAATTAAAGAGATGAGATTTGTGGAGGTTGATTTGGCTTAGATTTTCCTGGGGCATGGGTTCATGTTCAAGCTAGATTTGAATTCTTTACTCTCCCCCACCACCCCAAACCCCCCCCCCCCCCCCCCCAAAAAAAATGATAAATTGATATTTTTATTCATATGGTAATGTGGCATTTAGTTGCCGCATAAGCTTTAAATGTACCAACAGTACACACCGTTTGCCATGTAAACGTTTTTTGTTAATAATTTAATGGTATGTACCAAATTAACTACAAGTTAAAAATAATAGAGACCAAATTGATTGCTCCCAAAGTATAGAGACCAAATTGATTGTGACCTCAAAATACAGAGGCCAAAATGACATTTTCACCTAGAAATTGTAAAGTTGTAATTTACAACTATGTTTTGTTGGCTTGTATTCCGTGCCAAATTTGATTGTAATTTTGTTCAATCGTTTAAAACCCTGTATTTGTTGTGGGACTTGATGTAAGGGGTGTGTGAGAGAAAGAGTGTTGAAGATTCAAGCATTTGAAGAAGAAAAGGATTCTCGCGGGTACCTCGCGGGTATGTCGCGACCAAGCTTCCCGCGAAGTGAGACATGTGCCAGGCACATGATGGAATGCGAAGAGTCATGCCAGGTGGAGACAACTGTGTCTCGCGAGTATCTCGCGGGTAAGGCCTTCCCGCGAGACACCCGCGAGACCAGCTGTTCTGCCAGCCTGTATTCTTTGAGTCACACCTTTTGCACCCCTCCTACAAATATCATCATTACCCACATTTGTTGAGGAATGCTTCAGAGAGAAAACCCTAGCCAAACACCTTGATAATTAGAGATTGTCTTCCCCACCTTCTCTAAACATTTTGCTTGTGGTATCTCCTCAACCCTTCCCTCTCCATTGTCCATATCTTTGAGAGGTTGATAGCCCAAACACTTGACACATCTTTGAGAGTGCTGAGTGACGTTTTGGTGCTGCTGGGAAGCATAGGAAGGAGCCTTTAATGGCAGATGCAACATGGAGCTTGTTGCGGGATCCGGATAACTAGGACAAGACACGGTTCCGAGAAGCCTTGTTGGAGTAGGAGCTTGGAGGGCTTAGGTACATCGGGTAGACTAGGCTTGGAGGGTCTTTTGCTAATCCATGTATCCCAACTGATTGTCTAGTGGATCGATTTCCGCTTGGAGGGCGGCGGAGAGGTTTTTCGCCGAGTTCTTCGGTTTCCTCTTCGATAACACGTCTCGGTGTTATGTGTGTTTGCATCCTTCTTCCCTACTCTTGTTTATTTCATTTTTACTGCTGAGTTGCTTTAAATATGAATTAGAGTAGTTGTTTGGTTTATATGCTTGTGTTTACACTATTCCGCACTTGTTAGTAAGTTAGTGTAAAATCAACTAAGCCGTAATTTGTATTTGGGGGTCTAAACCGCTCGTGTGTTTTCAACACATTTTCGAGCTTTCAGAAATAATTCTCACTCTTAAGGACAACTCTTCACTTCCCATGTAAGTCTCTCTCAATTAACTCTACTTCTAGTTTTTAAAAATAATTTTTTCTTTAACCACTTCTAATTTTTAAATAAGTTTTTCTTTATCCAAAATTGCCATATATCCATTTTATGATTAGTTATTCCCTTCTAACCTTTTGTCTTTCTTAAAATAATCATTTTTATTCTCATATAATCATCATCTCAATATATTAAATTTGTCCTTAGTTGTGTGTAGTGTTACTCTCAAAAAGATAAATCTCCCTTATTAATTCCAAATTTTTAATTTAATTTTTGTGGATAATAATTTAATTATATTATTGAAATAAATTATCTAATTTACCTATACTTTTGTATTAAGTCGTGCATTGCACGGGCAAAACACTAGTTTATATATATATATATATACACACACACACACTAATAGCCAAAACTTGGAGAAAATCCAATTAGATTTTAATTGGATTCTTAATTTTACACCACGTATCCTATTTAATTTTAAATTTGTATCAAATGAATTATTGAGTGTAAAAATCAAAAAGTTTAAATCCAATTAGATTCTAAATTAAATTTCAATTGAAGTCCAATTTTCAATCACGTGTCCATCTAAGTTTTTAATTTTTGTGGCAAGTGAATTATTGGGTGTATAAACCGAAGAGTATAAAACCAATTAAATACTAAATCATATATATATATATATATATATATATAGGGAGTAGAATCAACGGCCCGGCCCAAGTTCGATTGCTATGGGCTGTATGGTGGCCCAATACAATTAATTTGTAGAAGTAAGTTATCAAGGCCAACCTTTCAAGCCTAGTTGGTTTCATTATAGGATTTAGAGAGAAAACAATTGTTAAGGTATTAGCTTTTATAGAGAGTAATCATAAGAAACACAAGGATTTTTGTATCAATTCTTCCTTGGATCACTAGTTCATATAATATTCACTTCTCAGTTACAAAGCTCTTGATGACACTATATTTCTCTTTTCCATTTTCTCCCCCATTCTAGAGGAGTCCCTTTTCCTTATATAGCTACTTGGATTGCATCTCAGCCTTCCACTTGGATAGCCACTAATTTTCATTTGGATGCTTGTCCCATCAAGGCTTTGCTAGAGGTGGTAGAATATGCTACAAGTTGTGAGAGCACTGTTCAGGGTAATTCTACCATTAATACGGCTAGTTGAGTTGGTGCAGTGCATTAAATACAGATGTGATGGTTACTTTATCGGGAAGCTCTTCACTTACTTGTCTCTCTTTCTCCCCTCAGCTCTCGGCCTTGTGGACTTCGTGGTCAATCTCCAGTCCCCCAAGGAGTACTTGTCTCTCAGGCTTCTCATGTGTGCCACTCTCCTCAGTTTCTTTGACAACTTTATCCAGATTGGTTTGAGCCTATCCTGACATATAGTTAGGACGTACTGCCCATTGGATAGGTTTTATTCTATGATTCTCTCTCTTCAAGTCCTCATCCCCATAATATATATATATATATATATATATGAGAAACCATGATATATTTTAGAAATTTATGGTTTAAAAATGTATAAGCTAATACCATGTATACTTTGAACTGTATAATTGTGATTATTTTTAATTTTATCTGTGCATATGCACTGGGCTATACACTAGTATATATTAAAAATCAAAACTTAGAGAAAATCCAATTAGATTTTAATTGGATTCTCAATTTTGCGCTATGTGTTCCATCTAATTTTTAATTTTTGTGTCAAGTGAATTATTGAGTGTAAAAATTGAGAAGTCCAAATCTAGCTAAATTATATATATATAATGAGAAACCATTATATATTTTAGAAATGTATAATTTGAACCATGTAGCTATGATTATTTTTTATTGTACCCGTGCATATTACACACTAGTTTTTATGAAAAGAAAAATCATATCTGAAACTTTATGTATATAAAACATATTTTTATATGTAAAGAGAAATTAGATCTAGAATTTTATGAATGAAAAACAATTTTTTTTTTTATTTTTTTTATAATGAATTCAGATTTGGAATTTTATGAATGAAAAATATATTTATAACGGAGAAAAGATAGATCTATGATTCAGCTCTTAGTTAAAAAAGACAACCCTAGATCTAAAAAATATAATACCAAATTAATCATTTCATCATGCTATCCACATTTTATCCCATGAAGAATTTTATCTGGCTTCAAATAATCAAATCACGTTATGGACAAGAAAGAAAGTGAAAGTATACGAGCATTAAATGACAAAACAAGAGGGACTTCTCTTAGAAAAACAAGACATTTTGAAATATAAAATTAATCACTAAACTAATTGTAGACATCTCAATTTGTAACTGGTTAATAAAATTTAGTCTTTGGCTCCAATGATGAGCTTGAAATGTCTACAAAGGGTAATTGAAGTTATTTTAATAGTTTAAAAATAATCACAACTCAAAAGTAATCAAATCACTTTGAAAATGATGATGAAAAATTACCGTTGCTCACTGTTTTGACCGTAACTTTTCACTAACAAAGAATTTTTGAATGAGATTTATTCCATTGGAAATTAGACGTGCCGTGCATCAATTTGAACATAAATTTTTCATGATTTGAATTTATATTGAGGGAGTTATGGCCGTTTGAAGTTGAGACATCAGTGCAGTCAAATTTAAGTATGCATGTGCATGTTTTTAAGTTTGCGCGTGCATACTTCGAGCATGCACATGCACTAGCATTTCCATGACCTCAAAACTTTATTTTTTAGGGCCCAAAGCTTCCCTCTTTGATTGGGCCCAGCCCCAAGGCGCTTTAGAACGTCCAACACCATTTGAATAACCATGAAAGCCTTAGTTTTTTGAGCATATAAATATCCTTTTACGCCTCCAACTAAAACCTTGGCTAGAGAGAGAGACTATTTTTTCACCTAAACTCTTCAAAAAATCTTTCTTCCTCTAAATCTTCTGCACACACAGAGCTATGCACATTTTTGGTTCTTCCAAGACTCTATCTATTACTCATTAGGGTAAAAACTACTTTCTAACCTTTTTCAAAACATTTTTCAAACAATCTTTTCAAGAGTTCTATTTTATTTTGAGTTGTGATTTCCTAAGAATTATTGATAGCTTTGACTCATTGAAAGAGCATTAAATGATTAACTTTACTTTAAATGAAATTCTAAAACTAAATATTTTAAAATTTTAAAATAATATCCTAATTAAATCTCAATTATAACAATATTTCAATAAATTTAAAAGAAGTTTTATTAATTTTAAATCATTCTTTAATCTATATATATATATATGTATGTATATATATCATTCTTTAATATATTTTATTTATATATATTTTTTTTTTTGTTAGGACTGTGGGGCCCAAGAATTGGATAACCCTGGCCCACTTCGTACCAAGCCCAAGGCCCATGCCGAGGAGGAAGAAAACTTTCGAGGACGACGTGAGAAGGTCTGAATCACCTAGGACATCCGCCGAGGACAATCATGTCCTCGGCCAACCCCAACCAGAGGAGGGAGAGTCAACGTCCCATCACAGGTAACCTCCCAGAGCACCCTATGAGAAAGAACGAGCATAATGTGCTGATCACGGGATGACGGTGGAAGAGCAAATCCAAGACAAACTGTCATCTCCACATTAAATGCCCGCCGCTGGCGTTCTGGCCACATTAATGAGGAAATGACCCTTGAACACTGCAGTCTTGGTAGCCGCAACTCACAGAATGATAGAGAAATGGCTGATGAGACAAGCACTCAAGTAGTGACCTACCTGGTCAACAAATGTAGGGTCAGGATCAACTGAAAAGAGATATATAATGTAAGAAGTCCTCTAGAAAGAAAGGGGGGTTGGGGGAGAAAAGGCAGAAAATACTGCAGCACTCGCATGACCCCTACAACCAAGCATTGAGGAAGCAATAAGAACTTCCAGCCCCTAAGAAGAGGGCTAAGGAGCCATATCTTATGCTTTAGCTTACGTTCATGTCGTTCAACCCATACACTACTCTGTTTAGCTGTTGCAATCTTTCCCAAAGCCTAGTTCTTGAACCCATACTCTACAAATTCATTATACCAGGCTATCTGGGCTTGAGTCCACCTCATCTCAGGTTCGCTTTCCTCGCCGATGTGGGACTAGGGTGTCAAGCCTTATACTACAAGGTCAGCCCTTGGTAGGGTGAAAATCCTGAACCCCCGCTTTGCATGAGAAAAGTCCCCTACAAGAATCATTCAATATTCCTTAGAACAAAACTCCTCGGAGTGTACCGAGAATAACTTTTCCTTGATAAACTCAGTTCATCCTAGTTTGATTATCATGAACACCATATTAACCGTTGTCCATGCGCTAAAGCCTAACTCTTTGACCCGCTCTCTATAAATTTATTGTATTGGGCTAGTTGGACCTGAGTCCATTCATCTAACAAAAGAGGTGCTCAAACCCTACCCCTACAAGGACATATGTGATTCATGTTAGGAACATATGTCACTATTTTGTGTAATTGGCTAATCATTTGACAAAACGCACTTTACTTGTAATTAGGTAGATCTAGGATGTGTTTAATACTTTAAAGAACAAGAGTTCAAGTCTAGTATTGAAGCCATGCAAATCTGTCCAAGAAACAAGTGAAGAAGTGCTGATTCATTAAGGCTCGATAACTACTCGACAGATAGCTATCTATTGAGGTTTAATGAGGCTTGATAGATACTATCTATCGAGGTATCTATCGAGAATTACGAAAATCAGTTTTTTAGATTTAATTTTCGGCTCATGCTTATGTATTTGTGTAGGGTTTCTACTCTCACAACCCTAGACATATACAAGGCTTATTTTAGAGGCCGTCACATAAGAGAATATAAGGAGAACACATGAAAAACTGACCAATGTCTTATTTTCTTTGAAAGAAGCTACTGCATCTTTTGCGCCTTAGGGTTTTGTAACCAAGTGCTTGTTGATCTTCATTGTTGATGAAGTGAAAAAATTTGTAGGCAACATCTTCTTTGAAAGTTCAAATAGCGTATAAAACACTATGAACGTTTAGATCCCCAAATACAAAAATATCAATTCAAGCTTAATGTCAAACAGAATATGTGCAGAAAATGAACACAAGCTAATACCAGAATTGATAAACAATTTAAACCAAATAAAATCACATCCACAGCAGAAATTAAATGGCAAAGATTAAGGGAAGAGAGATGCAAACACAAGAACAACACAACAATGTGTTATCGAAGAGGAAACCGAAGCCTTTGGCATAAAACCTCTCTGCCGCCCTCCAAGCGGTCAATAATCCACTAAAGAATGAAGTTGGGATACATGAATAGTAGAAGACCCTCCAAGCCTAATCTACCCAGTGTATCTAAGCCCTCCAAGCTTCTTGCTCCAACAAGGTTATGCCGAACCTTTGTCTTCTTTAGCTTACTGAATTCTGCTATAGCCCATAGCATCAACCAACATGAATTGGTCCCTTCCTAACTACTTCCCAAAACACCAAAAAGTCTTCTCATAGATGTGAAAATGGTGAGAAAAGGATTTGGCTAAGAACCTCTCAAGGATGTAACAATGGAGAGGGTGAGAGTAAAGGAATTTGAAGAGTCTCTTAAGGTGAAGATTGTGGATGAATCAATCTTATTTTTCTCTAGGGTTTCTCTCTCAAAATTCTCTCTAGAGCTCTCTACATTTCGTGAGTATAAGGGTCTATATATAGTGGTGAGTGTTTGGAATGTGAAGAGTCAATTTTTCTAGAATAGAGCTGGCTGGCGGCTTGGCCTTGCAACTTGACTGAGTCGCGAGTTCAAGCCGCGAGGCAACTGCATTGCCAGTCTGGACTTTTTGTCCTGTAGTGCAACAGTTGGCATAATGCTTCAGCTTCCCACATGCTTGACACGTGACTTTCTTCTGGCGGCTTGCCAGTCGGAAGCTACCTGCGAGTTCCAGTCGCGAGTCCTTGCTTCTTTGCACAATGTTGACCATTTTTTCACACTCTCTTACACACTACCCTTACATGATTTCCACCTAAATACAGGGTTACTAAATGCTGAATTACAAGAAAATTTGGCACAGAATAAAACCAGCAAAATGGTTTATTGAATTCAACATTACATTCTTCAAGTTGGTGTGTTAGTCACGTACTAAGAGCTGTGCATCATTGGTTAGTCACATATTAAGATTCGTGCAAAATGGTGGCATTCATATATTGAAGAGTTTAGAGGTTCTAAAACGGTAGAAGGTGTGGACACGGCCATGTGACGCCTCTCGGGATGGGTTTTTAAGAAAATGAAGGTTTGATCTTGGGAGTATTTTTATTAGAAAAATCATAAGTCTAAAAAAAAATTAAGGAGTCGCCACTTATTTTGTTATTTTTTTTAGGGGAAAATAAAACAAGAAATAAAAACCCTTTCATTTTTGTTTGATTGACTCAATGGATAAGGAAAATAGTCTACGTCCACCAAGGACAAGTTCGGGGGTCAAATTATGCTGTGGGAAGGTATGAGGCACCCACGCACGCCCGATATGTCTACCGGTCTCTACTAAATAAGTAAGGACTATTTGATATTCAATTAATTGTTCAATGGGCACAATATTATTAATCGAATTCATTACACCAAATCAAGCAAGTAGTTAATTTTATGACATGTTGGCCTAAAGCTAAATCATAAGACAAGATAATAATAATAATAATAAGAAGCAGCAAGTTAATAACAAACCAAAATGATGACAAAGAAATTAGCAAGCATGTCGATGGATTGATATAACAACTATTATATATATATATATATATATGTATATATATAACATGTGTAAGCCTAAACTCTTCCAAGTCATGATCTGAGCAACAAAGGAAGATTTCATTTTAAGGGAACCAGTGGGATTATACTTTTTCTAAGAAAAGAGTGGGGTTTAATCAGATTAACTTGTGACTTGTTTTTGATTTGAAGTAAAAAAGAAAAAGTATTTTTATTTTTGTTTGTGGAGACTGAAAACATAGACTTGGTAAAAAAATAAAGCATATTCTTATTTTTGTTTGTGAAAACCGTAGACATGGACTTGCTTTTAATTTGAAGTAATAATAATAATAATAATTGTTAGGTTCTAAAGATTTATGATTTTATGTATTTAGAACTCTAATGTGTAATATTGGCAAACCATGATCAAAACAATGTATTTAGTCTTGTTTAGGCTTGCTCAAAGTTGATTAAATATTGTAAAGTTGGAATCGAGTGGCTGCAGATGTACTGGAGCATTTCGGCCTGGCTCGATCGATCGAAGGATAGACTCGATCGATCGAATCTCGGGTCAGATGCGTTTTCTGCAGAGTTCCAGCTCAGCCCAAACTCTATTTAAACGTCTTGGGGTTCAAGTAAAACTCTTATATATATAAGGGAAACCCTAGAACGTTTTTGGGACTTGGTGGAGAGAGATTAGAGTACCTCTTGTGCCTCCTTTTATTAGGGTTTTGTTCCCAAACCTCTCTAAGTCTTTGTTGCTCATATTTGCTGTTTATGTGAATCTCTTGTGAGATCTTTGAGGAGCTTTCCTTCACATAAATTTAGGGTTTTCAAGGTAGATATATTATCTACATCTTGATGATCAACAAAGTTGCAACCATTGGAGCTTAAAGAAAAACAAGCGAGGAGCTTGTAGCTGATTGAAGGAATACAAAGAAAGAAGTAGTACGTGGATTCGGAGCCTGCGCGTGGTCGTGTCAGGAAGTTACTACTGGTGTGTAGCATTAGGAAGTCAAGCGGGGAGCTTGTAAGTCCTTTTGTAAGAACTTCAATTCTTTCTTAGTGGATTTCGTTTTGCCTTGAGGATCGGTGGGTAAAATCCTCCCCAGGTTTTTCCGGTGTGGTTTCCTGGGTGATCATATCATGTGTTATTTATTTTCCGCTGCTTTATATACTTGATATGATTTTGTGATTGTTTTAACCTAGAATTGCTTAATTTGACTAAGTAACAACTTGGCTAATTAACTAGGCTACGCAATCTGGTTGTTTTAAGGGGTCTAAATTTCCAACAAGTGGTATCAGAGCGAGTAGCTCTTCTTATTTTAGATCTTTTGATCTAAGAGCTGATCCTTGACCCCTGTTGTCATGGATAATTTAAAGTGTCTTTCTGATCATGTTTCTGCTCATGCTTCTGCTGATTTTGTTGATACCTGTGATGTTTTGAATAAAAAGGACACTATTGTTTCTGCTGATTTTTTTTGATGCTTTTGAAACTCTTCGTAAGGAATTATCTAAATCCTTGAAAATTGCTAAGAAATTTAAAGAAAAGTTAAAATTGGCTAATTTTGAAAAAGAGGAATTGCTTGTTAGATTAGTTGAATCTAATAAAAAGAATGAATTTTTGAGAAATCAAATTTCCTCTCAAGATGAGAAGATGAAAAGCTTGGAACAAGAGTTAGCTGAGTCTAAAGCTAAACTTGAAAATTTGATTAGTACCAAGCCTGCTGATGATAACAGAAGTGTTTCTGTTTCTCTTAAGCCTAAAACTGAGAAAGTTTATATCCCTCCTTTTAAGAGGAATAATAAAGAAAAGGCTTATTGTGCTAGGTTAGACAAAGGTAAAAGTTCTGATGTAGACGCTGAAGTTTCTAAACCTAAGTCTAATCCTACTGTTAGAGAGCATAATAAATCTGTTTTTGTGCCTACTTGTCACCATTGTGGTGTTGTTGGTCATATTAGACCAAATTGTTCTTTGTTGAGGCAAAAACTGAAATCTGAGACTAGACTTGCTGTTAGGAATACTGATGTTCCTAAATTTGTTCCTGTTTGTCACTTTTGTGGTGTCTCCGGTCACATTCGTCCTAATTGTCATAAATTGAAATTTAAGCATTCTGTATGTCAATCTAGGATATGTGATGATGTTTCTCCTGCCATAAGTCCATATAAATTGTTTCATATACTTTTGAAAAATTTGAGCTTGTTGGCTTGTGAAAGGAATTTGCAGGATTTTAGTCTGTCTCAGAAGATTGGTGTAATCCCTCAAATACACTCTGCTTCTCATGGATTTTCACCTACAAAGCCGAAGAATCGTGCTATATGGGTGAGAAAAGATTCTCCAAGGTGAGTGTTGCTGACTTGTCCTTGTTTTAATTCTTTCCATTGTTTGTGGACATGTCTTGTTTCTGTTTTTGGCTGTTGTGTTTTTTCTAGGTTGTTTTTTTTTATTTTAAAAAAAAAATCCAAAAACATTGAAAAATTTCAAAAAGACAAAAATATTTTATTTTGTGTCTTGTTTTATTTTTCTTGAGGATTACATGAGTTTTGATATCTCTCTTGATTTAGAACATGCTTGACATTGTGGAGAAACTTGAATAGTTTGTACTAAGCTATTTTTGATTTTATGTGAGGATGTACTAGTTTGTACATGTACTCATGGGTTAATTAAGAAATTGATATTTCTTGTTTGTGTACCCTCTATAGCTTAGTTAAGCACTGTCATGCATTGCATTTGCATTGATCATTTAGCACAATGTGTGTTTTATTTTGTTTTTGGTCATCATTTTTTTCAAAATCTCAACAAGTGGTTATAACGTTTGTTAAAACCAAAAAGATTTTTGTGTTTTGTATTATAGATCTTGGATTTATAATCAAGGTTTGGCCATATTATTTTTACATAACATGTTTATGTACCTTGTTTAGCTTGGATGAGCTTATTTTATTGCACTTTACTAGTTTGAGCTGTGTAGTGCATGTTGTGTGGGAAAGATGTTTATAGTGTTTATCACTTTGTCTTAATCTTGAAGTCACATGTTTTTGACTGTCGGACTTAATCCTTTTGAGAAAGGCATAAATAACCATCTCACCACTGTTCACTAGCCAATCATGAACACCTTAGTGCATATCATAAGATTTTGTGCTCGAGAAAGTGTAGCACATGCACAAAAAGAATATAAGGTGTAGCCTCAATTAAATTAAAACTGGTGTGTACTATTAGGCTTGATGCCAATTCACTTAATTCAAACCGGTGTGTACTATTAGGCTTGATGCCATTTCACATAAATAAGAGGCAAAAATGAAAGAAACTTACATGATTGCAAGCTTTTGTTCTAGGAGATGTAAGAGTTATAGGATGTAACTCTTTAGGTGATAGTCTCTTTTAAATTCTATGTGATGAATTTTGTAGACTTTGTGATTGATTGCTATTCACATATCACCTCACATGTATCTCAAGCTTTTGCTAGTTGCACACACTACACAAGTTACTCTTTGTTAAACTTGGTACATTATATTGTGTGTGATTTTGTTGTGGCCATCCAAGATTAAAAGTTCCTTGATTTTAATGCAAATTGTGTTTCAAGTTTGAAAAATTTGAAAATATCTTGAGATTTGTGCACAACATATTTGTTGCTTAAGAAAATTCAATGGGAACTTGTTTTTGAGAAAATTGGGTTTAAAATTTGGGTTTTTGAAAAAGCATTTCATTCCATCTCATACTCATGCATTTGTTTCTTCTATTTCAATGCTTTGAGGAGTGTTTTCAAAAAGTGCTTGGTGATTTTCAAAACTTGTGTTTTTCCTCAAAATTTAGTGTGGTTCTGCCCATTTCGATCGATCCAGTGTGTTTTTCGATTGATCGAAAAAGTGCTCTCAATTATCTCAAAATGACTGTGTCATTCGATCGATCGAATGTAATTTTCGATCGATCGAAGATCGTGGAGAAGCTTTTTTAAAAAAGGGTTTGTTCTTGATTCAAATTGGGGCTTTTGTGAAATTGAGTTGAATTTGATGAAATTGGCTTGTTGTTTTGATGAAATTAGGCATTATACTCTATGTGCTGTGTTTAGTAATGCTCAATTCATCAATTTGTTTAAAAATTTCAACAAGTGGTTTTCAATTTTTGGGGTTTTTGGTAGAAATTCCCTGCTCGAGCCGATTTTGTCAATTTGATCTCAATTGAACTTAGTTTTACTGCATTAGAGCATGCATCATGACATATTTTGTCTTGCATCATTTATGTTTAGGATTCACATGCATTGCATTGATTCTTGTATCCATCTTGCAGTTTTGCAGTCATATCTCTCATTGTTTTCACATATAGCATGCATATACTTTGCTACATTGGGTACTCAACTTGATCAAAAAATTGATTGATTAATTTTTGAGCTATGTACTTTCTAGTATATGCAATTTTTTTATGTGTGAACTCTGGAAAATATTTTTCTTAAGAGATATGATGGATAATCAATGTGCAAATATTTTCTCTACTCATGCAACTGTTTATGGGTCACATAATGCCATGTTTGCATTTTATTGAAAGAGAGAATATTTTTTCTTCATGTGTATCCTCACCTTAGTTTTTAACTTTGATTTGTGTGTTTTTAACTTTGGTCCTGTTGGTGAGGCTGTTCCTGATCCTGTAGGTGCTGCTGCTGCTGATTTCCCCCCTCCTAAAGTTTCCCCAAAACTGTTTTTCCCAAAACATATTTTGTTTTTCCTATTTCTATAGGGGGAGAAGCTTATTTTGAACCTTTGTTGTTCATAGGGGGAGTTGTCTCTATTTTCTATAGAGCTGATTTTTTGTTCCCTTGATTCTCTGTTTTCTCTTATCCTTTCTTGCGTGTGTTGACTGTTTACTCTTTGTATGAGTTGTCTTTGTCAATACGTGACAAAAAGGGGGAGAAATTATTGATTTATGAGAATCATGTTTGTCTTGTTTAGGGGGAGTTGAAATTATTTTTGAAAGGGAAGAAAATAAAAACTTTTTGTTGTATCTAACTTAGGAGGAGAGTTAGTTTACTTCTGTTTTTATTTCTGTTTCTTGTTCACTGCTCATTGATTTTTATTTATGAGTTATTCATGATATATGTCTTTGTTTCGTGTTTTGTGAAGTCAAGAATTTATTTGTTGATTTACTGTTTTTCTGTCACACATGCGTTTATGCGTTTGTTGAGTGTTTCAGGAATATACAGGTGCATTCGATTTGGCTGCTGTCTACACTTGCAACTGATGGATAGTAGTTAAGATTGAATTTGGTTTATGAGCATTATTTTTGTATTGGGCTTTTACTTGTAAACTTTGAGCTTATAGTTTGTGTTTTGTCACGGATTGCCAAAGGGGGAGATTGTTAGGTTCTAAAGATTTATGATTTTATGTATTTAGAACTCTAATGTGTAATATTGGCAAACCATGATCAAAACAATGTATTTAGTCTTGTTTAGGCTTGCTCAAAGTTGATTAAATATTGTAAAGTTGGAATCGAGTGGCTGCAGATGTACTGGAGCATTTCGGCCTGGCTCGATCGATCGAAGGATAGACTCGATCGATCGAATCTCGGGTCAGATGCGTTTTCTGCAGAGTTCCAGCTCAGCCCAAACTCTATTTAAACGTCTTGGGGTTCAAGTAAAACTCTTATATATATAAGGGAAACCCTAGAACGTTTTTGGGACTTGGTGGAGAGAGATTAGAGTGCCTCTTGTGCCTCCTTTTATTAAAGTTTTGTTCCCAAACCTCTCTAAGTCTTTGTTGCTCATATTTGCTGTTTATGTGAATCTTTTGTGAGATCTTTGAGGAGCTTTCCTTCACATAAACTTAGGGTTTTCAAGGTAGATATATTATCTACATCTTGATGATCAACAAAGTTGCAACCATTGGAGCTTAAAGAAAAACAAGCGAGGAGCTTGTAGCTGATTGAAGGAATACAAAGAAAGAAGTAGTCCGTGGATTCGGAGCCTGCGCGTGGTCGTGTCAGGAAGTTACTACTGGTGTGTAGCATTAGGAAGTCAAGCGGGGAGCTTGTAAGTCCTTTTGTAAGAACTTCAATTCTTTCTTAGTGGATTCCGTTTTGCCTTGAGGATCGGTGGGTAAAATCCTCCCCAGGTTTTTCCGGTATGGTTTCCTGGGTGATCATATCATGTGTTATTTATTTTCCGCTGCTTTATATGCTTGATATGATTTTGTGATTGTTTTAACCTAGAATTGCTTAATTTGACTAAGTAACAACTTGGCTAATTAACTAGGCTACGCAATCTGGTTGTTTTAAGGGGTCTAAATTTCCAACAATAATAATAATAATAATAATAATAATAATAATAATAATAATAATAATGACAATAAGAATAATAATAATAAAGTATATTTTTATTATTGTTTGTAGAAAGAAATCATGAACTTACCTCATTTGAAGTAACAAAATAAAGTATATTTTTTTATTTTGTTTGTAGAAACCAAAATTATGGAAGTTGTTGGAAACAACATGGGTCTCGGCAGCTAGTAGAGACTACGGTGGAAAGAGGAAAAAGGAAAAGTTATGTCTTCATCACACATTTTCAATGCATGGGTCCAACTTTTAAGAAGTCACATGACATGATTTAACCCCACTCTCTACTTTTAGCTTTCTTTTATTACTTTTGACCGGTTATCAAATAAAAAACCTTTCTTTTGTTATAACCAAATTTGGCTCTTTGTTCACAAGACAGCCAAGCTTCTTCAAGCTTTAACATTCAGACTGAAAAGCAAATACCCAGCAAAGCAACCAAGCTTCAAACCACTGAAACACGCAAGAATAGAGAGTAGGAAGGTTGAAAACATACCCAGGACCCTTGGACGAGTTCGATGCTGACTCCGCTGAGATGAATGGCGACGACAATGGCGTTCTCTGATGGATGGTCCTCCCACCACGCGACGCTCCACCGGTGATGGTTGATGGAGAGGTGCTGAACTAGCCGCGTACAGTGTGGGATTTGCCCCCCCTCAAGACCGAGTGTTCTCCCAAGAAATTTCAATCTCCCAATGTTTTTTTTTTTTTTGTGTTTTTTTTTTTTTTTTGAAAGCTTTCTTGAGAATTAGAATGCAAAGAAGTGTCAAAAAAAAAAAAAAAAAGATTTTTGGAGATGGGAAATAGATGGGTCTATCCTAGTTCTGGATTCCAGTGGGAAAACAAATCATCTCCCTGTTTTTCTTTCTTTTCCTTTTCCTCCGTTCTCCCCTCTCTATTTTTTTCCTTTTTTTTTTCTCCCTTTTATTCTTTTTTCTTCTTCTTATATGGTCTCCCCTCTCTTTTTTTCCAATTCAAAATCCACTCGTTATCCCTTTTTGTCTGCGCACCCCACTGCCCCGCTGGAACAATGGAATGACAACCAAGACAAAAAACGTGGAGGCGAGGGCACGCCAGACCTACTTCGTGTGGGAGGTGTTTGTCCTGTGTACCCGAAATGTATGTCCCACTATTCTCTTTTTTTTTTTTTTTTTTTTTTTTTTACCACTAAAGCTGGGTTTGCCAATATATTTGAAATAAAATGCAATTGTTTTTAATTTAAATTAACAAAAAGAGCTTGAGAGACAAAACTTGATCTTCTTGGATATAACTTTAGAAAATTGAGGATCTTGTGGAAAAAGAAAAAAAGAAAAGAAAAAAAAGACAAGTGTGCATGGATTAAAAATTGTAGCTTCAAACGCACTTAAAATGAAGATTGACAGTAAAAACTATGAATAAATAAATAAAGGAGTTGAAAAATAAAATAAAAACGTGTCAAATGAGAGAGAGATCGAGGAGTGATGCACATCCTTCAATTAGTTAATCATTGGAGGGACGCATGCGCAAAAGGTATGCATTATAATTAAGGAACAAAATAGGGTGTCTACAGGGTATGCATTATAATTAAGGAACGAAATAGGGTGTCTACAACAAGTTTTTGCTGTAAGTTCATTTGCGGAGATTGTAGAGTCTAGAGACAAAGTTTTTGTATTAGATCTAAAACTTCTCTTTACTATAGTGAATTGTTTTTCGAGAAGATTTCTCCCCAAATTTTTTACTATGAAACTAATTTGTTTCATTGGTTTTCCTGGGTCATCATATCTTATCTTATTTACTTTTCCGCTGTGTATGATATTGACATGATATTGATGTTAATTTATTTTAACAAGTTTTATTTATAATTAATCTAATTAACAACTTGAGTTTAAAACTTGTTAATTCTATCAACCGAAGTCTAAATTTTCTATCAAGTGGTATTAGAGTAGGCACACTCTGATTAGACTTTAATTATTGCTGTGTGATCCATTGACCTTTGTTGTCATGAAAACTCTTGATTGTTTTGATTTGCATGATCTTATGTTGAATGATGCTGATGATATTTAAGATGCCTATTGCAAGTTTTATAATTTTTGTACGAAATCTCTTGAATGTTCTACAAAATTAAGAGCTAAATTTAAAAAGGTCAAACTTGAAAAACATTATTTGATTGCAAAATTGGATGAACCCAATAATTTGAATGAGAATTTTGAAAATCAAATTTCATCTCAGGTAGACAAAATTAAGAGTTTGGAAGAGCAACTAGTTGAATTTAAAACTGAAGTTAAAAAATTAACTAGTGTCAAACTTGTTGTTGAGCCTAACTCAAAAGAAATTATATATATATATTCTTCCATTTTAAAGGAATAATGAAGAGTTGAAGGCTAATATTGCTAGGATAGACAAAGGTAAACAATCTGATGTTAACGCTGAAATTTCTAAACCTATGTCTAAAACTCCTCCTAGGTTGAATAAAAATTCTGAATTTGTCCCCATTTGTCATCATTGTCATATTAGGCCAAATTGTTCTAAATTGAGGTCTCTGTCAACCTCTAAGGTTAGACCTCCTTCTAAGAAGCCGAGTAGCTCTAAAACTGCTCATGTTTATCACCATTGTGGCGATTCTAGTCACATTCGCTCTAATTGTTTCAAGTTGTTTCCCTATAAGCGAGTGGCCAATAGGTCTCATCCTTTGTCTAAAGGCTCTGTACCTATTCTTGGTTAGTTATTAAAAGTTTTAAACTTTTTAACTCAATTTTAGGGGAATTCTAATTCCTTTATATACTTTAGTAGTCATACTAGGACATGTGCCTTTTCATCTTCACAGCCAAAGACTCGTGCTGTATGGGTGAGAAAGGAGTCTAAGACTTAATTGTCTTTTCTGTTTGTCCTCTACTTTAATTCTTTCTATCTATAGTAGGACTCTCTTTGCTTGATTTCTTATCTGCTTTAGGATTCATGCTTTCATGTATTTGCATTTTTCTATCATGCTTTCATGCATATGCATCTTGTTTTATGCTTTGTTTTGTTCAATTTGTTTTTGTTTGTTTTCTTTTCAATTTTGGTTTATTTTGTTTTTCATATAAAAATAAATAAAAAAAATTGAAAAATTGAAAAATACAAAAACAGTGTGTGTTTGTGTACATTGGTACTTCTGTACCTTGGATGGCCATTAAAACAAAGTTTTCTAAACATTGTACCTTTTGTAACTTAGATGAGCATCTCTATGCACAACTAAGCAAGTGAGATTTGTGGCTCGTGTTTGTGATGAATAAGATTAAGTGATCTCTTGTACTTAACACTTGTATCATTCTTTTTGATGGTAATGATTAGAAAATCGTAAGAGAAAGGTATAAATAATCATCTCACCACTATTGTCTGCCAATTATGAAATGACATCTGTATGCTTTCGCATAGCAAAAGTGCAATGTCAAATGCTTAACGTCATTGGGTATTTCTTTTCTCTCTCTTATATGCCCATGCATGATATGCTTATTAAAAGAAAAATATGCAAAGAAAAATAAAAAGTAGAAAAGATCAAAATGCTTTATATGATTGCAAGCGTGTATTTTAGGAGATGTGAGAGTTATAGGATGTACCTCGAAGGTGATAGTCTCTATAAAACAATTATGATTGTGTTTGAGTTAAAATGATTTTCTCATATCTCAAATCGTCATAACATGTATGGGCTAATCTTGCGATGTTTTTCACATACAATACGCAATATTCTTTGCTACTCTTGATACATGTGCAAGTACAATATAATTTGGCCATCACAAGGAATACATGTGTTAATGTATGCTCACTAAACTGCCTTAACTTATTTATGAAATATAGAATTGGTTAGATTTGTTTAGTGTGTATGTGTTTTAGATCTATGTGCTTAACATTTTTCTTGTTGAGAGATGTTTTTGAGAGATTAAAATGTTGTTTGGATTCTTGACTGAGTTGCATGTTCGATTGCATTTATATTTGTGTTTTTCTCTTTTTGAAACACTATTTTTAAGCAATCTCAACAGCTTCTTGACACCTCTTTACAGCTGGTCTATCTATCGAGCCCTTTGATTTTCCTTTTATCGTATTCTCAATAGCTTCTTGACAGATTCTCAATCCATCGAGAAACCTTCTTTCTGCTCGATAGCTGTTCGATCCGTCGAGGTTGGCTTCTGCTCGATAGCATTTCGACACCTCTCAATCCATCGAAATTTTCTTGCATGCATTGTTTTTCACATGTTTTGCATCTTTCTTTTATCTTGTTGTCCATAGTATGTTGTTTCATCATATTCATGCATTTATATGAATTTTTTGTACCCCCCTTGATCATCTTTGATCATTTTTATATTTCTTGGGTGAAGTTTTCTAGTTTCTTGTATCCTTTGTCAATCATGACAAAAAGGAAGAGAATTTGTGGTTTCTTTTTTTAAGATTCTACATGTCATAGGGAGATGTGTTTCATTTTGTTAGGGGGAGTGCTTACCTCTTTCTTCTTGTACACCGGTCTTGTGACCATGTTTACATACATTGTGCTTATCTTTGATATATATATGATGATGTATGTCTTCTTCACCTATCTCTACATGTGTTGTTTCTTTTCTTTTTTTATACACATTTTTCTTATTTATTGTAAGCAATCTATTATTTTTGTTTCACACTAAGATGCCTTAATGAGTTTTGTTTAAAGTGTTTCAAAAATATAAGTTGTCAAAGTCTACTTTCCATAAACTATTTTCTTACAAAGTTTTTCAAGAGTTTGTGTTAAGATAGATTTTATTGTATTCAACAAGTGAATATGGGTTGGGTGTGTTATGACTTCTCTCATATGTTTATTTGTTTGTTGTGGTTTTATCACGGATTACCAAAGGAGGAGATTGTTAGGACATATGTGATTCATGTTAGGAACATATGTCACTATTTTGTATAATTGGATAATCTTTTGACAAAACGCACTTTACTTGTAATTGGTTAGATCTAAGATGTGTTTAATACTTCAAAGAACAAGAGTTCAAGTCTAGTATTGAAGCCATGCAAATCTATCTAAGAAACAAGTGAAAAAGTGTTGATTTATTAAAACTCGATAGCTGCTCGATAGATAGCTATTTATCGAGGTTTAATGAGGCTCGACAGATACTATCTATTAAGGTATCTATCGAGAATTATGAAAATTAGTTCTTCAGATCTAATTTTCGGCCTATGCTTATGTATTTGTGTAGGGTTTCTATTCTCACAACCCTAGACATATATAAGGCTTATTTTAGAGGCCGTCACATAAGAGAATACAAGAAAAACACATGAAAAAGTGACCGATGCCTTATTATTTCTGAAAGAAGTTATTGCGTCTTTTGCTTCTTAGGGTTTTGCAACTAAGTGCTTCTTGATCTTCATTATTGATGAAGTGAAAAACTTTGCAGCCAACATTTTCTTCAAGTTGGTGTGTTAGTCACATACTGGGAGCCATGTATCATTGGTTAGACACGTACTGGGATCCGTGCAAAAAGGTGACGTTCATATTTTGAAGAGTTCAAAGGTTCTGAAACAGTAGAAGGTTTCTACTGTAAGTTCATCTACGAGATTGTAGAGTCTAGGGACAAAAGTTTTATACTAAATCTGAAACTTCTCTTCACTATAGTGAATTACTTTTTGGGAAGATTTTGGTTTTTTTACTGTAAAACTAGTTTATTTAATTGGTTTGCCTGTGTTATTATATCTTATCTTATTTACTTTTTTGCTATGCATGATATTGACATGATATTGATGTTAGTTTATTTTAACAAGTTTTATTCATAATAAATCTAATTAACAACTTGGGTTTAAAACTTGTTAATTCTATCAAGTGGGGTTTAAATTTCCTATCTTTTTTCTTTTTTCTTTTTTTGGTTTTTGAAAAAAAAAATTTGAACTTACACGCTGAGAACTCATCATTTAACTTAAATTAAAACTTTCTTTTACTATCTATATTTAATAAATAATTTTATAGGATTTTAATTATATTTTGAAATAGTGTTTTTTTTTAAGTCTTAATATAATTCTTGATTAAATCATGATTTGTATGAGCATAATACTAATATATAAGTAAAATATGCTAATATTGAAGCATGTAGCTCAAAAAGTAGCGTAAACCAACCAATTAAACTTTAGAAAATTCTTTTTTTATAAAAACTTTTAAAATTGTTACTTTTGTTAGATATATGTGTATTTTTAGTGGCTTATATTCTAAACAAGTTTATGATCAAGATGATAATTTTTTTTTTTTTTAAGATATATATTTACTTTATTTTTAACCAAAGTTAGTTACAGGAAACAAATAGAACAAATCTCAAGTGGGCAAAATAACATATCTCAAAGTACAAAGTACAGATAAAAAAAATATAAATTCAGATCTAATTGCATGTTAGTTTACAATATTATCCCCTAAATAAATTTATCTTAATCCAACTATTTAAACTTTTAGATAATTCGTAACTTAAGGTATGTTTGGTTAAGGTGTAAATAGGGAGGATATAAAATAGGAAGAGGAAAATAGAGTAAAAAATGACATTTTTTACTGTTTGGTTTAAGAGAGAAAACAAGAGAGACAGGAAATAGGGAGGAAAATAATCCCTCTGGACTCACATTTTTTTATCCTCTCAATTGAGGAGGAAAATGGAGAGGAAAAAGTGATGAATGATATAATTTACACAAATACCATCACTTTATTCATCTCACCTACCCCTCTCTCTTCTTTGCTTTTTTTTTTTTTTTTGCCTTTTTTAATCAACCCACAGCAATGTCCAGTTGTCCAGTCGCCCATGTGAATAAAGTTTTTTTATTTTTTTTTATTTAGAAAATATCTTCCCAATCTACGTATGGTCATGTGGATAAAGTTTACCTAATCAATTTTTGTTACCCATAAATTTAAAATTATATATAATAATAAAAAAAAGTAATATAAATATATATGTATTTGTGTTAATTTTTATATTATTTAATTAGTGTAAATATATCTATTTTTTATATATTATATAACAATGACATAACAGTCAATTTATATAAACTACATTTTTCATCCTCTATTTTTCTCTCCAACCAAACAAAAAAGTTTTCCACCTTCCCACTTTTCTACCCCTCCAACCAATAACACATGAAGAAAAATCAAATATTTTGTATTTTCCCTCCAACCAACAACACATGAGAAAAAATAAAATATTTTTTTTATTTTTTCACTTTTCTATCTTTCTACTAATTTTTCGTTCTTCCAACCAAACATACTCTTAACAAAAACTCAAACCGACAAAGATGAGTTCTCCAGACAAACACGTAACGTGTGATCTTCCCAGAACCGGGGTACAAGACAAATTACTTTTGCTTTTCAGTTTTCAGATAACAAAGCAAAAGCAAATGATGTTACATGAACTTTGGAGGTAGCGAACAATAATGGTGTTTTGATATTGTTGTAACAGGCGTTTCCATCTCCCCGGTTTCAAAAAGCAGCTTGATTGCGACTTTTCAATTGAGTATATTGATCTATCTGTGCTAAAAAATGATTTGTGTTTTAGTTTTTCTATAAGTTAAAATTCTCTTTTTATATATATATATATATATATATATAGATGAACCAGCCATGGCCCCTTTTTTTTTCTTTTTTTTTTTAAGAAAGCGATAAGTAATTTTATTGAACTAAATTAAGTTAGAATACATTATCCAAATCATTAGTAGCTCTTCTACCCATATATTAATATCTACAAATAAAACTGCTTGTAGGTGTGGGCCAAGTTATTACCCTCCTTATTAACAAGTTGTATTATAGTATATTGCAAAAAAATAAAGGTATTTTAGGCTGACATATATATTTTATAGGGTAAACTTTTAAACTCTTTGTTTTATTCTTAAGCAGTAATAATCCCTAAACTTTTCAAAGAGACATTTTAAAGTTCATACTTTTGAGTGCATACCCAAAAAAAAACCCCAAACAAATCTCCCCTCGTACGGCAAATCCTCTTAATAGTAGAATCAAAACAAAACCCCACCCCCAAAAACTTAATAAATGAGAGAGAGAGAGAGAGAGAGAGAACCGAGAACAGGTACAAAGAGACAAAACACCTAGAGAGAGAGTGAGAACCAAGAACATGTACAAAGAGACAAAGAGACACAATACCTAGAGAGAGAAACATAGCAATGAAGATAGAAACACAACATAGAAAAAGAGAGAGAAATACAGTAGCAATGAGAGAAACACAATATTAAAGAGAGAGAGAGAGAGAGAGGTAGAATCTAATTGGAGTTTTTTTGTGCTTATTTTTTATTGTATGGGGTTTGAAATGTCCTATAGGATTTAATGTGTCCAAAATATAAAATTGTAGAGCAGGGTCGGCTTAAGCATGTAGGCAACTATGGGACTACTTAAGGCCCCAAAAAAAATAAAAAAATAAACCCCCCCCCCCCCCCCCCCCCCTCTCTTTTAATTAATATAATATAATTTATTTATATTATATTTTAATTAAGACTGTTTACCCTCTTACCCAATTTATTTTTTAAAAAGTTTAAGGCCCATTTTATTAGCAAATAGAATGTATTGTCTGTACTTCTTTTGATTAAAAAAAAAAAAAAAAAAGATATTGGAATCTATAAACTCTATAGCCATTATCATGTGGGTTGATGTGATCACATCAACCCATTTGTTACTTTATTAAAAGCTTTTTTATATTTTAATTAATCTAACTTTTCCCATTTCCATTGGTACAATTTTTTTAATATTTCAATTAATTTATTTATTTTGTATTGTTTAAGTATATTTTCATTAGTTATTCTTTAAAAAAAATTACTTTTTGTATTAGTACTAATTTCTTCAATTATATGATAAATAAATATTTATTTGTGCAAGTTTAAAATATAAAGTGACCGCATTATTTAGTAAAGTTGCAATCTAACTTTTTTTAAATTAGGTTTCATTGTTCTATACTTTAAATTTTATTTTAGTTAAATTATAATTTTCTATTATAAATTGTGTTTAATTAATTAATTTATTTTTTTAATTATAAATGTCCATCTAGAAATTAAAAGAAGAGAGAACTAGAAAAATAAATTGAATTTTGTAAGATTGAATTTAATCAACCATTTTGTTGGCCTTATTCCGTGCCAAATTTGCATGTAATTCAGCATTTAGTAACCCTGTATTTAGGTGGGAATCATGTAAGGATAGTGTGTGAGAGAGTGTGAAGAAATGTTCAACATTGTGCAAAGAAGCAGAGACTCACGACTGGAACTTGCGGGTGGCTCGCAACTGGCAAACCGCCTGAAGAAGGTCACGTGTCAAGCATGCGGGAAGTTGAAGCGTTATGCCAACTATTGCATTAAAGGACAAAAAGTCCAGACTGGCAATGCAGTTATCTCGCGGCTTGAACTCGCGACTCAGTTAAGCCGCGAGGCCAAGCCATCAGCCAGCTCTGTTTTAGAAAAACTGATTCTTCGCATTCCAAACACACACCACTATATATAGACCCTTATACCCATGAAATGTAGAGAGCTTCCAGAAAGAATTTTGAAAGAGAAACCCTAGAGAAAAACAAGATTGATTCATTCACAATCTTCACTTAAGAGACTCTTCAAATTCCCCCACTCTCACCTTCTCCATTGTTACATCCTTGAGAGGTTCTTAGCCAGATCCTTTTCTCACCATACCCATATCTGTGAAAAGGCTTTTTGGTGCTTTGGGAAGCAGTTAGGAAGAGACCAATTCATATTGGTTGATGCTATGAGCTATAACGAAATCCGATAAGCTAGAAAAGAAAAAAGTTCGGCGCAACCTTGTTGGAGCAAGAAGCTTGGAGGGCTTAGGTACACTGGATAGATTAGGCTTGGAGGGTCTATTGCTGTTCATATATCCTAACTACATTTTCTAGTGGATAATTGACCACTTTGAAGGCGGCGGAGAGGTTTTATGCCGAGGGCTTTGGTTTCCTCTTTGATAATACATCGAGTGTTGTCCTTGTGTTTGCATCTCTCTTCCCTTTATCTTTACCATTTAATTACTGCTGTAATTGTGATTATTTATAGTTTAGATAGTTTATCAATTCTGTTATTAGCTTATGTTCATGTTCTGCACATTTATTGTTTGATAATAAGCTTGAATTGATAATCTGTAATTTGAGGTCTAAACGTTTAAGGGTGTTTTATACCTATTTTGAACATTCATTTGGTATCAGAGCGGGTGCACTCCTTGTGGTTTTATTACCTTAGTGCGATCCCTAACCCCATATTGAGATGGATAAGTCTCAATCTCTAAATGTTCCACCATTTTTTTATGGTAATAATTATGCTTTTTGGAAAGTCTGAATGAAAGCGTTTTTGTGTTCTATTGATGATGCTGTGTGGGATGTAGTTGAAGTTTGTTGGACTAGGCTGGAGGCTGCTAAATCCATTTGGGATAAGGCAGCTCTTGTGGCGGCTAATGCTAATAGTAAAGCCTTGAATGCAATTTTCTGTGGTGTCTCTCCAAAAGAATTTCACAGGATTCCACAGGATTCCACATATCACTATTGCTAAGAAAGCATGGGAGATTCTGGAGACAACTTATGAAGGAACAAAGAAAGTGAAAGACACCAAACTACAGATACTAACCACTCATTTTGAGGAGCTAAAAATGAGTGAGGATGACTCCTTTGACTCTTTTTATAGTAAGCTGAATGAGGTGGCCATTGGCAAGTTCAATTTGGGGGAAAAGACGGAGGATTCTAAAATAGTAAGGAAGATCCTTCGGTCACTGCCAAAAAGCTTCCATGCTAAAGTGACGACTATTGAAGAGAGCAAAGATCTTAACGACATCAAAGTTCAAGAGTTGATTGGTTCACTGCAGACATATGAATTATCACTGCCCACACAGAGAAAGAGCAAATCTCTTGCTTTTAAGACAATTGATGAGAGGGTAGTATCTCATGACTCTTCAGATGAAGATGCTGTAGATAAAGACATGGCGTACCTTGTGAAAAATTTCTGGAAGTTCTTAAAGCTCAAGAATAGTGGGAAATCTGGTGACAAAGTGAAATTTTAGAGTTTCGGGAATGAGAAAAGGGAATTCAGAAGGAAAGATGGTAGAGAATCCCAATCTTCACAAGGAATCACATGCTTCGAGTGCAATGGACATGGACATTTCAAGAAAGAATGTCCCAATTATTTGAAATCAAAGGGCAAGGTCTATGCCACTACTCTAAGTGACTCGGATTCATCAAATTCTAATTCTAAGGATAGCTATGACGGAGAAGGAAATTACTCCACATTTATGGCTATTGAACATGTTGAGTCCTCGAAGGACTTGAATTAACTTATACAAGAACTTGGAGAACATAGTGATGAAGAATCCATTGGGATTGTCAAAGAATCGGATGCTAAAAAGGATGAAGATACAGCTGGCCTTCAAGAGAATTACACCTTACTTTTTGAGAAATCGGGAGAGTATGCAAGGGTGGCGAAGGCGGCTGTGAAGAAGATGAAGAAAGCTGAGGAGGACTTGTGAGAGACCGCGCCCCCGGCCCCCTTTTTTATATGGGTGTGTTGGGCCAAACCCACGTGAATGGGTGGAGTCGTGTTATTGCCTCTCAAAATGGAGGTTCGACTAGTTATATTTTCCCCTTTAGATTAAGGGTTTTACAATGGAGTCGCCACTTATTTAATTGTTGGAATAAATAAGAAAACCATAATTAAAAAATTCATCATTTTATTAATTTGAAATTGAATTTACATTGAACATAGGAAATTACATGGCTTTGGTCCTAGATACAATCTAAGATAAAGTACATGGCTTTATTTCCTAGTTACAATCTAGAAATTGAAAATTACAAGGATAAGCATTTGATCTACTAACCCTTGGTCTAAGTTTGGAGGCTATGTTACAAAGTGGGAAGGTGTTAGGCACCCACCTTGCCCGGTGAAACCGGTCTTCTAGACTATGGTGGCCAACATTCATATCATATCATCCAATATGTCAATCAATTTGCATGTTGAGTTTGATGTGTGTGCATGTGATAAACCCTAATTCAATTTATTGAACATTACATTTAGATTAAAAAAATAAATTCTAGTGAATGTATGTTACAAAGTGGGAAGGTGTTAGGCACCCACCTTGCCCGGTGAAACCGGTCTTCTAGACTATGGTGGCCAACATTCATATCATATCATCCAATATGTCAATCAATTTGCATGTTGAGTTTGATGTGTGTGCATGTGATAAACCCTAATTCAATTTATTGAACATTACATTTAGATTAAAAAAATAAATTCTAGTGAATGTGTGTGGATGGTGATATCCTAGATTCAAGGACTTGAAAGAATTATGAAACAAACATGTTTTTCATTTTTTTGATGTGGATTTAAGATCAAAACTATTGTTTATGCATGAACATGTGATGAACAACCAAGAACATGCGAAGAACACATAAGAACAATTAAGAACATTCAAACATATTCAAGAGAATTTAAATAATTGCTATCATGCTTTAATCCTAAATTCTCATCATGGCAACACAAAAACTAGTTAGGGAAAGAGATTCTACCTTCACGCAAGATCCATATGGTGGAAGAGGAGACTCTTGGTAGAGGTCCTAAGGGAGGAGGAAAGAAGAACTAGGAGAGGGAGAGTGAGTCTCACTCAATACCTTGAGTCTCAGGAAGACCAAGATATGACAAGACTACTCTACTTCACTAGAACTCAAGAGAGGAGAAGAGAGGGGGGTTTTTGGTGTCTTGGAATGAAAGAGAGGGGGGTTTATATAGTAGTAGTGGAGGGAATATGAATGGAAGGCCATTTAATGAGGGTTGACAAGGATTATGAACCTAGACCTCATTTTAGCCTTGGGAAAAATCTGGTGCATTAAATGGAGAGATTGGTGGGAGTGGGGAGCAAGCCAAAATTCGGTTTTCCCGTAACTGCTGTAACAGCCTGTGGAGCCAACTTCAAAAAATCATATCTGACTCAATTTTGATCGGAATTGTCTCATTCTTGTGCTCAAATTGAAGCCCCAAATGTCTAGTTTCTGGGAAAATTAACCTCATTCACAGATTCAAAATATTCTGAGAGATATCGATGAAATAGTGAGCAGAGGTCATTTGTTAGAAAATAGTTTCAGCACAATTAACATTAATAGGTCCCAAATTAGTCCCCAATTAACATTAAATGGCTCCAATCACTCCAATTTCAGACTTAATTGGTTCCAAATTTACACTAATTAAAAGATAATTGCACAAATTACTCATTGAAGAATTAATGTTTAACTATCTAATTAATTAGGTGTATGCAACCTCACCATAAAATGTAGTCCTAACCAATTAAATTATGACACATCATTGATCTCCAATTGATTACACTTATAACCAATTGGAATCAATTGTTCATAATCACATATAGTCAGACTCAATTTGTGATAGTGCATCTCGGCCATTAAAACTTGATTTGATGATAACTTTCAATCTGATGGTCTGATTAGGGATTATGACCAGTCGATTTAATCGTTACAACATCAAGATCATTTTGATGAAATGAGATTAAGAATCTAATGACCAGAATCAAGATGCATATTTATGAGGTGAAAGAACCCCTTTTACCCTCCATGTGAGGTTAAATGCGGGTTGCAAAATGGGGTGTCAACAGGACTACAGAAGTCTCCTGGTAAGATATATGGAGGCAAAGTGTGAGATTGAAACACTAAATGGTGAGCTATCAGAAGCTTACACAAAAGTGAGATTTCTTGAGCAAGAGGTAGTGCAAGGACATGCCAAGATAGAGAGGGTCTCCTCCAAGAAGCTAGACGATGTTATTTCATCTTAAAAACATTTCTCAGACAAGTCCGGGTTAGGATATACCGGAGGGAGTAGCTCATCGGCCAATGTCACCTAAGAAGTGAAGTTTGTGAAGGCCAAAGAGCCGATTGTAGAAGAGTCTATTCCTGAGAAAGTTAGGTTTGAAAATAAGAAGAAGGTGGCTGATCAACAGGTGTTAAATAAGTCTCGTAATCAATCAGAAGCCAGATGTGAATCTAGAGGAAGATCACTTCTAAGATCATAACGGGGTTCTAGAACGAATCATTTTTGTCACCACTGCGGATTGTAAGGACATACTAGACCCAACTGCCATAAGCTAAGAGCATTGAATAATACAAGTGCTCCTTGATCACAAGGAAGAAGAAATGACAAGAGGTCTTGGGGTAGTGAGCAACCAAGAAGTCAAAACAGTGATCTAGGCATGATGGATGTGATAAAGATGATCGGTGTCTTCACCACTTGCTTGGAAAGCTTCACAAGAAGATTTGAAAGTCCTAACTCTCGTACCCAATCCTTCAAGGATATCACCCCAAACACACATGACGCGTGGGTGAAGAAGGGTACTCATGCATAAGCATTACAACATGTCCATGCATTAATTCTTCCCATGTTTTGTAAATATGCTTGTTTGTGTGCTTCTTGCTAGCTTGAGTTGAAAAATTGTCTGTCTGTTTGTTTGCTTTTGTTTTAAATGTTTTTACATTGTTGTTTTTTATCAATCTTTTCCTTCGTGTGTATCAAAAATTCAAAAACACATAAAAAATAGAAAATCCAAAAAGTTTGATCGACTTTTTTGAGTTTTGTCTCAAAGCATGTTTTGCCTTGTACCTTTGTACTAATGGCTTTGTGCATCTACGAGCTTAGCTTGTTTCCAATGCACTCATATCATTGTGGGAGAAATTTTGAAATCTATGTAATTCAACCTTGTCATGAATGATTAGTGAATGGTTACGTTGATCTTGAGACATGCATAGACTTATGCCTATATATCTTCCTACTTTTTATTTTATTGTTTTTGCTTTAAGAACTCACCAAATGTAAATCTCTAAATGAAAAGAGATATTGAGCTGCAAAAACCTATCACACATACTAGTATTTGACTAGGAAAAAGGGAAAGCGACCAAAAATAAAATGTATGATGCCCAAAAAGCCAAAGGCTAACTCATCAATTGAAATATCAAAAATTTCAGGCATCGATCTCACAATGAGATGTAAGAATTCAAAAAGATCAAATGATATATATGAAGCCAAATGAAAAGCTTCAAAGCTAAGTTATCAAGTTATGTGGGAGGTCATACATGCTTATTTCTATAATTGAAATGGATCACATTATCTAATGCTAGTTATGTATGCCTCATTTGAATTGATCATTGAAGCTTCACATTAGACTAAGGACTATCTCATTGTTGATACCCACACACATCACACATGTCTATGATCAGTGAATGCCATATTCATTTGTGTGATTGTACTTGATTAAATGTGTTTTTATATGCTCAATCTTTGTTGATCAAACAAAAAAAGATTTTTGAGTTTTTGTTTGTTTTTGGAAAGTATTTTGTTTTTACAAAAATTGTCAAAATTTCAAAAACAGTGTTGCCTTATTTTGGCAACTCAGTCGTGGGTTGATCCAGCCGCATGCCCCAGTCGCGAGCCCACACAGAGATTTTTTGCTACTCTTTGGCGGGTCAATGTCCTAATCACGAAAAATACTTAGAATATTTTTAAAATTTGAATTTTTATAATTCTCGTGACTCATTGTGGCAACTTTTTTGAGGGTGGAAGGTCCAGTCGTGAGGGATACACAGAGATTTTCGCGGCTCACCTCTCGACTCTCTCGCGGGTAGACTTTCCAGTCGCGAAAAACACTTGGAAAATTTTTGAAAATTTTTGGTCTAAAGTGTTTTGGCGGCTGGACCTGGCGACTTACACGCGACTTGACTTAGTCACGAAAAACGCATGTTTTGCGTTTTAAAAACAGTTTTTAAATCATTTCAGTTTTTCCCTCGAATTTTTGTGACTGTTCATTGTCTCTCTCACTCAAACCTCTCTCAAACTCACCGTGTCACTCTTCGAAAATCCTCCATTTTTGCACCTTTTCTACTCCAATCTTCAAGACAAAGGTATGAGTTTTCTATTTTTCACTTCATTCTTCATGATTTGAGCGTTATTTTCTTGAATCTGTGAGTTGTGTTGTTGTTTTGAGATTTGAGTGGATTCGGATATGGGTTGAGGATATTTTGTTGGGTTTGTTTGAATGGGATTTGTTGCATTTAACAATCTGATGTTTGATATGCATTTTCCCATATTTGCTATTTTGTATTGTGTTCCTTTGTTTTTTTGGACTTAGCATTTATATCATACCCATTGTGTAATGTCTAGTAGACATATGCTTAATTGTTCAGAGATTGTTAAAATTGGTTACTTGCTGCATTTGGTTCACAGATTGCTTGTTGCACATCTTCATTTGTATTAAGTATTACGTCTTTTGGTGATCATGTTATGCTTGTGCACACTATCACATTGAGTTTTTGGGTCACTGTTGTTAAATCCTCTATACTATGGCATATTATATTAATCTCTGCTCCTCAATGTGTTTCTAATCTGGTTCTAATGTGTAAAGTGTCTATCTATTGTGCTTTGTTCTTGTGGCCTCTTCTGCTTGTACAGATGGCTCCCACACCTACTAAGAAGAAGACTCCTGCTAAGTAGGCTGACAAAAGGCTGAAAAATGGACCATATCCTGTTTAGGTCTGTTCAACACTTTGAGAGATACAGAGATTCTTTCTTGAAGGGAACCATTATACAGGAAAGGTTTGTAGACTTAGGGGACTTAAAGGACACCTTCATTCCAGAATGCTTTGAGGGAAGAGGATGGGATAAGTTGTTGAGTGACCTACCTCCAGTTTGTGAGCCTTTAATAAGAGAATTCTATGCAAATGCTATCATAAAAGAGGATGAGCTAAATTGCTGGATCAGAGGGCATGAGTTCACCCTAGATGCATATGATATTGATGGAGTACTAGGGCTTGAGGGTTTAGAGGATTATGAATTCACAAATTACAAGGACAGGATGCTATCTATAGAAACTATGCAGAATCGCATTGGTGGATAGAGAGAAGGGAGATGTTTCAACACTAATGCCTTCCCTGCTAACATGAGGTGTTTGACCACCATCATGATGTTCAATCTGTATCTAGTAAGGAAGCTAACTACAATTAACAATGCTAGAGCTATCTTCCTCATGGAGTTCAAGGAGAAAACCTTCATTGACATAAGCTCATACATATTTGACACAATTGTTGATGAGACTAGAAACACCTCTAGGCCCAAGCTGATCTTTCCTAGCCTTTTCATGAGGCTTTTCAGAGCAAAAGTTGTTGCAATCCCTTAAGATATTAGTTACATGACTCCACTCTCAGCCATTAACAAACAAACCATCATAAGGATACAAGTTTGTCTTCCAGGTAATGAAAAGGAGGTGACCAAGGAGAAGGTGATCTAATGGAAACCGAAGCAGAGGCTGTAGGATAGACATCCACACCTAAAAGCAGAGGCAAGAGGAGCAGGGCTTCAACCTCATCAGTTGTACCTCCAGATGCTTTTCAAATCATCCTAGAAAGGATTGATGGACTTAGAGAGGTCCAGAATGAGCATACTGATAGAATGGTAGCAATTCAGGATCAGCTCAACATACTTTTAGCCAAGTTTGACAGCATTAACACTCAGCAGTGACCCTTTGGCCATTCCAGTCAAAAAGGGGGAGAATTTTTGAGAAGTAGCTCTTGAGGGGGAGTGCTAGTTTGAAGGGGAGCAGTCAAAAATAGTGTTTATCTTGTATACCTTGTTTATGTTTATGGTTATGGTATTATGTTTTGGATAATGTTTTGCTTTTATTTTGTGTTTGATACTTTATGGTTAATATTTTGGTAAACTCATGGTTCTATTATATATTATGATGCTTTTCAGTAAGATTTGTATGGTATATTTGTAACCGTTTGCTTTTGTAAGCTTTTAGGTTTTTGTACCCATGCTCTGTAGCTTAAGTACTTGTTAAATGTCATGCATTTTCTTAAGTATATCACTTTTGTGCCTTTTGTTGGATTTTTATCCTTAATGCAATTACCTAGTGTTGTTGCATTGGTTGAGTGTTGGACATGCAAATGATACTTTGCGAATGAGCTTATTAGCTTGCATGTTCGAATGTTCATTCCATGTGTGAATGAGCATTGTAATCACTATTTATAGTGATTGTTTGTTTTTTTTTTTTTTTTTTTGTCAAGCCATGCTTTATTGCTTAAGTCCATTTTTTGCTTAATCGCATTGTGCTTACTCCATATGCATTACAAGTTTTCTGCATACAATGATATTATTGTGTTGTTGTGTTTCAGGAGATACTTGTACTTATGGTTCAAGAGCTTCACAAAATCTAGAGTTAGGTGTGAGTGAGTTCTATTCAACTGTTCCCAACTCATGCGTTAAGTCTAGAGTCTGTTGTAAGGTTTTGTCACGGAATAGCCAAAGGGGGAGATTGTAAGGTTGAATTTAATCAATTATTTTGTTGGCTTTATTCCGTGCCAATTTTGCTTGTAATTCAGAATTTAGTAATCTTGTATTTAGGTGGGAATCATGTAAGGGTAGTGTGTGAGAGAGTGTAAAGAAATGTTCAACATTGTGCAAAAAAGCAGGGATTCATGACTGGAACTCGCAGGTGGCTCGCGACTGGCAAGCCGCCAGAAGAAGGTCACGTGTCAAGCATGCGGGAAGCTAAAGCGTTATGCTAGCTGTTGCACTATAGGACAAAAAGTCCAGACTGGCAATGCAGTTACCTCGCGACTTGAACTCGCGACTCAGTCAAGTTGTGAGGCCAAGCCGCCAGCCAGCTCTGTTTTAGAAAAACTGACTCTTCGCATTCCAAACACATACCACTATATATAGACCCTTATACCCATGAAATGTAGAGAGTTTCTAGAGAGAATTTTGAGAGAGAAACCCTAGAGAAAAACAAGATTAATTCATTCACAATCTTCACCTAAGAGACTCTTCAAATTTCTTTACTTTCACCTTCTCCATTGTTACATCCTTGAGAGGTTCTTAGCCAAATCCTTTTCTCACCATACCCATATCTGTGAGAAGGCTTTTTGGTGCTTTAGGAAGCAGTTAGGAAGGGACCAATTCATATTGGTTGATGCTATGGGCTATAGCGGAATCTGGTAAGCTAGAAAAGAAAAAGGTTCAGCGCAACATCATTGGAGCAAGAAGCTTGGAGGGCTTAGGTACACTGGGTAGATTAGACTTGGAGAGTCTATTACTGTTCATGTATCCCAACTACATTTTCTAGTGGATTATTGACAGCTTGGAGGACGGCGGAGAGGTTTTACGCCGAGAGCTTCAGTTTCCTCTTCGATAACACATCGAGTGTTGTTCTTGTGTTTGCATCTCTCTTCCCTTTATCTTTACCATTTAATTACTGCTGTGATTGTGATTATTTATGGTTTAGATTGTTTATCAATTTTGTTATTAGCTTATGTTCATGTTCCGCACATTTATTGTTTGATAATAAGCTTGAATTGATAATCTGTAATTTGGGGTCTAAACGTTCAAGGGTGTTTTATACACATTTTGAACATTCAAATTTCAGAAGACATATGTGGATAATTTGTTACTAAAAATAAATGTGGGGGCCAGATAGCCAGAAGATACTATTAAAACTATATATATTGGGCTTATGGCCCAGTCCGAGGATTTTTACTTATTCGAGGATGGTCAAACAATGTTATTATGGAAATAGTAGAAGAGGAAGAGATAAGGATTGTACATGATAATCCAAAAGTTGTTCGAGGAGAGAAGTCATATCGGAAATATGGATCCGTGATTAGTAGGAATGTCCTACCATCTTGAACATCCTACCACATTGTATCACGGTTAAAAGTCAGACATTATAGGAGAGGAGTAGAGGAAGGCAACAAATATCTGCAAAAGCTGCCACCTCTGTATTTAATGTTCTGCAGCTAACTCTCTGGCCGCATTAATGTGGAGGTGATACCTGAACAGTGCATTTTAGCCTTACAGCTA
Source organism: Quercus glauca (assembly GCA_023736055.1). NCBI lineage: Eukaryota > Viridiplantae > Streptophyta > Magnoliopsida > Fagales > Fagaceae > Quercus > Quercus glauca. The sequence continues at coordinate 31,199,294 of CM043318.1, read as the reverse complement.
CTACATGAAGACTTATGGGAGAAGTTAATAGGACAAGTATCAACACTGACCATCCCGCATACACGTGAAAAGTGGAGATGAAAAATAAGGGGACTATATAAGGGAAGAGTGGCAACCAAAATAGGGGATCAGGAATTCATGAGAGGAAACACTATTGCGTCTAATAAACAAACTTGTAATTGAACCTGATAGTAATACAATAGATCAGATCTCCTCAGACGTTGCTGAGTATAATTTTTCTTCATTACGTTCTTTCTTCTTTTTATTCTCTTATCATCTGGATCCATTTAGTAGTTGTTTGATCAATTACAGCCAGTATTCAAACTCACTCTCTACAAATTTATTGTTTTGGGCATTTTTGGGCCTAAGTTCATTCACACTGTGGGCTTAGAACTCAAACTTGGTCCTTACAATAAACAAGACACAATAGAAAAATTGGGAGAAAATGTAACAAAAAATAAGAAATCTATTAAAAAGAGTTAGAAAATAATAAAATTACATTTACTATTCGTCTGTTCCCAATCTCACCCATGATTGAGATTTATCTCACCTAGGAGTGTGCATGGGTTGAGTTGGGTCGGGTTGAAGAGATTTTTTGACCCAACCCATCATGGTAGGTAAAAAAAAATTCAACCCAACCCAACCTATCACAAGTCCAACCCAACCCACATGGGTCGGGTCGGGTCGGGTTGGGTTGGATTGAACCCATGGGTTTGACAAATTATTATTATTATTATTATTATTATTATTATTATTATTATTATTGTTAAATTGGGTAAAAAAAATAAATATTAATATATTAAAAAACCCAAAGATTAGTATCAATGTAACTTCTTAAAGGCAAACAACGCTAATGACTAAACAACAATAATAATTTACTAAGGTTTGTGTGAAATAATTGGCTTTTATATAAGATAGGAAGAGCTGGTTATTTTAAAAAATTTATTAATTATATAATATTATATATATATATATATATATATATTAAATTAGTATTAGTAGAAGGAACCAAGGAAGTGCTGCTCTACAGCTAGTTTTTTTTTTTTAAATTATTAAATATATAATATATTTTAAATATATATTAAATATGGGTGGGTCGGGTCGAGTTTGGCGGGTTTGTAATTTTATGACCCAAACCCAACCCAACTCGTTATAAAAAAAATTTTGTAACCCAACCCAACACACCAAGCCTTAAAAACCGACCCAACTAGGCGGGTCGGGTTGGGTCGGATCGATAGGTTTTCTGCACACCCCTAATCTCACCTCTACTATAGTCCTATTAAATCACTTTGTGAAGTGTGAACTCCCTTCGCAACATATTCTTCTTCGTTTATTTTATTTTTCACTCTATTACTTCACTTAAATTTTGTTTCAAGTTGTTCTCACCTTCCTTTGTCTCATGTACCTCTCATATTTTAGTCAGATCCATTGTTTTTTTTCTTTTGCGTTAACGGAGATGAAGGTTTAACTCGCTTTACCTCGGTTTTTATGAATCTTTGACAAATTATTTAATTTTCTTGCAATAAATAACATCCTCTCAATCTAATTGCAAAATTATAAACTTAAATATCATAATGAAAATGACTTTTTGCCCCTTTTGGAAAAGAAGTTTAGTTGTTTAAACAGTTTTAAAAAAAAGCATATGAAAAAGACATCATTAGTAATTAAAATCAAGAGAGAAATATCGCTTGACTATCCTGACTTCTCAATTTGCTGTAGTAAATCCATTTGTTGGGTTAAAGACTGACTCAATTAATTAATTCAGTTATTCAAGTTGATTATTTTGCTAAAACTGAAAATTTTTTGTTGAACGTACTGTAAATAAAAGTAAAAGTTAGCTGAAATATTATAGAGAGACCTATGAATAATACCAAAAAATGCAGTGAGACTCATGAATAGTAGCAAAAATAAGCTGAATAATAAAATAAGTTGGCAAAAATAATTTTTGTTAAACGGACACTAATTATTCAAATTACACATCAACTTGATCGTTGTTGTTTGATGCAAAGTTCTTCAATCCACACTTGTAGACTTAAAAGCAATTTAATTAAGTTGTAGGTAGTATCTATCGATAGAAGTTAGCAGTTAACCATCCGCTTAAGTGTTTTTCTTTTAATGTAACTATCACACACCAACCAAACCAAAAGGGTTGAGCACACAACAATAGCCATATCAGATCAAATGCAATTAAGCACAAAAGTCCAAAAATAATAATAATCTCCCAACATTATTATAAAAAAAAATTACTAAATCTCCTAAGACTAAGAGTCTAAACAAAGATAAATTTGAATTATAAAAATCTAAATCTTATTCCAATAATTCCTAAACTTCACTCATACGCACATCCTAGTGGAAGCCCATACACATGCTATTCTCCAGGATCAGAATCTAAAAGAGGAAAGAGGTGGGAGAGTTGACAACCCAATAATTAACCAAATACCAAACTAGCTGAATCAAGCATATAGATTGACAAAATAATATAGTGTCTATAACATCATATATATATATATATATATATATATATATAAAGATGATGCATAAAAAATGTCCGTAAGTTGATCATCCACACACGTGCCAATAGGTGTACCTGAAGAACAAAAGAGAAGAACCAATCAGAGTGCACCGGTGAGGTACCGGACAAAGACCCTCCGAAAGTTAAGTCAATAATGGAAGAATCTCCAAAGACTCAAGAGTGCAAGATCTAGGGAGAATTCATGTACCTCAAGAAGGATAAGGTTTGTGGTTTACATAGTGGTAGAGAGCTGACTTGAATCCCTTGATAAGAGGGAATTTCCTTATAAAGAGAAGGATCCAAGATACTTGGGATTGCCTTTCCATATACAGGAGATCTGATTGCATGGTAGGGTCTATGGTTGTGATGTGCAAGTAATGTCCATGTAAGGATGTGTGAGTAGGCCCCATGTAAGCCCCATGGAAACCCTAAGGGGATGGGTCATTAGTATTGGGGATGGCCTGATCCGTTGGCCCATAGGTCAGTCATCCTTTTTAGGGTCATTAGGGAGGTTCGGCACCCCTATACTGATTAGTCAAAAATTATCCTCATCAGTTATCCCTACTTTGTGAGTCATAAGGATGGGCCGACGGGTTGCGTAGTTGTCATAAATGCTTTACCTTAGTGTTATGCATCATAAATAGGGGTAATTATGTCCTTATGATAGGGCTAGAGACACGTGTCACTTTTTGATTTGAGGAGCCAAGCGTCACTATGCTTCAATTTCCGTGCCGAACCGCCCTATAAATAGTCCAATGCCATTATTGTCCTTATCATTTGAACATTTTCCATTTCTAATCTCAAAGCTCATTCGTCAGTTATATATATTTTCTTTTTGCCTTTTTTGTCTTTCTTCATTGTTAGCTACATACTTAAGAGGTAAAGTAGAAACTTAGTTTGCATTTGTCGCTTGTAGGTGAGAGATGTCTGGAGATAGTGAAGCAACGAGTGATTGTACGCTGTCAATCCGTATGGGTTCAGATGACGATTTGTCCAGTCCTAGGCTGAGGCCTCGCTTCCAAATACCTGACAACGTGCCTATTAGGAAGGGTGACATAGGGGAGAAATGCTATGATGAGAGGTCATCTAATGTACGTTTTTACGAGACCACCCTCATTGCCTGCCCCTATCCACCCTATATCAGCGGTTGGCTTCTTACATGGGCATATCTATCAGTCAGATAGCCTCAAATGCTTTGAGGATCTTCATCGAGGCTGAGGAGTTATGGTGCCAGCTTAGTGGAGGTCATCGCTCCCTAACTTTAGAGGAGTTTTTCTATTGTTACAAACCCCAAGAAATCCCCCGATCCAAGGGCTTTTACAATTTCGTGTGTTGTCGAGCTGCCCTAAGACTGATATCTAATATGCCTAACTTCAATTGTTAATGGAAGGCTAGGTTCTTCTTTGTGTAAGGGGTCAATTGGGTGTATCGTCCTGACGAGTGGGATAGCATAGGGTCTTTTTACGACCACTCTTAGGGGCTTTTGAACAAGTTTGGTGAGTCGTCAAGATTGTCTAGGTCGTTGGTGGGCACTTTTTATTTGACTAATGTACTTTTCTTGTTTTGTTTCAGCCACAGTTTACCCAACGATCCTTCTTGAGCAAAATGCATTCTTGGAGAAGGTCTTTGAGATACCTTTTGAGGAGAGGTCTTGGAAGAAACTTGTCAATTTAGACACACTTTGCACCTTCTATGGCGGTCCCGTCCCTTCTAAGGAAGCCTGACGATTGGATAGTATCTCAAGAGTTCGTAAGTGTTTTTGCTTATCGCTTTTACTTTTTTTTAGTTTGATTTTGTCCACTTTCTAACCCATTTGTCGGTTTTAGAGATGGATTCCTTGAAAAACAAACAAGCTGTAAAGAATAGGCAGAAGGGGATCAAGAAAGCGGCCGCCTTGAGGGCTCAAGGTAAGGGATTGTCGGCCATGCCCCATCTTGTCTCCAAAAAGATGAAGCATGCCTCTAATGCTCAGTCATCTGGTAAAGGTGCCAGCGGCTCATCCACTCGTCCAGAAACATGCGAGGTTGCTATCGACGCTTCTCATCATGGAATTGGGAAAGGTCTTATGACTTCATAAGGCCCCGTGGCCCCTCTTCTTTCTTTGTGGTGAAGGATAAGGAGTATGCAATGGACACTACTCATTCCATCATTCGGGATGTTGATCTGGACGAGTGCTTAAAACATGAGACTGACCCTTTGGGTGACTCCGATCTTTATGACATGATGAGGGTATGTTGTGTTTTATTCTATTCATCCCTTTGTGTAAATTCGTCTCTTTACATGGACTCATCCCTTTATTTTGTTTGTCTCTTTCTGACATTGATTTGTCCCTTTTCAATCAAGGCTTAGTGAGGATGCGAGCTTTGCAAATCTGCTGTGCATCTCGTGAGGCATCGACCAAGTGCCTAAAGGATCGTTTGGAGTCTGAAGCAAATAACTTAAAGAAGTTCAAGGATTCTTCTCGGACTCTTGGCCAGGAGGTGATTGATCTGAAGGTCAAGTTGAATGGGATGACCCACAAAACTGACGAGCTGGTAAAGGAGAATGCCAACTTGAAGTCTAAGGTGGTTGCACTCCATAAGTATATGGACAAAGTGAAGAAGGAGGCCATCGAGGAGTACCAAGTTTCCTAACCCTATTTCAATGAAATCGGGGGTTAGTATAGGGGACGGATTTGAGGACTTCTGCAAACAAGCTATCTTTATGTTCCCAGATTTAGATTTCTCCCAAATCCAGATCAAGCTCAATGCCCCGACGACTCTTGCTGTCAAGCCCACTCCCGACGATGCGGAGACTAATGACGAGGTGTTGGTAACCGATGGGCTTGATGATGTGGCTGACGAACCTGTGGACCCTCAAGCCAACAACCCTTCTGCTGATCCTTAGAGATTTTCTTGTACCTTTTTTTTTTTTTTAGTCTTTGGTTTGTAACTTAAAAACAATGATGGTGTCGTGTTTTAGGCTTAAGTTATCTTTGCCCCTTGTTTTGGGTTGACACTTATACTTTTCAGTAATTTATAAAGCTTTTTGTTTACTTTATAATTAACTTTTTGCATTTTGTACAAGTGTTCATGCTCATCAGTTTTCCTTATATCACATTAGTGTTTATTTAATCGTCGATTCGGAGGGTTTATCTTAGTGTTGGGCACTGAGGGCTATGACTCATTGGTTACTTCACCGCTACCCTCCTTTCTTTGAGTTGTCGGTTTACCTTCTGCATAGGGTCTTGAGTTTTGATAAGGATCAGGTGCACGTGGGCATTTTTGCCATCCTTTAGGTAGGACTTAGGATTTTATCAAGTGCTCGAGGGCATCCTTGATCGTCTGTTCATCCCTTAAGTAGGACTTAGGGTTAGATCAGGTACATGAGGGCATCATTGATCATCTATCCATCCCTTAGGTAAGACTTAGGATTACATCAGGTGCAGGAGGGCATCCTTGATCCTCTATCCACCTTTTAGGTAGGACTTAGGAGTTGATCAGGTGCACGATGGCATCCTTGATTGTCTATCCATCCCTTAGGTAGGACTTAAGGTTTGATCAGGTGCATGAGGGCATCCTTGATCTTCTGTCCATCCCTTAGGGTTTGATCAGGTGCATGAGGGCATCCTTAATCGTCTGTCCATCCTTAGGTAGGACTTAGGGTTTGATCAGGTGCATGAGGGCATCCTTGCCCTTGAAATAGGCCTTCGTTTTTTTATAAGCCTTTCCTCATAATAGATAATAATAACTCCATTTGAAATAAACTGAATAAAAATGTTAATAACTTGCTGTTTGATCAGCCAAAAACTGGTCTATCAACTACTTAAACAAAAACTTAAAGAAAAGCGATAACATAAGCGATGACATAGGCTATTGCTGGTGCACTACTGATAGTATCTTCTAAGGTGCTCAACATCCCAAGGATGGTGTAGCCTTTGCCTATCGAGCTTCTCCAGGTAGTAGGCACCCTCCCTGTTGCATTCAATGATTCAGTATGGACCCTCTCAGTTGGGTCCTAACTTCCCTTGCATGGGATCTTTGGTGGCCATGGTCACTTTCCTCAAGACAAGGTCCCCGATGCTGAAATGTCGAGGCTTCTCCTTGGCGATTTAGTGTTTGGCCATGAGGTCTTGGTATCGGGTCATTCATTGCTTAGCAGCTACCCTTACCTCGTCTAGCAGATCCAAGTGTAGACAGATCCCCTTGTCATTCTCCCCTTCGTCATGATGGGTTATCTTGTAGCTCGCTATTCCCAACTCCGCGGGGATGACAGCCTTACTCTCGAACGCTAGACGAAATGGTGTTTTTCCTGTTGGTGTCTGAGCAGTTTTCCTATATGCCTATAAGGTGCTTGGTAGCTTGTTTGGCCATATCCCCTTTGCCCCCTTTAGTTGAGTCTTGATCAATTTGAATAAGGATCGGTTTGTAACCTTAACTTGCCCATTGGCTTATGGGTGGGTGGGTGAAAAGTAATGGTTCTTGATCCCCAATTGATTGCAAAAGTCTCTGAACGCATCGTTGTCGAATTATTTGCGATTATCAAAGGCGAGAACCCTAGGGATCCCAAATCGATAGATGATGCTTTTCTAGATAAAGCTATGAAAATTTTTCTCTATGATGGTTGCTAGTGGTTCTGCTTCTACCCATTTGGTGAAGTAGTCAATCCCCATAACAAGGAACCTGAGTTGTCGCATTGCTATTGGAAAATGTCCCATGATGTCCAGTCCCCATTGAGTGAATGGCCATAGATGTTCATTGAGGTGAGTGGTTCTAATAGTTGCTTTACAACATTGTTGAAGCGTTAGCACTTGTTTCATGTCTTTACGTAGGATTGGGTGTCCTTCTGCATTGTAGGCCAATAATACCCTACTCGTATGAGCTTGTGGACCAATAATCGCACCCTTAAGTGGTTTCCACACACCACTTCATGGACTTCCCTCATGACATAGTCAGTTTCATTGGGAATCAAACACCTTAGGTATGGTCAGGAGAAACCTTTCTTGTATAGCACATCTGCTATCAGCACGAAGCATGCCGCCTAAACTTTCAATCGTTGGGATTCATTGCGGTCTTCAGGAAGTGTCCTGTTCTTAAGGTAAGAGATGATTAGAGTTCTCCAGTCAGCACCTTTTGGAATCATCTGTATCTCCAATTCCTTAATGGCGGGGCACTGCTAAATGAAGGATAGGACTTGTCGATCGACCATAATGTGTTCCGTAGATGCAACTTTGGCCAATCGATCAGTGTGTTCATTTTCTTCTCTCGAAACTTATAAGAATTTTACCCCAAAGGTTTGATTCATCCATCTTCTAATATGGTCTAGATACATCTTCATCCATTTACTCTTGGCTTCGTAATCCCCATTGATATACCTAACGAAAACCTGGGAGTACCTAGGAAGGATGACTGATGAGGCCCTAGCTACTTTGGCTAAATCGAGCCCTGTGAGAATGGCTTCGTATTCGGCCTCATTATTAGTCGTTGGGAATTGGAGTTGGACAGCACATTCGATGATGTCCTCTTAGGGGATTGAGGGACCATGCCAATCCCTTTAGCACGTTTGTTAGACGATCCATTTATTTGAACCTTTCAAGGGTTTGCCCCCTCAATCATTGGTTTCACCTTTCGAGGATTTGGTGATGAAGTCAGCTAAGGCCTAGGCCTTGATCACAGTCCTCGGGTGGTACCGTATGTCGAACTCACTCAGCTTTATTACCCATAAGACCAATCATCCAGCGTCCTTTGGATTATCCATTGTTTTTCGAAGGGGCTTGTCCATTTGAACCACTATGGTGTGTGCTTGGAAGTATGGCCTGAGCTTACGAGTTACTATGATCAAAGCGAAAGCTAACTTTTACATGGGGGAATATCTCTCTTCTACGCCCCTTAGTGCTTGGCTAGTGTAGTACATGGGCAATTGTAAGCGACCTTCTTTTCGGATCAGGGCTAAACTGACGGTCATGGGGGATATGGCTAGGTATAGGAAAAGCTCTTCATCAGGTTTGGATGGACTTAGGAGCAGTGGGGATGCTAGGTATGCCTTCAACTCCTCAAATGCCTTCTGACATTCATTGGTCCATTCAAAAGCTTTCATCAAGGTTCTAAAGAATGACAAGCATTTGTCTATTGTGCGAGACGAATCTGTTGAGTGTCGTGATTCTTTCGTTTAGGCTTTGTACCTCTTTGACATTCTTTGGGTGGCTCATCTCTAGGATTGCTTGGATCTTATAGGGGTTGGCTACACCCAGTTAGGATACCATGAAGCCAAGGAACTTTCCTGGTGATACCTTAAACATGCATTTGCTGGGATTGAGCTTCATTCCATAGAGGCGAAAAGTTTTAAACATCTCCCTAAAATCATTCAGGTGGTGGTCCTCTTCTATGCTTTTTACTAACATGTCGTCTACGTATACTTTGACGTTGTGTCTGATCTGTCGGACGAACATCTTGTTTATGAGCCTTTGGTATGTTTCCCTCGCATTTTTCAATGTGAATGGCATGATCTCGTAGCAAAAAAGGCCTTGGCTTGTGACAAATGATGTCTTCTCTTGGTCAGATTCCTCAAGATTGATCTAGTTGTAACTAGAAAAAGCATCCATGAAGCTTAACAACTGATGTCCAGCCGTCCAGTCTACAAGGTGATCGAACCGTGGGAGGAGGTAGCTATCCTTTGGACTGGCTTTGTTTAGGTCGGTGAAGTCCACACACATCCTCTACTTCCCATTTGCCTTCTTAACTATTACTACGTTGGCCAACCATTCGGGGTAGTAGACCTCTCTAATGAAGCCTATGTCCAACAGCTTGTGAACTTCTTCAGTTATGGCCTGTCCCTTTCTTGTGCGAAGAACCTCTTTCTTTGTTGGACGGGTGGAAAGGATGGGGAGAAGTTTAGCTGATGGACCATGATATTTGGATCGATCCCAGGTATGTCCTCTTGGCTCTAGGAAAAGATGTCCAGGTTGTCCTATAGGAAAAGGATCAGCCCATTTCGGACCAAAGGGTTGACTTATGTCCCTATGCGAGTGATTTGATCTGCATGTTCTTCGTCTAGGGAGATGGTTTCTAATCCTTTTGTCGGTTCTACATTCACTCATTGCTCCTCAATGTTCATGGTGATCATTTGTTCGTCCATCTTTAGCATGGCTACTTAGCACCTCGAGTCGCCATCTAATCTCTGTGGGCCTCACCTACCCTACACTTCGTAGGGAACTTTAGTAGTAGGTGATATGTGGATGTGGCTACCCGCCATGCGTTTAGCATTGGTCACTCGATGAAGGCATTGTAGGCTGATAAGCAATCCACTACCAAGAGGGTGACATCCTTGGTGATTTGTTAACGATAGGTGCCAATGGTGACCGGCAATGTGATAGATCTGACGGGCATGACCTTTGTTCCGCTAAAGCCTAGTAGACGGACATTCGATGGCACGAGTTGTTCCTTGCTAATCCTCATTTGTTGGAAGGCCAGATAGTAGAGGATGTCAGCTGTGCTCCTATTGTCCACCAAGACTCGTCAGGTATTGTAGTCTACTATGTTTAGATTGATCACCCTATCATCATGAGGGTGGTGGACACGTTGAGCGTCCTCCTCAGTGAAGCTGATGACCGGGTCATCCATCTGAGTAAACTTTGGTGGACGACTGGTAAGCTGAACATTTTGCACCATCTGTAGATAGGTCCTTCTTGCCTTCCTTGAGGACCTAACCATCATTCTCCCCTTGACGATCACTCTTATTTCTCTAAGTAGGGCCCTGGGTCGTTCCTCAATTTGTTGGTTCGGCTCTTGCTCCCTTGGTGGGTTTTTTCCTACCCTTTCTCGCCCTACAAACTATTGCAATTTCCCTTGTCTAATGAGGGCTTCTATATGTTGCTTTAAGTCATAGCAATCAGATGTGTCATGCCTATGTTTGGGGTGGAAGTGACAATACTTATTCCTCAGCCTTTTGTTTGGGTCACCCTTCAACTTGTTGGGTCACATCCAGGTGGGGTCATCCCTAATCTACATCAAGACCTAATCGAGTGAAGTGTTTAGCGGAGTGGAGTTGGCGATTCATCCTGATGGGGGCCTTGACCTTTGTTCATCCCTTCTATCACCCGTTTGGGCTGCCTTCATTCCTTTATCCAAACTAGGATCATCAGGCTTTTCTCGGTTCTTCAGTCCACCCCCTCTGGCGATCACAGCATTCTCGGCATTCATATACTTCGTGGCTCGATATAGCATGTCAGCCATAGTCTTTGGATCATTTTTGTAAACAAAAAATAAGAACTTTCCAGATTAAAGTCCATTGGTAAAGGCTGTGACAAGACCTTATCGTCGGTTTCGTCGATTAGTAGTGCTTCTTTATTGAATTGAGTGACATACAACCCTAAGCTCTCATCGTCCTGCTGTTTGATGTTCAAGAGGCTTGCTGAGGACCTCTTGTATCGCTAACCCCTAATGAAATGTGTGATGAATAGCCCTTTTAATTCCTTAAAGGTCGAGACTGAATTGGGGGCTATCTTGCTGAACCATGCTTAGGCTGGTCCTTTGAGTGTGGTGGAGAAAGCTTCGCACATGATCTCGTCCGGGACCTCTTGGAGGTGCATGAGAGTTTTGAACAACTCCAAGTGGTTGAGGGGGTTCTTTGATCCATTGTATGCTTCCACTTGTGGCATTTTGAACTTAGCTAGAAGGGGGAAGGATGTGACCGGTTCAGTGAATGGAGAATCGATACAATGGACTAGTTCGTCCAAGCTAGTGGACACCCGACCCTTCAAGGCATTCATCATCATATCCATCTTCTCTTTTATCATTTGCATCTCTTGCACCATGCGTAACACGCTGACTTTTAGCTCGGAGGGATGATTTGTATCCTGCTGGTCCTGCCTACTAATAGCATTGCTTCCCTCTTGGTCGTCCCTTTCTTGATGATCATTTTCAAGGGATGATTGTTGTCACGTTTATCCTTATCCTGTCTATCATTCTGGTCGCTTGGTTCCTGCTCATTTTTCTACTCCAATTGTCGTTCTAACTTGTGGTTTCGCTGAGTGAGTCGTTCAACCGCTACGGCTAGGGTTTGTACCTGCCTCTCCAATACGTTGGGTGAGTTCCTGGTCTCTTGGTTGGTGGTGGCAATTGATCGTGTCAGGACCATACAATTCTTTGTCTTTGAAATGGCGATATGGCTTATCACTCATTCCTATAAATGGCACCAACTGATGATGCACAAAAATCGTTAGTGAGTTGATTGTTCACACATATGCCAATGGGTGTACCTGAAGAACAAAAGAGAAATACCAATCAAAGGGCACCGGCAGGTATCGGCCAAGACCTTCCGAAAGTTAAGTCAGTGATGGAAGAATCTCCTAGAACTCAAGAGTGCAAGAGCTAGGGAGAATTCACGTAACTTAAGAAGGGTAAGGTTTGTGGTTTATATAGTGGTAGAGAGCTAACTCGAATCCCTTGGTACGAGAGAATCTCCTTGTAAAGAGAAGGATCCAAGATACTCGAGATTGCCTTTCCATATACAGGAGATCTGATTGCGTGGAGGGTCTTTGGTCATTATGTGCAAGTAATGTCCATGTAAGGATGTGTGAGTTCACCCCATGTAAGGCTCATGGAAACCCTAGGGTGATGGCTCATCAGGATTGGGGATGGCCTGATCTGTCGGCCCATGGGTTAGTCATCCATTTTTGGGTCATTAGGGAGGTTTGACACCCTCATACTGATCAGTCAAAAATTATCCTCATCATATATATGTATATATATATATATATATATATCATTGTTCTTATTCATCATCTATGTATATATCATTGTTCTTATCCTCATCATTCAAATACATATTTAGCATCATATATGCAGTAATCAAATACATTTATGATGTTTCTTATTCTTTGCTATAAATCAATTTAATAATATTATTGAAATAAAAATGTAATAATTGTAATATAATACAATAAGAAAAAATATAACTAATTAGGATAAGGTTACTTATCTCAGATAGCACACCATAAAAGAATTTTTCCCGAAACCTTTCCCTAAAATCCTTACATTTTGTTTGTTTCGATGGAAAATTTTGTGTAAAGATAGTTTTTCTTGTTTTCCCATGTTTGGAAGCTAGCATAAAATAAAAAATAAAAATAAAAATAAGTCAATGGAAAACTATTTTTGATTAACAAAAAAAGTATGGCTTATTTTTAGAGATTTCTATTCACTAATTTTTTTAGAAAACAACTCTATCTCACAACAAACTAAAATAAGGGAAGTTTGGAGATTTATTTATTTATTTTTTATTTAACTCATTTAGAGTTGCTACCAAACATAGAAAAATAATATAGTTTTATAGAAAATACTTTTTGAAAAATGACTCATTTTTTAGAAAATATTATCCCTGAAACAAATAGAGATATCACTTAAAACAATTTTTAGGTACCATTTATTCAACAATTAAATAATTAAAGAAAAACTTATAATGGTAGCTAGCTAGAAGAGAAGATTCTAAAATATCCAATAATTTTCCACTATCATCTCACACCCAAAAATCCACATAATCATAATATATTTTCTTTATTTTTCTGCCGAAATTAATTCCTTACAGGCCAAAGATAAAGCCTATAAAATGAACATGACAAAACTTAGGTGCAGTATCTCAAATGCTGTATTTTAGGTTCTCCTCTTAAGATTCAGTCATGTGACTACTTAACATAAAAATACACTTTTATCTTATGAGAAAAAATCTACTTGACAGAATTTAAGAGAAGAACTTAAAGTACAGTACCTAAGTAATGTACCTAAGTCTTGCCCAAATGAATATAAGATAAAAACCAAGGCTAAGGCCTTGTTTGGTTTTAAAAAAAATGGTCATTCATTACTCATCATTTATCACTTATCACTCATTACTTAAAATACCCCAACTCCCTACACCTCACATGTTTGGCACCACTACTCACTTATCATCACTCAATATTTTTCAACTGTTTATGGGTTCCATACCTATCACTTGGTGCAGTTTTTTTTTTTTTCTTCAACTCCCAATACCCAAACTCACTGAACCCAGTGAGAAAAAAAAAAGAGAAAAAGAAAGGAAAAAAAAAAACCTCACCGATCCTAGTGAACAAAAAAAAAAAAAAAAACTCAAAAGTCAAACATTGCTACTAATAATTATGAAAATACCATTGAAAATAAGTGGGACCCACATGATTTAGATGATGAAAACAGAAAACTGAGCGATATCACTCAAAACACTCTTCATCCAAACATGCTTTAAGTCACTTGTAAAAGAGGAAAACGGATTTGGACTCATCTCTATGCTTTTCGAAAACACCATCCTTCCCTTTTTTTATTTTTTCCTTGTTAGATATGCGATAACTTTGTCATATCTCAAAGTCAAAGCCTACGCTAGTAAATGTTTTTAGGGTTTTAAAAAAGCTATCAAAAATATTAATTATTTTTTTATAAAGTTTTTTAAAAATAATTTACTAATCTATATATATATATATATAAAACCGAAACTTTTGAAACTCTCACAATTTTCCACATCATCACTATTTTCTTTTTCTTTTTATTTTTGATTCTTTTTATTTTAGGTTTTATATCTTATAACAATAATATTAAAAAACGTATACAAACTTGGAGGCCTATTTAAGGGCTCCATAAAACTTGATGGATAAGAAAATATATTTTAAAATAAGCCCTAATTAATACCTAACCATAATAGGAACCAAATTTGACCTAAAAAAACATTAAAAAAGCCTAAAAACAAGGAAATAAATCACCTAGACCTAAAATAATGTTTTTTGTATAAAAATTCCAAAATCTCTTCTCTCCTTAAAACCCTAGCAATTACCATATCAAAACCCTAAACTCAACTTCACTTTAAGATTAAAAAAATAAGAAGGAGAGAGACTCACGTAAAAAAAAAAAAAAAAAAAAAAAAAAAAAAAAAAAAAAAAACGTAAGTTTTGTCTTTTTTTATTTGCTTTTATATGTGTCTGAAATTTTCATTCTAGCTTATTGTTTTATTATGTTTAGAATTGATTTTCTTATAAGTATTTGGGTTAATCTTTATATTTTGATAATGCTTTTATGGGCTTGGTTTTTGAGTTGAAATTCTAATAATTATTTTGTATTGTATATGGCAGAAGAAGCATCTCTATTTTTTGGAGAAAAATCAAAACTGCAACCTATATCTTCCAGCTCAAGGCGTGGTAAATTTTTATATGTTCTTACTTTATTGAGAATTTTATTTGGGTTCATGTGATTTTTAGTTTTTTTATTAAAACTTTGATTTTTGGTTGATTAATTATTTGTTTGGATTAATTTCAATTAATTATTTGTTTGGATTCAACGTAAAAGATAATGGAATAAGGTGTTATAAATTTGATAATGTTCCATATTTTGAATTTTTTATATTATTTAGACTCCTGGTAGGACTCTTTCTTCTCTCCTTAAAACCCTAGCAATTACCATCTCAAAACCCTAAACTTAACTTCACTTTAAAATTAAAAAAATAAGAAGGAGAGAGACTCAACTAAAAAAAAAAAAAAAAAAAACGTAGGTTTTGTCTTTTTTATTTGCTTTCATATGTGCCTGAAATTTTCATTATATCTTATTGTTTTGTTATATTTAGAATTTATTTTCTTCTAAGTATTTGGGTTAATCTCTATATTTTGATAGTGTTTTTGTGGGTTTGGTTTTTGGGTTGAAATTTCTAATAATTATTTTATATTGTATACAGCAGATGAAGTATCTCTATTTTTTAGAGAAAAATCAAAGCTGCAACCTATGTCTTCTAACCCAAGGTGTGGTAAATTTTTATTTGGTATATTATATATGAATTTTTTGAATTTGAAGGGTTTTGTTTGGTTTTGAAGTAGAATTTGGGGATTCTATAAAATTTGGAAGGTTTAAGTTTTGGGGTTTTTGGTATTTGCGTCTTAGTAGGTTGATCTTAATTCTTTACCTTATATGTTTTTTCTTTATTGAGAATTTTTATTTTGGGTTCATGTGATTTTTTGTTTTCTTAATTAAAGTTTTGATTTTTGGTTGATTAATTATTTGTTTGGATTAATTTCAATTAATTATTTATTTGGATTCAACGTAAAAGATAATGAAATTATGTGTTATAAATTTGATAATATTCCATATTTTGAATTGTTTATATTGTTATTAATACGACTAAATAAGATTTGTTTTTATCTTTGTAATTTATATCAGTTTTGAGTGTGTGTATATATATAACTTTTGAGAATTTTGCTTTATTAATTTAAGAATTGTAAATTACTTTGTAGGTTTCAGTAACTATGTACCTGCAGTGAGACATTGACAATATAAGCATATATATATATGGTATTAACATTTTATAAAAAAATTTCTTACAACCCAATAACATTCTACGTTAGACAACACTTCTAAACTAATGAAAAGTATAGAAGTTAAATATTTATTCCCATTGTATTTTATTTAATTATGACATATCCATTTTTTTTAAACGCTAACTAGCAAAATGTCTATAATATGCATATTATTAACCCAATTTTCTATTTCTAAATTTCTTAGATTTTATTATATTAATATTTTTTTCTTTTAAATTCTTGGTGGGCAAATCAGTCTCTCATTAATTTTTTTACCTTAACGTGATATTGGTTAATTGTCCTTTTATTTAACTATCCCGTGCATCGCACGAGTTAGCGACTAATATATATCTAAAAGCATTCGTCACTAAAACACCTTTTTTTTTTTTTTTCACCAAGTCCAACACTTCTCGTATCTCTTAAAGAAAAGCCTGCGCAGAATACTGAAACACCAAGCACAACAAATCTTGACACGCCAAGCATAACAATTTGTAGTTTCTATCTACAATTTAACGCAATAGTTGAAATAGAAAAGAATGATTATTGTACCGAGACAGATATTAACACCAATACCAAAAATATAAAAATATAAGTCTAAACCTTTTTTGGTTTATATCCTAAAATTCATAGGATATTAAGATATTCTCACAATTGACCAAAAATATCCACGTAAAATGTTATAATTTCATATAATGCTTAGATTTGATGAATGATGAGATTTGTTAGGATTTTACTTCAAGTGTGTCTTCAGTCTTTCTCTACATAAATATTTTGAATATTTCCTCTCTGAAAATATCTGTAATTATATGTTGACTTAATTAACTTATCAACTTATAAATAATTAGGGTTTCAACTTTATTTTTTAAGAACTTCCTTAGTAATATTATTATGGAATTGACTTCACACACACACACACAAAAAGCTTAATTAAATATCCCACCTTTTAAGTCTTTTTTTTTTTCCTGCATATTACACACACACACACACAAAAAAGCTTAGTTAAATACCCCACCTTTTAAGTCTTTTTTTTTTTTTTTTTTTTCTGCATATTACAGTTCCGTCTGCTTAAGCGTTTTTCTTTTCATGTAACGGTTCTCTCTAGCAATTTTTTATTTTATTTTTATGGAATAAGAGTCTTATCAGGAGGAATTTGTAATTTAGGCTTCTTCCACTATAAATATATAGTGGATAACATTTGATTCTACAAAAAATAAAATAAAATAAAAAATAAAAAAATAAAAAGAAGAAGAAGTAATAGATAACATTTTTAAAATTACGGAAAAGAATATTTAACAAATAATATACTTTGTCATATATTTTCTGTCATATACTCATATGCATAACTAATGTCATAAAACATATCGATAACTAAATTTGCAAAACAATAGTTGTGGAAAAAAGCAATAGTTATCTAGAATAACGATGATGTCACGTCGCCGTTAAAAAATTCTCATTTCTTTTCAATACCTACGGTGGACTTAGGTATAAGATTTTTATTTGCTAATTAGGATTAAAGTCATAAATAGAACGTACATATGTGTTTTTTTTAACTCATTGCATGACAATTAGATATCTTGCGAAGAGAGGGGACCATGATTAATGGGGTTTTATATAATGGTGGTCCTGCTTGAAGATTCCAAGATTCTGCTTATCTTCTACTTTTGTTAAAGCAATTTTTAACCTAACTCAATAGTGCATGATGGCATCTCCTATAATGTTATTGCTCCATCCCAAACTTTTCTTTTTTGCTGAACCCCAAACCCTTCTTATTGCTTCCTTTTTCATTTTCTGTATTTTCTCTGATTCTTGATGGACCCACGTACGATTCGACTTTATTTATATGTTGCCTTTATATGGTGTTTTTATTTATTTATTTATTATTATTTTTTTTTTATGATGGCTCAATTTTTCTTGATTCTTCCATCTCATTGCTTTTTAAAACTACTTCAAATGTTGTTTAAGCCATACAACTCTTTTAAAAAAAAAAAAAAAATTAATGAAGTTCAATGAAGGTATATATGAATACCATTTGTTTGATTCCAAGAAGCACTAGTTACATCTGTAATATTTATGCCCAAAGAGCGTTTGCATTATTAAAAAAAACAGTCATGAAAAAATTACATGATCTAGGAAGATTCGCACCTGCAACAATTTCACTCTCTAAATTCAAACACAAATCTTCGTAATTTATGATATTATAATTTTTTTTTTTTTTTTTTTTTTTTTTGGGATAAGAAATGCGGTAACTTTATTGAAACGAAGAGAAATACGTGGCATCATTAGTTGTAGAGGACTCAATAATAGGAGGATTTTTATGTTTGTTATTGTTCTCTTGTCTTATTGGCATATTAGTTGTGGAATATTTTCTGTATATATTTATACATACACTAGGAAAAGATTCGCATTCTGGTTTGTACTAAAATAATAAAGGTTCTCTTAACTTGGAACCTCCTACCTAGGACATATACTAGATATATAGCTCCATACACCATACTTAAATACCAATATTGAGCATCTAACAGACTCTACATTTTTTCACCTAAATTTGGAGAAAAAAAAAAGTTCCTTTCTCTATTTTGTCTACTACTTACTTTATTAATTAAATGCACTTTTCAAAAAAAATTTATTCTTTATATATATATATATATATATATATCATTTTAAAATTATTTATTCATTCAATCTCTATCCTTTATTTATTCATTCATTATTTCTTTCTTTCTTTATCCAACTTCTTTATTATATTAGTCTAAAAAATGTGTTTAAAGAACTATAATGGTTTTTCATACCAAAAAAGTCACTGCTCGTCAAAAACAAAAATCTCCAAAATGGAGATATTGTTGTTGGAACTTGATTTATGGGTTTCCTCTCTAGAACACCGATGAAGTTAAATGGCAAGTTTTACAAAACCACCGTAAGATCAACCATGTTTTATGGTATTGAATATTGGGCTATTAAGAATCAAATAGAAAAAGTAAAATATAAGGAAAGATAAGATATAAAATAAAGAAATAGACTTAAAAGATGGAGGTTGTTTCTTCTTCTTTTTTATTTTTTATATTTTATATTTAATTTTTTATATAAGATAGAAATTCCACTCTAGTCTAATCTAATAAGTGTATATGTATGTGAAACTCCTTTTTGGAGACTTGAACCCTGACCCTTGTTCTCCATACCTTACAGGTACTTATACTTATGGAGTGACCATTGCACTAAGGATATACGGTGGTTGAAGGTTGTTTCTATTCAAGAAATTATATGAGAGAGTTGATTAAAATGATTTAGTCATGTACAAAGAAGAATGATTAATATGTACTACATTGAGGATGAGCAATTTGATTCAAGTGAACGGAACAAACAAAATGAAAAAGACATAAAATAACTCTAGTAAAAGTAGTAAGAAAAACATGATTATTAGAAAAATGACAAAGAATATAATATTGAAAATGATAAAAGGATAGTAAATAGTACATGTGCTTAACTCCAACTAGGGGTGGCAATTTTTATCCATGTCCATGAACCCGCCCATTACCCACCTTATTTGGATAAGTCTTAACTCAACCCATTTGATTATTTGGGTTAAATGGATAAAGATCCATTTGGTTATTTAATTAGATGGGTCTAAATGGATAAATCCACTAATACCCATTAAACCCATCTAAAATTTAAAATTAAATAAACCCACTAATACCCATTAAACTCTTTTAAAATCTAAAACTAAATAAAAACTATAACCCCTAGATTTCTAAGCCCAAACATTCCGCCCTCAATCTCACTCTCCCTCAGATTTTCTCAGTAACCAAATACTTTCCCAAACACTTTAACTAAAAAGAAATCCCAAACCCAATGACAGGTTGCCATCGATCATAATTCACCATGTCAATTGTCAAGCAGTGGCATAACTCCATATATCCCCAGCGTACGCATTGTACTGCCCATCGTTCAAATCGGTGTTGATCCTCTCGAGACTCATGTAAGCAATGGTGCCCAGCGAGGAGTTACACGGGTCCATGGTCTGCACCAAGATTCTCGAGACCCCGAAGTCAACGATCTTGACTTAGCTCCTTGTGTTGAGCAAGAGGTTCGACGGCTTGATGTTGTGATGGACAATGTGCTGCCGGTGCAAGTAGGCGAGTACGGCGAGGATCTAGCAGAGAATCTCGATTTTGGTGCAGATCTGGCAGAGGACTGAGTCCTCGTGGTTCCCGTATATGACCTTGAGGGCGAAGACTCTGCCAGTGGGCTTATGGATCACTCAGTACACAGTCCCGCCGGTGCCGCTCCCGATTCGATTGGCTTGCTCGAGCTGGGAGTAATGGAAGCATAGAGGATTCGCATTTCTGTTTCTGTGATTCAAAATTTCTTCACAAGATGATGTGGTGGCGGCAAAGTTGGTCTGTGTGAGGAGAAGGTCTGTTTGGTTTGTGAGAAAGTTTGGGAAAATAAATGAAAAAGAAGTGGTTGATGTTATTATAAAGCTAAAAGATTTTAATCCAATTTTCAAGGGTCCTGTTTGGTTTATGAGAAATTTCGTAGTTGCTAATTTAATGGGAAAATCTAGTAACAAGTTATTTATTTATTTGGGTCATATTGGGTTAAATGGGCGGGTTACTAATTAAATGGGTTGGGCGGTTAATGAATAATTAATTTATATATAAACGTGTCATAAATGGATAATTACACACCCAACCTATCTATAACCCATCGCATTTATAACCCAACCCGCCCATTTGCCACCCTTAACTCCAATTAATCAATTGAAATCCATAACCAAACTCAAAAATTTTGGGACTAAATCATTAATGCCGTGGCTTTTATATATATGTATGTGTGTGTGTGTGTGTGTGTGTATGTATTTGAAAATAAGCTAGTAATTGAAAATAAGTTGTCCCAAATATATATTTAAATTAGGGGTGTCAAATGGGTGAGTTTGGGGTGGGTATAATTGGATTTGGCATACAAAACCCATTTACCCATTAAAACCCATTTAATTAATTGTTTTTAATCCAAATCCAACTCAACCCAATTATTATGAGTAAACCCCAACTCACCCAATTATCAAAATTACCAAAATACCATTAAAGTGAAAACCCACATTGTCACTGTCACCCAAAAAAAAAAAAAAAAAAAACCTATAGCATAGATCTAAATTTCCAAAAAAATAAAAGCAAGCAAATTCCATGACGATTCACACAAACGCTACGTTTGTTTGCCGAGAAAATGAAGGAAATGATCAAAACAGAACAAAAATCCAGAATGTCAGATTCCCCCCCCAAAAAAAAAAAAAAAAAAAAAAACTCCAGTCTCAAACTCAACTCTACTGATTTTAATGCGTCAAGTATATTTTCGAAGCTTGAAACTTTCTTTTTTCTTTCTCTCTCACTTTCCGAGCAACCAAATAGACACTAGATACAAGCACACGCACACACAAAGAATAACATGAAACTCACGGAAGAGCTCTTGGAGTGGAAGTTCCCGGCGAGAGACAAAAGCCGCTTAGCAGCTCGGAGATCCCCAACCAAATCGGACAACCACAACGACTCCACATCCACATCATTAGAAGTCGTCGTCGCTACTGACGCCACATCATCCATCGTCTGAGCACGAAACTCTCTGATCTCCTCAAGCAAATGCGTGACCAGCGAAATCCTCCGCACCAGATCTGTACAGTCCTTCCTAAACGACTAGTCGTCATTTCCACCACCGCCAACGGCAATGCCGACCGCAGTAACTTCCCTGATGAGTTCAAGCACCTGTTAGGACATATGTGTTTACATGTTAGGAACATATGTCATATTTTATGTAAATTGGCTAATCCTCTGACAAAACGCACTCTACTTGTAATTGGGTAGTTCTAGGTGTTTTTAATACTTCAAGAAACTATGTTTCAAGATCAAGTGTTGAAGTCATCAAGTCTGTCCAAGAAAAAGCAAGTTGAAGTGCAGAAATTTTAAAGCTCGACACCTGCTCGACACCTACCTCGACACCTGCTAGCTGTCGAGAATTACGAATGTCAGAATTCTGATCTGATTTTCTTGGGATCCGTGAATGTGTTTTTGGGCCTTCTTTTCTTCTAACCCTAAACATATTTAAGGAGTGTTTTAAGAGCCGTCAACTAAGACACAAGTTGCATAAGCATTGAGCAATCCTTGTTCAAGCAAATTGTGCTCTGAGACGAAGTTCTTAACCTAGATCATCTTCTTCAAGAAGTTGCTGTGTATTGTGCACCTTAGGGTTTTGTGACCAAGCATCTTCCTGATCTTTATGCATAGGATGATTTGAAGAATTTTGCAGCCAACCTCTCATTCTAAAGTTGGTGATTGAAGTCGCGTACTGGGATCCGCGCATCTGGTTAGTCACGTACTTGGGAGCCGTGCATCAAAAGGGGGAACTGTCGCTACAGATCAAGTCCAATTGGATATTGGGGTAAGGGTTCAACTGTAGGTTGGTAAGGTACTTGGGATTCCTTATTTGTAACCGCTTGATTTGATAATAGTGGAGTTTCGGGAGTGGTGACCTGAAAATCACCCGGTGGGGTTTTTGCCGTTAGGGTTTTCCCCATTCGTGAACAAATCACCGTGTCTTTTATTTTCCGCTACATATTTTGTTATTCGGTGATTTGTTTGTGCTGCCACGTATTTGCATGTTAAATTGATTAATTAATAACTTGGCTAAATTAATTAATTAGTTTAGATCACAAGGGGTCATTCAGTTTGTGGCCTATCAAGTGGTATCAGAGCGGGCACACTCTGATTAGGTTTAATCTTTGCTGTGTTTGATCCATTGACCCCTGTTTGTCATGGATAGAGGACAATCTCTTATTATACCTCCTTTATTTGATGGGACTAACTATGCCTACTAGAAAGTACGCATGAGAGCTTTTTTGCAGTCCTTAGATGAGAAGGTGTGGCAAGCTGTGGAGATTGGCTGGACAAAGCCAAAAGAAGCGCCGGCTGATTGGGATGAAGCCAAGATCAAGGCGGCGAACTTCAACAGCAGAGCGTTGAATGCACTGTTTAGCGCTGTCACTAATGAGGAGTTCAAGAAGATATCCTCAACAGAAACTGCCAAGGAGGCGTGGACCATCCTCCAGACAACCTACGAAGGAACAAAGGCTGTCAAGGATTCAAAGCTACAGAGGCTCACTACTAGCTTTGAAGAAATTAAGATGGAGGAGGATGAGTCGTTCGATGAGTTCTATGCCAAGCTAAAGGACATAGTGAACTCAGCCTTCAATCTTGGGGAAACCATCCCTGAACCCAAGGTTGTAAGGAAGGTGCTCAGATCTCTACCTGAGAGATTTCATGCCAAGATTACAGCAATTGAAGAATCAAAGGACATTGATAAAATTCCTTTGACTGAGCTAGTTGGGAACTTGCAGACCTACGAGTTAGGGTTATCAAGGATAAGCAAGTCAAGCAAGGGCAAGAGCATGGCCCTGAAGGCGAAGAGCAGTGATACTGATGAGTCTTCCGATGATGAAGATTCCAAGATGAAGTCCTACATTACAAGGCAGTTCAAGAAGTTTATGAAGAATGCCAATGGGAGGAGCTTCGACAAAGACCGAAGGCAATCCGGTTCTTCACAGTTCAAGAGCCAAGACAAGGGAAGGAAGGATGCCAAGGATGGCGGTCAATACACTGTTCCTGCAGGACCAAAGTGTTTTGGGTGTCACGGGTTTGGACACATGAAGAATGAGTGTCCTACTTATCTAAAGAGCATTGGGAAGAGCAAGGCTCTAGCTGCAACCCTTAGTGACACTGAGCCTGAAGATGATTCCGATGATGAGGATGACGGAATCCTAAATGCCTTCACTGCTTCAGTCAATTCTACTGATGGGATTGTTGAAGAAGAAGAAGAAGTATTGGTGGACACTGAATGTGAAAAGATGGATGACAAAGATGATATCCATTCAGCCTATGAGAAGCTTTACAAGCTTTCTAAAAAGCATGAGAAGCTATACAGGCTGGCCACCAAGAAGCTCAGTGACGTGGAACTCGATAGAGAAGAATTGTCCACAAAGTTTGATGAGGCGAATCAAACTATTGGTGCACTGAGATTTGAGAATAACTTCCTGGCTGAGAAGACCAAGAAGCTTGAAGCAGAGTTGTTTCAAGTCAGAGCACAACTGGAGAGAACTTCAAGTGCAAAACTTGATGAGATGCTCAGCAACCAGAAATCTGCTTCAGATCGAACAGGTTTAGGGTATGGTCTTTCTATCTCTAACTCTGCTTCTACTAGTTCTACTGTTTTTGTTCCTCCTGCTAATAATGTTAAAATTGAAAACATTGATGTTGAAACTAAATTAGCCAGTGAGAACATAGACAAGGGCAAATCAATCTTAGGAGCACCCCCTAAGTTAGAAAAGAAAGATGCTAAACTCCCTAGGGATAAGAAGGCTAACTCTCAGAAGCCTAAACAAAAGAAGCAGCATCTCTGTTATCATTGTGGAGCTGCTGGTCATACTCGACCTAATTGCTACAAGTGGCTAGCCACCCAACAGAGCAATAGTATGACAGCATCTGGAAGCCAAAATCAGCTTCAATCCTCTCTTGCTCCTCTTGGAGATTTTCTTAAAGCCATCATGTTCCTTTCGAACTTGAACGGTTTCAATTCTTCCCCCTCACCGCCGGTTCAAGGTTTCAATCAAAGGAAAGGCTCTTCCAAGGTGTGGAAGAAAAAGGACTCTAAGTGATTTTATCACTTTCTTTTCCCTTCTTGTTTGTCTTATTCTTTGCATTGCATGTGTGTTTTGCATTTTTATTTGAGTCAGTCTAGTTTTATGCATTGTTTTGCTTTATTAACATGTTTTTGTGTGTTTACTTTCAGTTTTGTTTATTTTGTTTTTGATATAAAAATAAAAAAAAAAATTTGAAAAATTGAAAAATACAAAAACAGTGTGTGTTTTGTGTACTTTGGTACTTGTGTACCTTAGATGGCCAATGAAACAATGTTTTCTAAACTTTGTATCTCTTGTAGCTTAGATGAGCATTCCTATGCACAACTAAGCAAGTGAGCTTTGTGGCTCGTGTTTGTGATGAGTAAGATTAGGTTATTCCTTTAAACTTAACACTCATATCACTCTTTTTGACGGGTAGGACTAGAAAATCCTAAGAGAAAGGCATAAATAACCATCTCACCACTGTTGCCCGCCAATCATTAATGACATCTGTATGCTTCGGCATAGCAAAAGTGTGATGTCAATGACATTTGTGTGCTTAGGCATAGCAAAATTGAAATGTCAAAATATCAATGGGTATTTCTTTTCTTTCTCATAAACCCATGTATGATATGCTTAAAAAGAAAATATGCAAAGAAATAAAAAGCAAAAAGATTAAAAATGCTTTAAAATGGTTGCAAACGTGTATTCTAGGAGATGTGGGAGTTATAGGATGTACCTCAAAGGTGATAGTCCCCATCAAACAGTTATGATTGTGTGTGAGTTAAAAGTTATTTTCTCATATCTCAGATCGTCATAACATGTATACACATATGCAATCTTGCGATGTTTTTCACACACAACACGCAATATTCTTTGCTATTTTTTGATACATGTGCAGGTACAATGTGATTTGGCCATCACAAAGGTTTACATGTGCTTTTGTATGCTCACTAAACTGTCATGACTTATTTTTGAAATATAAAATTGGTTAGACTTGTTTAGTGTGTGTGTGTGTGTTTTGGGAGATCCATGTGCTTAAATTTTCATTGAGAGATGATTTTTGAGAGGTTTATATGTTGGTTGGATCATGTTTGAGGTGCACGTCTTGATTGCATTCATGTCTGTGTTTTTCACTTCTCGAAAAACTGCATTTCATAGCTGGCTCGACACCTTCTCGATACCTCCTCGATACCTGGTCAGCTGTCGAGCCTCTAAAGCAATTTTCTTATCGCAATCTCGACACTTCCTCGACACCTGGTGGATCGATCGAGATTCTCACTGTTTGCTCGATACCTTCCTTGACACCACGTCGATCGATCGAGCTTCTCTTGTAGTTGAGCTGTTTGGTATCTCGATACCTCCTCGATACCTCATCTGTCGAAGGCTTATTCTCTCGATACCTTCCTCGACAGCATCTCGATACCTCTCGACACCTCTGCTGTCGAGATTTACTGGAGATCCTATAAATGCTTCTGTCGCGATTTTCTTCTTCATTTCTCGATCTCTCTTCGATCTGTCCGAGGCGGTTTGACTTCCAGAGCAGTTTTCTTCTCTCCAACCTTCATCCAACTTGATTTCTGGCACTTTCTTGCTTCAAATCACTTGGTATGATCTTGTTTTCCTTTGTTTCTCATGCATCTCATGTTTTATAAACTTAGGTTTTGGTTTTTTTTTGAAAACTTTGGGTTTTTCAAAATCATTGAGTTTTTGGTGAATTTTTGGGTTGGTTTTTCATTAAAAAGTGTTTAGAATGTCATGCATTGCATTCCATGTGCATTAGAATGATATTTTCATGCATTTAGTTGTGTGATTCTTGAATGTGTGCTGCTAGGATTGGATTGGGCTGAGCCCATGATGTTTTTATTGATTAGCATGTCACATGATCATGCATTCCCATGCATACGTCCATTTTGTTCAATATATTGTCATATTTGAACTGTTTGGGACTTTTCTGATTGTCTACCTCTCTATCTCTTTTTTTTCTTTTACGTTAGCTGCATCTATGGCACCTAAACGTAAATCCACTCCGGCCCAGAACCCTCTGCGTTCTGGAGCCTCTTCATCTTCTGATCCTGCTCCTCATAAACTTCGGTTCCGTAATGGAGATGCCTACAAGGCATTTTCTGAGAACTTTTCTAGACGAGGTGTTCATTCGGAACGCCAAGTCATTCTGGCGGACTTCGCCGACACTGACCTTCCCTCTGTCATTCGCAGTAGGGGATGGGAGTCACTGTGTGACGTCCCGGTCACTTGTCCTCTCGTACTCATTCAGGAGTTTTACTCCAACATGTACGAGATTGATCGTTCAGTACCTCTCTTTCATACTCGCGTTCGAGGTACGCGCATTTCTGTCACACCGCAGCTGGTTGCGGATGTGCTTCATGTCCCTAGGATAGAGTTTCCTGACTATCCTACATGTGAGCGACTGAGGACTGTGTCCAGGGATGAGCTCATTTCTGCTTTCTGTGAGCGCCCTTCTGAGTGGGGTGAGCATATGTACACATCATGTAGACCTTTTGCTAAAGGTCCTAGATTCCTTAACATGGTGATGACTTTTGTACTTCATCCTCTCTCCCATTATAACTCTATCACAGAGCCTCGTGCTCGTTTCTTGCTTTCTCTTCTTGAGCATCTCACGATAGATTTTCCTTCTCACTTCATTCTATCTATCATAGATGTTCATCTAGATGCGGCGTCCCGTGATGAGCTCATCTTTCCTTCCGCTATCACGAGGATACTACGCCATTTTTCCATCCCTTTCCCTGTCTCCGACCACTTCACACACATCTCTGCCATAGATGCCGCTACCGTAAAACGTAGTCAGGCACAGTTCAGGGCGAGACAGCCGGATTCCACTCTGCCCTCCCGTTCGGCTCCATCCAAATCTGCTCCATCTACATCGACTCCTCTTCCTTCCTCCAGCGATGTATCCCTTGGAGATATTATGGCGCAGCTGCAGCGTATGGATGCTCGCCTTGATACACTCACCTCTGAGCTGTATCAGGTGAACGTTCGTGTTGGTCGTATTGCACGACGGCAGGCGACCATGGGTGGTTTTGCATCTGAGGCTTCTCCTCCACCACCTCCTCCAGTTGATTCAGATCCTGATACTGAGGATGATGATGATGATGATGGTGATGACGATGATGCTTCTGATGATGATGATGGAGATGCTAGCTCTACTGATGAGATGTCTACATGACACTCTACCCTTTGTCACCCGTGACAAAAAGGGAGAGTAGTTTTGGGATTATGAGAGTAGTCATCTTAGGGGGAGAGTTAGTATAGGACATTTTTGATAGGGGGAGTGTTTTATACTTTTTGAGGGATGTAGTGAGGCTTTAGATGTATCTTTTTTCTTTTTCATTCTTATAGATACATTGGTCTTGTATATCAGTTCACATACATTGTACTTATCTTCTACATATGTGGATGTATGTTTCTTATTCACCTATCTCTTCATGTGTTGTTTCTTTTCTTTCTTTATACACATGTTCTTTATTTGTATGCAATCTAATTATTTCTGTTTCACACAAGATGCCTTGATGAGTTTTGTTTAAAAGTGTTTCAGAAATACAGGTTGTCAAAGTCTACTTGCCATAAACTCTCTTTTTGCAAAGTTCTTCAAGAGTTTGTGTTAGGATAGATTTTATTGTATGTAACAAGTGAATATGAGTTGAGTGATTTATGACTTCTCTCATATGTTCATTTGTTGGTTGTGGTTTTGTCACGGATTGCCAAAGGGGGAGATTGTTAGGACATATGTGTTTACATGTTAGGAACATATGTCATATTTTATGTAAATTGGCTAATCCTCTGACAAAACGCACTCTACTTGTAATTGGGTAGTTCTAGGTGTTTTTAATACTTCAAGAAACTATGTTTCAAGATCAAGTGTTGAAGTCATCAAGTCTGTCCAAGAAAAAGCAAGTTGAAGTGCAGAAATTTTAAAGCTCGACACCTGCTCGACACCTACCTCGACACCTGCTAGCTGTCGAGAATTACGAATGTCAGAATTCTGATCTGATTTTCTTGGGATCCGTGAATGTGTTTTTGGGCCTTCTTTTCTTCTAACCCTAAACATATTTAAGGAGTGTTTTAAGAGCCGTCAACTAAGACACAAGTTGCATAAGCATTGAGCAATCCTTGTTCAAGCAAATTGTGCTCTGAGACGAAGTTCTTAACCTAGATCATCTTCTTCAAGAAGTTGCTGTGTATTGTGCACCTTAGGGTTTTGTGACCAAGCATCTTCCTGATCTTCATGCATAGGATGATCTGAAGAATTTTGCAGCCAACCTCTCATTCTAAAGTTGGTGATTGAAGTCGCGTACTGGGATCCGCGCATCTGGTTAGTCACGTATTTGGGAGCCGTGCATCAAAAGGGGGAACTGTCGCTACAGATCAAGTCCAATTGGGTATTGGGGTAAGGGTTCAACTGTAGGTTGGTAAGGTACTTGAGATTCCTTATTTGTAACCGCTTGATTTGATAATAGTGGAGTTTCGGGAGTGGTGACCTGAAAATCACCCGGTGGGGTTTTTGCCGTTAGGGTTTTCCCCATTCGTGAACAAATCACCGTGTCTTTTATTTTCCGCTGCATATTTTGTTATTCGGTGATTTGTTTGTGCTGCCACGTATTTGCATGTTAAATTGATTAATTAATAACTTGGCTAAATTAATTAATTAGTTTAGATCACAAGGGGTCATTCAGTTTGTGGCCTATCAGCACCAATGGATTCCATGAGTTCTATAGGAGAGCTAGAGAGAGAAAGAGAGAAAGCAAGCGAGAGAGACAGAGAGAGGTGTTTGGAGGCCAAGAAAATGAAGGAAAATGAAAACCTGAAAACTGAAACGTCTGAGGGTTTTTATTTTATTTTATTTTTATGGAAAGGGCTAGGTTGAATCTGGGTATATTGTTTTTGGGTTAAATGAGTCTCAATGAGTTTTTAGTAAAAACCCAATAATCATTGGGTCTAATTGGGTTGATGCCCATTTAACCCAACTAATAATTGGGTGGGTTTTGGTTTAATTAGAGTGGGTGGGTTTGAACGGACAAATGGGTTTGAGCTTACTTTGCCACCCCTAATTTAAATGAACTAAAGTTGACTAAAAACTAAAAGCTTATGCTTTCATCCCACAATTGGCTGAAACATAGATAAAGCACTCCCGCTAACCTAGTCACAAAGCACTTCCAAGCCAGATTAAAGTGGAGTCATTGAGGATAGCCAAAAAAAGAAAAAAGAAAAAGCTGTCTTAATATATATTTGCATGAAGAATCTCTTATTAAAAAGACGATGGAGGTTAAAACCATATGTAAAAGCCCTTCTAATTGAAAAGGATCAAAATGGAGGACCTAAAGGAAGAGAGTGTAAGCGGAGGAAGAGGAAGCACTAAGCAAGAGGTATGCAAAGAGTTGAAACCATATATCTATAGCATATTCTCTTCTTTTTGCTATGCAGGATACAACATAGTCTCCAAGGTCTATCTAGACAAAGGCATGAGTCGTTATGTGCTTGTTGCATATGGACATGCATTTGGAACTTTGGCTACTGCTTTTCTTGCATTTCTGTTTGAGAGGTACCCTCTTTCCTTTTTACTCTATTTTTTTTAAAAGTCTTTAACACTCTTCAGTTTATTTCTTCCACTATATATGACCCGAAAAGAATGGAGAAAAAACAAAGAAAAACTTTTTCCACAAATTCTCTCGTTGTATAATGGTATCACAATGTTCAGATGAGAAATTGAACATGAACATACATTTGATCACAACGAATGAGAGCTTAAGCAAACATGCCCAGAAACTAAAGGCCTCTTTTATGGCATATCGTTTGTTGCTATGCCTCAACTCATACCTTACAAGTTTTTCTCTTATAAAGAGATGCCTCATAAAATTGGAAGTATAACAATAACTAGCAAAACAGCCAAAACTTAAGCGGAAGTTCGTTTTCACTTTATGGTATAAATGAGGAAAACAATTCTGTAATAAGCTAGTTGACTAAGTTGTCCTTGAAAATCTTTCTATATATGGATACAAATTTCTGAATATGGCTCTTAGTGTCTACATAGTTATTATTATTATTTGATAGATATAATAGAGTTTATATAAAAACTATTTTTCATATATATATATATATATATTTATGTATATAACTTTTGTCAGTGTTACACAATTTTATAACTTTGTATTAAATAGATTTCTTGACAAATTTATAGTTAAATTATGTGTTTATTATATTGTATATGCATGCAAGATATTAAGACCATAAGAATTAATTACTGTCACATTTATAAAATATTTAAATTTTAAGTTTTTTGAATTTAGAAATTATATAAAAAAAAAACATTAATTAATTATAGATTAAAAAATATATAATATCTTATTGACATAAAATTTGATATATGTTAACAACACTTAGAATATACAATTCAAATATAGGATCTTAAGAATATTAGCATTGCATGATATAGTAATATCCATTGTTTGTCAAAATGAGATATAATTATGTAAGAAGAGAAAGGGAACTGATGTTAGTGAAGTAAAAAAAGGCAAGCAAGATGATAGTAATTTTCCTTATTCCAAGTGTTTGGTTGGCCAGCGGTAAAAGAGAAAAGAAAAATAATCTGCATGTGGATTCCACATTCATCGATCCATCTATCTTTTCTCAACCACTTCTGATCAATTGAAAGACGAAGGAATGGTGGACCTAGCTAGAAGCAAAAGTGAATCATTAATATGTCTTTTTCTTTTCCTTCATTCCACCAGCTAATAATAAAACTCTCCCTCTCTCTCACTCTCTCTCTCTCTCTAAACTGAAAAGGTTGCTTATTTTTCATGACGGTGTGAGCTGAGAGAGAGGAAAATGAAAAGAAAAATGCTAAAATTATTACCAATTTTACAACAAAATCTTTATAGACTAACATGCTAATGAATGTAATATATGTCATTTCAAAACATAATAAATAAATAAATATTTTAATTATCTTTTACTAATGATAGAGTTATTACAAATTTTACTATATAAAGTTTACAAATTGATGAATTATTAATATAAAAATGTAATTTAAACATTTTTTTATTATGTTGATGAAGATTCAATTCACATTCATTATTACATTAATTAGTTTGTAAGATTTTTTGTAATGAAATTTGGAGTAATACATAATTTTTATTATCCTTTTGTGATTAGTAGTATATTAATTTGTAAGACTTATGTGATAAAATTTATAGTTAACATTTTCTTTGTTACCTTTATTTAAAAATAAAAAGAAAAAGAAAAAGAAAAAAGTAAAAAGACTGAAAAATATAGAGTTGTAAAGATATGACCTACGCCAAGTTTCTTTTCTTTTCTTTTTCTGTCTTGCTCAGTTGCCCTTTCAAACCAGACATTCGTGTAACTTTATCTTCCTTTTCTTTTATTTTTTTTCTTTTTTCTTCTTTTATTTTTTTATTTTTTATTTTTTGTGTTTTCTTCTCCATTTATATCAATCATAGTGTAAATTCATGGAGTATGGGCTCCTATCTTAGTAAGATCACTAGCTGTAAGTATGGATGCCTTGAGGGGTGCGCGGATGTTATTCCACATGGAGTGAAGTTAATTTTGTAGCTGAGGCAAAAGTCATATTATTAGGTTTTTCTCATTTTATTATATTAGATTTTAGTTTTGGGTTGAGAGGGAAGCAAATGTAGCTGCTCACTCTCTAGCTAGGTGCCCTTTGTAAAAGCTATCCTCTAGGATGCCCAACCCCATGTTAGGTAGGTCTGTGTTACGTGCCTAGTTTTTACTTAATTTTATTATTTAAGATTTTAGTTTTGTTATTAGGAGTTGGGTAATTAGATAATTATAGTATAGATTGTTAGCTTAATATTTGAATAAATCTTATCTACTTGTAGATAAAGATTAGGGTTTTTTTTTTTTTTTTTTTTTTTTTTTTTTGTGGTTAAATTTAAATGTTAGCTTTATCTTGTAAAGCCATCTATTTATATGGCTTGATATTGATTAATAAAGAAAGCCGAGTGAGTAATCACTTTGGAGGTCTGGAATCTCTTGAAATAGCCCATTTATCAATTAGGAGGTGTTGGTTCCCTCGAAGCAACCAACAAACCCAATTGGGTTTGTAATGGGCTGTCTCCTTATATCATGCTTCCTTGTTTGGTCAATAAAGTTTAAATGTGGTATTAGCAAGGGCACAATTTTCTACTTCAATGCTGGAGCAGGTTACAATGGTTTGTTTTTTTACTTCGCTAAGAGATCAGGGGAGAACCAAGAAGAAAATAATAACCAATAGTTGACCTTCAATTTGTGGGATCTCCTGCCTAATCATCATCAAAAAAATGCATGGAGAACAAGAGGAAACTAAGTAGAGTAACAAAAGACATGAAAAAGAGTGCCCTTTAGGTATCGAAGAATGCGTAAGACAGCAGCATAGTGGGTTGATCATGGAGTAGACAAAAAGTGGCTCACTTGGTGAACAGCATAAGAAATGTTTGGATGAGTAATAGTTAGATAAATTAAGCTGCCAACCAATCATCTGTAAAGAGTAGGATTAGATAGTGGTTTTCCAGTTGAAGAAGTTAAATGCGTATTAAGTTCAACTGGAGTGTTAACAATCTTACTACCAATAAGCTCAGCTTGAAAAAAAGTTCAGAAGCGTACTTGGCTTGAGTAACATATAAAGCCCATCAGTGGAATGAGTGATTTCAAAACCCAAGAAGTAGCTGAGACATCCAAGATCTTTCATCTCAAACTGTTGACTGAGAAAATCCTTGAGTTCTTGAATGCCACTGAGGTTATCACCAATAATGATCATATCATCCACATACAGGAGAAGCAAAATAGTGCATTTGTCAGTGCATTGAAGAAATAAGGCAGAATCATAAAAATTGGTAGTGTAACCCAAGCAAATGATGGTGGAGCTAAACTTGGCAAACCAAGCTTGTGGAGTTTGTTTAAGGCCATAAAGTGCACGTCGAATGTGACAAACCCTTTTCAATTCAATAATGAGATTATGAGGAGGTTGCATATAAAATTCTTCACTTAAATTCCCATTAAGGAAAGAATTTTTGACATCCATCTGAAAAGGATCCCATTTATTGGTAGCGACAATAGCTAAGAAAGCACGAACAAATGAGATTTGAGCAACTGAAGCAAAATTCTCTTCATAATCAACCCCATACTCCTATGTAAAATATGTTGCAACAAGATGAGCTTTATAGCGTTCAATGGACCTGCTAGAGCAAGTCTTGATCCTATAGATCCACTTACAACCAACCACGGACTTCTTAGGAGGGAGAGTCACCAAATCCCATGTATGATTTTTAGACAAATACATCAAATTCCTCTTTCGTTGCAATTTGCCACAAAGTGTCAATAGAGGCCTCGTGATAGGTGTGAAGCTTGTGTAATGTAGTAAGGCTAGTATAACAATGATAGTCAAGTAAATGTGCAGGAATGGATCTTACTTGAGTTGAGTGACAAGGTGGAATGTCTTGTGCAAGATCTTCAGGTGGAGTAGGAACAAGGGATTTAGGCTCAAAGTTAAGTAGCTCGTCTTCACCTATTCATCTTCCATTTGTTCATTTGAGGGTGATCCAAGAGAGGCATCAAACATATCTGGTGGTTGGACAGAAAATTCTATAGGAGGATCAGGAGCAACTATAGAAGAAATATATGGCTTATTTGGAAAAAATTTAAGAAATAGGAGATAGATAGGGAGGCATGGAAGTGAGAGAGCTCAACAAATGAGCGATGTTTCCAAAAGACAACATTTCAGGAGACACGAAGACGATGAGAGACAGGATCATAACACTAATACCCCTTTTGAGTTTTGCCATAGCCAAGAAAACAACAAAGCTTGGATTGAGGCTTAAGTTTATTATGTTCATGAGGCTAAAGAAAAACAAAACAGGTAGAGCTAAAGGAGCATAAGTGGTGATAGTCAGGAGGTGATCCAAAAAGATGCTCATATGGAGTTTGATTTTGGATGGTAGTGCTGGGAATGCAATTAATAGCATGAATAGCATGAAAAGCACCTTTGCTCCAAAAAGGAGTAGGAAATTTGGTAGAGAGAAGGAGAGCACAAACGGTGTCAAGAATATGACGAAATTTTCATTTGGCTCTACTATTTTGCTAAAAGGTACCTGGACAAGTTAGGTGATGAATAGTGCCATGGGAATGCAAAATAGCTTGGAAAGCATGTTGAGTGTATTCAAGAGCATTGTCAAATCAAAAAATTTTGATGCGTTTGGAAAATTGAGTTTCAACCATTTTTGCAAAGTTACAATATACTTGTAACAATTCAAAACGATGCTTCATATGAAAAATCCAGCTATAGCGAGAATAATCATCAATAAAGACAACAAAATATTGAGATCCACTAATACTAGAGACAAATGAAGGTCCCCAAACATTAGAATGAATTAGGTCAAAGATATGAGTAGACATTGATTCACTAGTATTGAAAGGCATAGTTGGTTGTTTTCCTAACTGACGCGAAACATAATCAAAATTTTCTTTGGACACTGCACCTAACAAATCTCTAAAAGCCAAGTGTTGTACCCAAGAGGAAGATGCGTGACCGAGTTAAGTGTGCCAAAGTGCAAGAGAAGGTATAGAAGAAACTACGGTAGCTATAGCAGCAATAGAAACAGAAGCAACAGGTGGAAGATGAAGGTTGACCACGGGAAATACACGCCCTACTCTAGGACCGGTCCTAGGCTCTTGTTTCATCCTCGGATCTTGTACAATACATCCAGAATAATCAAAAGTAATGCGATAACCCAATTCAGCTAATTTTCTCAAGAAAATAAATTGTAAGAAAGGTTAGGAACATTAAAGACCCCAGGAACCAAGAGGTTGGAGGTCGAAATAGAACCTATATTACCACCAAATATTGTGGAGCCATTTGTTGTGTGAATATTAAGAATGTGTGGTGCAAGTTTAAGTTGAGAAAATAAGGACAAGTGAGGTGTCATGTGATTACAACAAACAAAATTCATAAGCCAAGAGGAAGGAGACATATCAAATAAAACTGAGAGAGAAGAAGAAAAATATGCATTACCAACCATATGAATGGTATTAGTGATGATGTTTTGCAGGTTGACTGTGGAAATGGTGAAAGTGGATCCAGAAGACGTGAACTTTGTGCAGATGGGAGCCCTTGGTTGGATACTCTTACTTTTAGTAGTAGTAGCAGCAAGGATAGAAATAGCTGATTTGTTACGATGATAGTAAGTCTCAATACTATGGCTAAGACGTTTGAAAAAATTGCAAAATCGTTTGTTGGATTGTCTGCGACAATTATTGCAGTAAGAAGAAGACATGTCATTTTTCTCCATTTAAAAGTAAAATATGCAAAAATAGACTGCAAAAAATGAAATCTACACAAAAAACTGGGTAATGAGTACTTGTACTGCAAAAAGTCAACTCTGACAAAAAAGTCAATGGTCAATTATGTAGAAAAGTCAACAGTTAACACTGAGTCAAAATCAACCTTGAGATGATGTTAGCGGGTAACGCAAGCTAATGATGTCAGCAAGTGACGTGGCAAACAACTTAGCTAGGGTTGACATAGCAGAATGACGTTAATAGATGCAGACTTGGTGCGTAACGGCGAGTGATGGTGCATGTAGGCGCGTGAAAATACAACCAAGATTTGCAATGGCATGTGAATGGTCCAATGAAGACGATTTTTTTTCACAACTGAGCAGATTAGAGGGATTCCTTCCTAATGGTGCGAGCTATGGTCTGATCGGAGAAGTAGAAGCAGTGGTGGCGACAAGGCAGTGGTCTTTGATGTATTGTAGTCACAGTGAAGGAGTGGTGATTCTGATGACGACGATTGCAGTGGATGACACCTAAGAAGACAAGTATGTGTAGTTGCCTTTATATAAAAGGTAGAGTGTGCAGTATAAGTATGTGTGTCATACAAGTAAAATAGAGTGAGCCTAAAACCCATAGTCTATTACAGGCTAACATGAAGAAAAAAAAGGCAAGCAAAAGGAAAGTAAATGTATGTTTGGTTGGCAGGATTATATATATATATATATATATATATATAATTTACTTGTGGATTTCAGGAATCCACGTTCACGTGTCTATCTTTTCTCACCTTTTCCACGCCTGAAGTCTTGATCCTTGAAATGAGAAGAAACGGTGGACCTAGATCCTTCCTTTTTCCACCAGCTAATAATAGAATTCTCTCTCTCTCTCTCTCAATTAAATAGGTTTCTTCTTTCTATCTAAGGTCTGAGCTGATAAAAGGGAGAGGAAGGAAAATGGTAAAATTATTATCAATTTTACTAAAAAAAAGCTTTAGAAATTGTTGAGGGTCATTTTTGTAAAGCAGGCCCAACCCAGCAAAGCAAGCAATAAGAGTGGCAGGTATAGAAATAAGACTATTAAGCCCAAGCGGCAGGTGTAATAGAGCACAGGCCCATAACATGAATAAATGGGTCTTGAGGAAGCAAATGGGCCCAAAGGGCCTGGAAAGAGAGAAATGGCACCCATGGACAGTATGTGGTATGGAAAAGTGAGAATGGGCCGCGGCAGGCTCAAAGCAATGTAAGCAAAGAAAGTATGGGTTGATGGCAAGCCCATAAACCCCAAGGATGAGAATGAAGAGATTGGGCCGGGGAAGCCCAATCAAGTTAGCAAAAGCCCATAGGAATGCAAAGTTAGTAAGTGGGTCGAGGAAGCCCAAAGGAAGTAAATGAGCCGCAGGCCCAAGGGAAAAAAGAAAAGGGACAATGGAGCCCATGAATGAGAACACCAGTGGCTCTGTTAAGTCACTGGGGGAAGGAATGAAACGGCAAGCTTGAAAAGAGGCCTAGCAGGAACATATCGTCATGACAGGAAATGCCAAGTAATAAAACAGGACATGAGTATAAACAAGAAATGGGCCAAGAGAAATGTGAAACCCAGTATTAAGAGAAGCCCAATCCCAAAGGGAAGTAGTGAAATGTACAGAACAGCCCATATGAAAGAAAAAAGAAGCATGGCAGATGACGCAAACAAAGCTTCAGATCACAACAAACACATGAGCCGCAGGCAGATTTTGAACGTACATAACAGGAAAGCACGCGCAAGGCCCAGGTACCACCAGCCTGTACCCAGCCAATATGGGACGTGGTGGAGCCATGGGTCAATGGTAAGAGGTAAAGAGGGGTGTGGTTTAGTGGTGGGGAGAGGGGAAAATATCTATTTTACATTCCCTGTTCAAGCCCTTTTGGGAGGTACGTCCTACTGGGATGACAGACCGCCCAAAAGAGGCAAGGTTGGGGGGAACGTTGGGTGCATGCCATAGGGAAAGAGAGAGAGCATTTACGCCGCGGCAGGAGAAAGTGCCACGGCGGACTAAGAAACAACACGAACCTGTCTTCATCTGGTGATGGTAAGTAGTACACAGACGGTGGTCGGCAAGTACACTCAGACCAGACAAAGGCCGTTGGAGGGTAAAGTGGTAAAAATCAATCACGGCAGGCCCTATAAAAGGAGCCTTGCCATGCCCTGTAGAAGGGACTGAAAAACAAAGGAAGAAAGAAATAGAAGAAAAACTAAAAGGAAAAGGAAGGAAAGAAGAAAAAGATAAGAAAAACAAAGAGTAAAGATAATGGGCATGCACCAATAGGTCATTTCTCTTCTCCCCCCCTCAAAATCCCACTCTCTAAGGAGCAATTAAGTAAAAGGAATTCCTTCAAGCATTTATCACTTAGGTCCGATTCCCTCAAAGTTATTAATCCCCGCGGCAGGATATTCTCTTGGAGATTAGTTTCATTGAGAGGAAGCGTTCTTCCTCCTTGATCCTTTGCCATTGCAGACTTAAAACTTTTCTTGACGTTTATTTTTCGATTAAACTTCATCGTCGTTCAATCAGTTATTCTTTTCTATAAAAAACGTTATTATTATTACCATTGTTATTACTATGATCGCCATAGGAATATTCGAACTGTGTTATTAAAAAAATACCGCTGTACTATGTTTTTCTTGATTGTTATTATATCTGCCTGCTGTAACCTTATTTGTAATAACTCTGTTTGCTGTGAGAACGTTCTTGGCAGACAAGGCTCAGTTTGTGCACAAGCTGGCCTAAAGTGAGTTGCAGTTGGGCCGGTCTCAACTCTCCTACTCAGAAAGATATTCTGATCCATTATAGCAGGAGGTAGCCCAGCCCAACCCCCACGTCTGCTGAAATGCCTAACTCCCCAAAAGTCTCTGCAAACGGAGAAATAGACATGCGAATAAAAACGAGGAAGAGTAAACTTAACGGAGAAAGAAGAAAAAAGGAAGGAAGAAAGTACATACTCATTGTCTCGGGTGGAACACTCTCCTCTTCCTCAGATTCAGAAATCCTCCTCCCCAGGCCAAGCTCATCCTCAGGATCCTCAAAGATCTCCTCAGACTCCTCTGAGGACAATTCAGCACGAGGCCCACATGTGGCAGAAACAGGAATAGAAGAGGGAGTAACTACCAAAGAAGAAACGTCCTGCACTGTCTGAGAAAGAGCAGCAAAAGGGTCACCAGTGGAAATGACGAGAGGTGCAGCAGGAGTAACCTCAATCTGGGTAACAGCAGGAGGGGTGGTTCCCCTTTGAACAGAAGGTGTCATGGCAGGAGTAGGGGTGGCCTCACTAACCTCCCCAATATGAGTACCCTCATCCATGGGTACCGGTCTAATAGGAGAGGTAGTGACTGCAGAAGTAGCGGGTGTTGCAAATTCGACCCCACCAAAAGTGTCCTCCATAGGAGTGCCCATGGGGGCAGAAAGCTCCTCGGCAGTAGGGCGGTATATGGAAAGAGGCTCAGGCTCATCCTAAAAGACAAAACAAAGAAGAGGTATGAAGACCGAATTAACACTTTGGGTAAATGAAGTAACAAAAAAAAAGGTAGCAGACTTGACACGTGTAGGAGCAAGAAGAAATATACCTCTGATTCGGGTTCTTCAAGCATAATGGGACGAGCGGCTGACGTATCCTCCTTGTGTTTAGACTGCAAAAGCAAAGAAGATAAGAAAATGAGTCAAGGAAAAGAGTCAGCAAGCAGGTTAGGATTCAGAAAAGTCAAGGAAAAAAGGGAAGAAAGTATATATATATATATATATATATGTACTTGGAAGACAAAGCAAGAAAAAGTTTTTAGAAACTTACTCTTCGTTGAACGGCAAACACAGGATGAGAAGTTGTCTTCCTTTTACTGCCTCATGTTCTGCTGGCAAGAGTAACACTTATAGGAGGCTGAGGAGTGGCAGACTTAGACTTGCTGGCAGATTTAAGCTTGGCAGGAACTTTCTTGGCTGGCGTAGGGATGTTTACTACTTTAACTTTCTTCTCCCAACCTGAGGGGTAATCACCTGTGTGCCAATACCATCCTCTCTTCTCCTCGTCCCACTCAAAGATGGTGAATCGGTTCTATTTCCTAGCATAGGCCAACACGGACTTAGAAGGAAGGAGCAACCG
The DNA here is from genome assembly GCA_023736055.1 of Quercus glauca. NCBI lineage: Eukaryota > Viridiplantae > Streptophyta > Magnoliopsida > Fagales > Fagaceae > Quercus > Quercus glauca. The sequence goes on along the minus strand of CM043318.1, from coordinate 31,159,356 downwards.
AGGATTGGGAGAGATAACCATGCTAAGTCCTTCAGGAAGTATAAGAGAGAAATCGCGACTGCCAGCCAATTCTGCATCAAACGAGTTCATGACAAGCTGCCAATAGAGGTGCATAGCAGGGGTGCAAAGGCCTTCCCTCGAAGAACCAGCAACTGTGACCGCACTAAAGCACTGTCTCCAAAAGTCAAAAGTAGTGTACCGTAGAAAGGGTCTAGCAAAAGTAAGAGACTCTGCGAGGAAGGAGAGGTCATCAGGAATATCCTGATCCAGGCCAAACTGTCTCCTCACTCGGTTGGCAGGGTAATGGACGAACCTGATACCTTCATCTGCTAAATAGGGCAACCATCCAAGATTAGTGGCAGCCAAATAAGTGATACCCATCTCACCAAAGCCAGCCAGCGGAGTAGTAGTACCAACAGTATCAATAAACAAACCCATTACAGAATCGGCATAAGTGTAACCAAGACGCAAATGTCTATAAGCTCTCCTAGAAAAACCAACACCTTCATCAAAGGACTCAACAACAGAATAATCGATGGGCTTCAAATCGGATCAACGAAAGGCCAGAGGAAAATCAAGCTCAAATTTGCCACAAAAATCAGTAATGGCCCGCGGACAGGAGTGATACTTCTCTTTAGCAAATCTGACAGGCCTACACTTTGCCAAATATTACGCACAGCGCTCAAACAACAACTGCTGCAGAATGGTACTGTGTACAGAAGAAGCAACTATGTGGCAGGAGTCAGCCTGACTCTTGTCACTCCGCAGGATATCCAGTTGAACATATAAATGCCCCAAGAACATGAAGGCTAGCAGCAGACTCACCCCAGCAGATATTTTAATGGCCAAACGAAAATACAAAAGCTTTATGGCATAATGGGGATGGGATCCAAAGACAAACTTAGAAAGCTAAAAAGCAATAAAGGCAGCACGGCAAGCAACAGCAGAAAACTTGGAAGAAGAACTAACCAATAAGACAACTTAGCATTTTCGGCCATCCTCTTCTTCAACTCCGCTTCGATGCCTTCTTATTTTGGGGAAAGCTCAATGGTGGCAGGATCAACATCTCCAAGAATAGGCAAAAAAAGCTGATTAGCCACGTCCTCGAGGATAATAGTGAGTTCGCCACAAGAAAAGAAGAATGTGTGAGTGGTGGCACACCATCGGCGAACTAAATGGCGAAGATTGTAGAGGTCTCGAAAGCTGGATAGGCTTTGGGAAAGAACGACGGCCTTTAGAACGCCGGCCCTCTGAAGCAAACCTATGAAGTTTGTGTCCGATAACTCACTGCCAACCCACTTTTTCCAACCCGAGGCAGTGCCAGACCCAAACTCGAAATGAATGGGTACGGGAAGGGCGACACCTTCACGAATGACCAAATCAGAGATGGAGGAAGACACCGGAGCCTAAGAAACATCAAGGTTTCGTCGGCAAAGAGCGAGCCACACACGGCCCGGCGGCAGTGACGCATAATCTCTAGGAGCCTTGGGAAAATGGGGACTAAGATTGTACCAAGGATCAATCAAAGGGGCGCACTCGCTGTCTAGGTCATGCCGTGCCTCCTCTTCTTCGGAATGCTCCGAATCGGAGCGCACGTCTTCTTCTTCTACTTCTTGTTCCACCGGAGGGTCCACAGCGACGCTCTTCCCTTTACGGCGGGAAGAAGCTTGAGTTTCACCGGTGCCATGGCGTGAGGATTTGAATGGAGCGAGAGAGAGTTGGGTGTTCGAGAAAAAGATAACGATGAGGAAAGGAAAATGTTTTGAAATAAAAGGAGTTTGTGTCTGCGTTGGGAAGGGATTCTTTTCTTAAATACCTGAGTTATTAAGGCCGGCATGAAGGGAGGCGACTGGTCAGCCATTGAGAGAAAGATGAAATTAATGAGGCGGTAGTTATGTTTTAAAGCAACTTCCATTTTGGAAAATTCGAAGAGTCACCACTGTTCACGGCAAGAAAAGAAATATATATGCAGGAAGGAGTTCATGGTTTCAAAAAGCCTGCGAAGGAAAAGAAAAAGGGAAAAAGTGAAAAAGACAAAAAAATCCTTCATTCACATATGAACCGCAAGAACGCTCCATATGTTCAGGGGGCTAAATGTTGAGGGTCATTTTTGTAAAGCAGGCCCAACCTAGCAAAGTAAGCAATAAGAGTGGCAGGCATAGAAATAAGACTATTAAGCCCAGGCGGCAAGAGTAATAGAACACAGGCTCATAACATGAATAAATGGGTCTTGAGGAAGCAAATGGGCCCAAAGGGCCCGGAAAGAGAGAAATGGCACCTATGGGCAGTATGTGGTATGGAAAAGTGAGAATGGGTCGCAGCAGGCCCAAAGCAATGTAAGCAAAGAAAGTAGGGGTTGATGACAAGCCCATAAACTCTAAGGATGAGAATGAGGAGATTGGGCTGGGGAAGCCCAATCAAGTTAGCAAAAACCCATGGGAATGCAAAGTTAGTAAGTGGGCTGAGAAAGCCCAAAGGAAGTAAATGGGCCACAAGCCCAAGGGAAAAAAGAAAAGGGACAATGGATCCCATGAGTGAGAACACCAGTGGCTCTGTTAAGTCACTGGGGTAAGGAATGAAACGGCAGGCTTGAAAAAAGGCCTAGCAGGAACATATCGTCATGACAGGAAATGCCAAGTAATGAAACAGGACAGGAGTATAAACAAGAAATGGGCCAAGAGAAATGTGAAACCCAGTATTAAAAGAAGCCCAATCCCAAAGAGAAGCAGTGAAATGTACAGAATGGCCCACATGAAAGAACAAAGAAGCATGGCAGACGATGCAAACAAAGCTTCAGATCACAACAAACACATGAGCCGTAGGCAAATTTTGAACGTACATAACAGGAAAGCACACGCAAGGCCCAGGCGCCACCAGCTTGTATCCAGCCAATATGGGACGTGGTGGGCCTATGGGTCAGTGGTAAGAGGTAAAGGGGGGTGTGGTTTGGTGGTGGGGAGAGGGGAAAAGATCTATTTTACGTTCCCTGTCCAAGCCTTTTTTGGAGGTACGTCCTGCTGGGATGACAGGCTGCCCAAAAAAGGCAAGGTTGGGGAGAACGTTGGGTGCATGCCATAGGGAGAGAGAGAGAGAGCATTTACGCCGCGGTAGGAGAAAGTGCCACGGCTGACTAAGAAACAACACGAACCTGTCTTCGTCTAGTGAGGGTAAGTAGTACACAGACGGTGGTCGGCAAGTACGCCCAGACCAGACAAAGGCCGTTGAAGGGTAAAGTGGTAAAAATCAATCACGGCAGGCCCTATAAAAGGAGCCTTGCCATGCCCTGTAGAAGGGACCGAAAAACAGAGGAAGAAAAAAATAAAAGAAAAACTAAAAGAAAAAGGAAGGAAAGAAGAAAAAGATAAGAAAAACAAAGAGTGAAGATAATGGGCATGCACCAATAGGTCATTTCTCTTCTTTCCCCCTCAAAATCCCACTCTTTAAGGAGCAATTAAGTAAAAGGAACTCCTTCAAGCATTTATCACTTAGGTCCGATTCCCTCAAAGTTATTAATCCCCGCGGCAGGATATTCTCCTGGGAGATTAGTTTCATTGAAAGGAAGCGTTCTTCCTCCTTGATCCTTTGCCATTGCAGACTTAAAACTTTGCTTGACGTTTATTTTTCGATTAAACTTCATCATCGTTCAATCAGTTATTCTTTTCTATAAAAACCGTTATTATTATTACCATTGTTATTACTGTGATCGCCATAGGAATATTCGGACTGTGTTATTAAAAAAATACCGCTGTACTCTGTTTTTCTTGATTGTTATTATATCTGCCTGCCGTAACCTTATTTGTAATAACTCTGTTTGCTGTGAGAATGTTCCTGGCAGACAGGGCTCAGTTTGTGCACAAGCCGGCCCAAAGTGAGTTGTAGTTGGGCCGGTCTCAACTCTCCTACTCAGAAAGATATTCGGGCCCATTACCGCAGGAGGCAGCCCAGCCCAACCCAAAACAGAAATTAATAAGAAATTATCATTGTGTACTATTGGCATAATGGTTACTCAAAAAATAAACAAGTTCTTGTGGTGTAAGGGACAAGAGCTGAGATTTAAGTTTAAAAGAAAGTTTAACACACATATACATTTAGATTAAATTAGAGTAGATTTCTATCTCAAAAAAAAAAAAAAAAGACAATGAATGTGATAATCATTTTAAAAATATAATAAATAATTGTTTTATGATATTTAGTAATGGTAGAGTTTTTACAAATTTTATTATATATATAAACTTTACAAACTGATAAATTAGTGATAAAAAAATGTAATTTAAATATTTATTTATTATGTTGATAAATTAGTGATAAAAAAAAATGTAATTTAAATATTTATTTATTATGTTGATGAAGATGCAATGCACATTCACTATTACATTATTAGTAGTATATCACTATAGGTTTACTTGTTAAAATTTATAATGTCACTAGCTACCATCAATTAGAGGAAAAAGAGATAACGGAAGGATGAGAAAAATATACAGATGGCTCGAGGAGGGAGGGAAATCACAATTCAGAGAAATTATTGTGTACTCCCAGAGTACTATAAATGCGTACTCACTCCTCTTACATGAATAGTGGGTCCCACTAATTAAATTCATGGTGGGACCCACCATTCATGTGAGATGAGTGAATATGCATTTATGGTACTCCGAGAGTATCTAATAATTTTCCCACAATTCATCTGGAAAAAAGAAGCCATCATTTCCTTGCTCCCTATTATAAATAATAAGAATAATAATGATTTTAATTATTTCAATCATGGGGTAAATCTCATATGAAATTTAATTATAGAAAAAATAAAAGAATTTCAATATGAGTATTTATGTTTCTTATGCATGGAGAGAGGGTATATTCTCTAGATAATAAACAATTAAAATCTTCTTGCTTGCAGGAAAAATGACAGCAAAATTAGTGTACCAATCTTACGAAATGTCTTCTTCTTGGGTCTGCTGGGGTGAGAAAACTGCCAACCAAATTTACAAGTCATGGCCATTAATTAAAATTAATTTTGTGTTTAATTCCTTTTTTTTATATTTTAATTTTATATTTAGAGCCGTGTTAGGGAGGACACTATTTTACGCAGGACTGGAACACACTTCACCAGCGTTTGCATCTGCCTTGGCCAACTTAATTCCATCAATTACCTTTATCTTGGCAGTTTTGTGCAGGTATGGATAAAGCATAATTTCTCCTTATTTGGATTTCAGATTCTTGTGGTAGATCTATTTCTTTTGGATTTTATTACTTTTATTGATTTTTTTTTTTTCAATTAAAGATATGTTGGTGTTGGGCCTTTTCCATCTCAAGCTTTCAGCTAACCTTCAGCCTCCAGGAGCTTAGAGACAGTAGTGATAGAAATAGGCCCAACCTTTTTACAAAAGAAGCCGCATTTAGAAAGACAATAAGCGGATTTAAAAAAAAAAAAATTTTTATAATAATTAGATAGTTATAATCAGAGAGGAGAAATTTGAATACTTGGTATCATGAACACGTTTAAAATTACAAAACTCTTTGCATGAGAAAATTAATTCAAGCACATGTGAACAAAAATAATATAACAATATATAAAAATGAAGCTTACAAACTATTATCTCTTGTCATGAAAAAAGAAAAAAGAAAAAAAATAGAAAAAAAAGAAAAGAAAAGAACTTTACTCTCAAGAAAAAAAGAAAAAAAATCAGTGCATGACTTGTTGCTTCGCCTTAACTATCATATCAAAATTTAAAAACTCCCTCCTTCGGGAAGGATGACTTGTTGGGAGAAAACCTATTTTTATACAAATTATGAAAATCCAACAAATAGGGTTAGGGCTATACTTAGTTAAGCACAATTAAATTCAAACACTTTTGCATTGACTAGTAAAAATACAAAAAATATTATTTGTAAATGATGCGATTTTCGTTCTCATCATTCAAAATTGCAATTACGTTCCAATTTCTTGGTGCGGATGCATAAGGTATACCCCAAAACAATTTCATGGACATTAGCTGTAGATGATTAATGAAATGAAAACAGAGCTCATCAGATAGAACATAGAAGCTTCACTCAGTACGGTATATAAACATTCTTACTAAAAACTGCCACAATAGGAATAAATATGGTTTTTGCAAGCGTTTGGAGGCTATTTTTTAAACTAACATTCTTACTAGAATATTTCCTTCTCACTGACATATAATGCTTTTTTCATTATGCTTTCAAATATTCCAAAATAATCTCTTGATTCGTGAGCAACTAAATTTTGTTATTCAGGATGGAGAAATTACAGATTTCAAAGCGTAGTTCTCAAGCCAAGATATTGGGAACTATTGTGGCATTTGCTGGTGCAACATTGATGACCCTGTACAAGGGTCTCGCCTTGATTTCTCTACATAATCACCACTCACATCAATCTGCCAATTCGTCAAAAGTATTTTTAGACAAAGATTCAATAAAAGGTTCCCTCATGCTTGGCGTTTCATACATTTCATTGTCAGCGTTCTTCATCTTACAGGTAATCTTCTGGCTTCAGCGTTGAATTAATGCTAAATTTCAGCCATTATTTTCATCTAAGGTTGATAATCTCTAACAAAATATGTTGGTTGTGACAAGAGGTAAATGTAATATCCTTATTATTTAGCTAACAAAATATTGCAGTTGCTCTGAAATTAATTAGAGTTTCGGGTGAGTGTCAAGTTGGTCTTTGAATTTCGATAAGAATAATTAATTCTCTTTTTTTTTTTGAAAGTGGACCTGATTTCATTAAACCAGAAGAAGAAAAACAGCCATACAAAGCAACTGCAGAAGCAGAACCAAAGACTAAACATTACTAATATCTGATTGAATTAACAATGAAATAAAAGGAGGGGTAACTCCCTTCCATAGCTGGGAACTCCCAGTCCTGCGAGCAAGTTGGGCTAACTCATGCGCAGCTTGGTTGAACTCTCTACCAGTGTGCTGAAAAGAACAAGACTCAAAGGAGTTTCTAATCTGCAGAATTTCCTGGATAAGATTACCGGAGCTGCTGCCTGTGGCTTTGTCATTTATGGCTTGGACTGCTGTAAGCGCATCTGACTCCAAAATGACCCGAGGGAGATGCAATTCTTGGGCAAGCAAAACACCTTGAAGCAAAGCCATAATCTCCACCAAATCAGCAGAATAGCGCGCTTTTAGGGACTTGCAAAATGCAGCAATTGCCTGACCAGTGCAGTCCCTGACAATTACTCCAACACTAGAATTCCCACCATGATCCGCGGTTGCCCCATCAACATTAACCTTAAAAAAACCTGGGGGTGGGCGGCTCCATTTAATAGGAAGAGGTCTTGGTTGTGAGAAGTCCCAGTCAACAGCATTGCAAAAATCCTCCACCACACTCTTAGCCAAATGCCAAACTTGTTGGTGGGAGAGGCAGCTTTCCTCATGGACTACCTTATTCCTATTATGCCATATGGCCCAGGCAATTCCAAAGAAAAGTTCCAGATCTTGCTGGGAGTGATGGGAAAGGATGAACATGGCAGAGTCAATGAAAGACCACCTCACCACTTGTGTGCCTAAGGGGTTTTCAGGCCATTGATTCCATACAAGGGTGGAGAAGTCACAGTTGAGGAGGGCATGATTAATGCTTTCCGGGGCTTTTTCACAGATTGGACATCCTTTATTGTTGCTGATTCCTCTGCTACAGATAGCTTCCATGGTGGGGAGACCGTTGACACAAGCCCTCCAAGCAAAAATCTTAACCTTGGCAGGGAGATTAAGATGCCAAAGTCTCTTCCAAAGTGATTTATATGGGTCCCCTGAAGAACATTCACCATCTTTCTTTTCATCAATAAGATTGTAGGCAATGTGGTAAGCGCTTTTCACTGTAAATTCACCACGGTTATTACCCAACCAGATTATCTTATCCTCAGGCATGTTATGAGTCAAGGGAATTCTTAGAATAGTGTCAGCCTCAAAAGGGAGAAACGTTGCTCTAACCAAGTTGACATTCCACCACTTCGTAATAGGATCAATAAGAGTCGAAACCATGGGAAAAACAGGATTGCCATTTGGGGGAGAAATAACCTTGTAAGTGGATGGGGTAGGCAGCCACCTGTCATCCCAAATGTGAATCATCTTCCCATTGCCTACTCTCCATCGAGATCCATTCTTTATGACTTCAAGGCTGCTGTGAATGCTTCTCCAGGAGTATGAAGGCAAACTCCCTAGTTTGGCATTTAGAACATCGCCCGTGGGAAAGTACTTTGATTTAAGGACCCTAGTGACTAGGGAAGTTGGGTTTGAAAGGATTCTCCACGCTTGCTTTGCAAGCATGGCTTGGTTAAAAGCTCTCAAGTTCCGGAACCCCATGCCTCCATAAGCTTTCGAAATGCACATTCTTTTCCAGCCGACCCAGCCCATTTTTGCTTCGTTTTGCTTTTGACCCCACCAAAAGTTTCGCATCAAACTCTCCAAATCATCACATAGGCTTTGTGGGAGTTGGAAGCAACTCATAGTGTATGTTGGGATCGCTTGCGCCACTGCTTTGATGAGAATTTCCTTTCCCCCCATTGAAAGGAGCTTACCTTTCCAACCAGCCAATTTTTGCCCAATCCTCTCTTTTAAGATGGAGAAAACCTGTGTCTTCGACCTTCCAATGAAGGATGGGAGACCCAAATATTTAGTGTGCTTTGAGTCTTGCATTGGCCCCAAAATGTTTAAAATCTCATCCTTAATATCTTGACTTGTGTTTGGGCTGAAAAACACTGAGGATTTGTCGGTGTTGATTTTTTGGCCCGAAGCTTCTTCATATCTACGGAGGATCAGCTTTAACTCTTTGCATTCTTCAGGGTTTGCTTTGCAGAAGAGAATACTATCATCCGCAAAGAATAGATGGGTCACTCTTGGGCAGCCACGTGCAATTGAAATACCAGTCAAGTTCTGGTTTCGGGCAGCTTCATGGATGAGGGCAGAGAGGCCTTCGATACACAGGAGGAAAAGACTAGGGGAGAGGGGATCACCCTGTCGGATCCCACGGGTTGGCTTGATATTTCCATAGGCAACACCATTTATAAGAACTGAATATGAAACAGAGGTGATACAATTCATAATCAAGTTTATCCACCTAGTACTGAAGCCCATTTTTTCCATTACACCTTGGATGAAACACCATTCCACCCTATCAAAAGCCTTACTCATGTCAAGCTTGGCTGCCATAAATCCTTCCTTTCCTACAGATTTGTGGTTTAGAAAGTGCATTAATTCAAAAGCCACAATCACGTTGTCAGTGATGAGTCGGTCAGAAGTGAATGCACTCTGGTTCTCAGTGATGATATGTGGCAAGAGAGCTTTTAATCTGTTGGCTAGAGTTTTTGAGATGAGTTTATACACTACATTACATAAGCTAATAGGGCGGAAGTCAGACATTTTCTTTGGGCTGTTTGTTTTTGGGATGAGGGATATATTGGTTTTGTTAAGTTCAGCCACTGATACGTTATTATTGAGAACATTAAGGACCAAGTTAGTAATACCATTACCCACAATATTCCAGTATTTCTGATAAAATAAAGCAGACATACCGTCGGGGCCTGGAGCTTTGGTGGGGTGAATCTGTTTAAGAGCAGTGACTACCTCTTCTCTGGTGAAGACTCGATTTAAGCTTTCATTCATGTCTTCAGTTACCCTTGATGGTATGGCTGCAGTAACTACATCCACTTGTGCTGGATGAGTTGTTGAGTAGATATTCTCAAAATAACTAATGGCTGCATGAGCTATGCTTTCTTTTTCATCACACCAATTACCTTGTTCATCCCAAATTCCAATAATAGTATTCTGCTTACGCCTCTCCGAAGCTTGAGCATGGAAAAATTTAGTATTCCTATCCCCTTCCTTGAGCCAGTGCGCTTTGGCTCGTTGACCCCAATAAAGTTCCTCATCATCAAGGAGGGTATTTATTTCTCTCTTTAAGCTATTGATTTCATTACTTAGGACGCCATCCTTATTACTCCGAGATAAGCTGTTCAGAGTAGTCCTTTTTGCCTGGATTTTTTTTGGGATTTGCCCATACTCCTTTGAACTCCACGTCCTAAGTTCTGCAGCGCATTGTTTGATATTCTCCATAACTCCTTTCGGGGTGCATAAATCAGTTCCCATGCCCCAGGATGATTCTATAACAGCTTTACAATCCTTGTTCTTCGCCCACATTGCTTCGAAATGGAATCGCTTTTCACCGACGTAGCGCTTGGATATTGAATCTGTGACAAGCAATGCGAGGTGATCTGATGTGGAGTCAGCAATGTGGTGTACCTTCAAGCCCCCAAACTTTTCCACCCATTCTGCAGTGGCTAAGGCTCTGTCTAATCTCAGGCTTATGCAGTTATCTCCATCTTGCATATTACTCCATGTATAATCAGATCCACAATAACCCAAGTCCTGGAATTTGCAATAGTTAACTACCCTTCTAAAACCATCCATTTGCTGTTGAGATCGAATGGCCCCCCCTGCCTTCTCAGTTATCGATAAAATTTCATTAAAATCTCCTAAGCACAGCCATGGGAGTTGGAACTGATTATTGAGGAAAGCTAAGAGTTGCCATGATTCATGCCTTCGGTGAGTTTTCGGATGCCCATAGAAGCCAGTGAATCTCCAATAGAAATTACTGTCTTGTTCCTTGATCACTGCATCAATATGGTTCCTTGAATAGCTTTTGATTTCGAGGTCTACATCTCTAGCCCATAGAAGAGCAAGCCCCCCACTTCGGCCAATGCAAGGAACAATAAGGCCATTTGCAAACCTCAGCCTATTTCTAATCCTCTCCATACATCTAATTTTTGCTTTCGTCTCCATAAGGAAGACCACTTTGGGATTGTAGCGCTGCACTAAATCCTGCAGCGCTCTAACTGACCGGGGGGTCCCAAGTCCCCTACAATTCCAGCATATAACCCTTATTATTCCCACCATTATAGCAATTTTCCCATACCATGCTCCAAACAGAGTGTATCCAAAAAAGAATAAAAGGATCCAGGGGTATAAACAGAGCATCAAGCAAAACCAAATACAAGAGGAAAGACCCGAAATTAGACCCTTAAAAAGCAATAAAGGAACCTAAATCAAAAAAAACTTCTCACTGATATCTTAAGGTAGCCATCCCTGGCCAAAACACAATGAATCCGGAGAAGCCCTCACGCACCAGAACTTCATCCCACAAAAAAACTTGGACACCCAAACTGATAAGGCTGAGAAAATGACCCACCTGGGGGTAGAGAAGTAACCCAAGCCGGCCAGGAAAATGCCCACTGACAGGGCAGAGAAAGCCCACTGATAGGGCAGAGAATGCCCACTGACAGGGCAGAGAAAGCCCACAATGGTGGAGGAAGACCCGCAACCAGACGGCGCGTGACCCACTGCAAGGGGAGATCCGGCACACCAAGGAGGCAGATAAGGCCACACTTCGAAGCAGAGCTCGCGAACGTGGCAGAAAACAACTCAGGCGTACGATAGCAGTAGTCTTTCTACCGTGCGCCGAGAGAGAGCACTCCTACGAGGGAGAGAGAATGCATTCTTAGCATTTAATAATTAATTCTCTGGATATAAGTTTAATGGTAAATCAAATTTTTTGTTTGTATTTAGCTTTTAACCTAAACTAGTTGCAGGAAAAAAAGTGCTCGTGATAATAAAGTTTTTTTTTTTTTTTTTTTTTTTGGGGGGGGTGGTGGGGGTGGGGGAGTAGAAATCGTGATAATAAAGTTATTTGGGCATAATGAAAACTATAATAAAGTTGATTGTCATGTAGTGGCAAACAGTAAATAAACTTATCCGTGTCCCCCACCCACAATGGATGGGTAGCGCACTTCTCGAAAACAAAAAAACTTACGCCTGTATTGTCACGACTCACCAATAGCACGAGCAAAATGGATTGTCGGATACAAAACCCGGATTTGGTATTCCATAACGTTAATTGGACTCTTCATAATTGGTCAATATTGTTTGTTTGAGTTTACACAACTTATGAGTTTTAGTTAGCTTAAGCACTCAACTGGTAAAATATTTAATAGTTGAATAAAATGTTTGGAGTTCAATTTTCGCCTACATAAAAAACTGATTAATATCTTGATTTGATGATAAAAAGTTATCATCAGGAGCAGATGCCATATTTCGAAACTTTCTTAAAAATAAAAAGAGGTTACACAACTTTAATATTATATAAAAGTGATTTAAATGCATCATGCATTATGTTTGCTAAGTTGTATGATAATCACAAGAATTTTTTTTTTTATTTTAATTTTTTGATGTTCTAAGGATATTCATTTAGAAAATATTTTAAAACTCTTTTTATGGGGAAGGATAAAAAAAAAAAAAAAAAAAAAAAAAAGGAGCTAATTTTTTAGTTTTTTATATTTATCACAAAAGTTGTATAAATATTTACTTAAAATAGTTCATTAACAAATGTCCAATGAACACCAGTTGATTAGACATTTTTTTTAATAATTATTTAAAATTTGATTCCTAGATTTTCTCTATTAAAAATACTAGAAATTGTTGGCTGAATTATAAAGATAATCGAAATTAAGATGATTACAATATTAAAAACTAACGCACATCTATAACTATTGCAGACGATTACAATTAAGGTGTATCCAGCTCCAATAACACTAACATCTTTAACATGCTTATCGGGTACAATACTCTCCACAATCATGACCGCAATTTTGGATCATAAAGCTTCGTCATGGAAGTTATCATGGAACATCACCCTACTAGCTCCAATTTATAGTGTAATCTTTTGACTTAACACCAAATTTTCCTATTCATATTTAAGAAAGCCTAATTATATAGTCTTTTGCAGGGAGTTGTGATATTTGGAATCACAGTATATCTTCAAACATTGGTAATAAGACAAAAAAGGGCCAGTTTTCATGACAGCATTTAGACCATTGGCCACAGTAATTGTAGCCATTACAGGTCTATTCCTTTTAGGCGATGTTTTATATTTTGGAGGGTACGTACGTATGTGGATTATTGAGCTAGATTAGTGAAAAATGAGATTTTGTAGAAAAAAAATAAAAAGTTACAAATTTGGAATAGCAATTCTCATATTTCTACTTTTACTCCAGCGTTATTGGAGCTATGATGATAATTCTTGGTTTGTACGCAACTCTATGGGGGAAGCAAAGAGAGAAGGCAGAGAAGCTGTCGGAGCAAACCATGTCTGTGGAAGGTACTGAAATCAAACAAGAAAAGTAATAGAGGTAAATAAATATGTATAGATTGCAATTTCATTTAAGTGAAGAATGAAGTAATGTAATTTATATGTTTGAATCAATTTGTCCAATGGCAATAATCACAGAAACCTCTGCCAAAATGGATGCATATATATTAGAGTTATAACTATGTAATTTAAATCTATTATCTACTACATGATAAGGAAATCACGTGAATGATGCAAAGACATAAATAGGCTATATGAATTGTTAGAATATAGGTCTACTTGCTCGAGGACCAGACTCTGTCACATCTACTTCATTTTTTTTAGTATTGTTGTTCTACGTCGATATTATGCATTGTACTTGTGTACTTTAAACCTAGATTCTTAGGCCTACATTGAGGGCTTTTTATTTTTATTTTTTATTTTTTTATTTATTCATATATTTATATTTTATTTTATAAGTTTGATATTTACAATTAAAAATGTTAAATTTAAATTTTGGATGTTTCAATTATAATCAAGAAATAACAATTACATTATAAGACTCTTATATAAATATACATACATATATATATATATATATATATATATATATATATAAATAGGTTATCCCCACCTTTGTTGCATGAGCAGACTCCTCCCATTAAGCTACCTGCTAAAATTTTACCTAAATACTTTTCGTTTAACTCACCACCCGCATACACCAACTTAACATAAGTGGGAATAAGTGGGCGAGTCGTCCAAAACTTTACCCTGCACACGTGTTTAAGTGGTAAAGTGAAAGATTTAAAGTTTTTAAGGTCGGATTGAGATTCGATTAAGGTCGGATTGAGGTTCGACTAAGGTCGAACTGCAATGACGTCATAATTACTTTAATAATTAATTAAACCCCAAATATAGATATTAAATTTATAAAACTTGCAAAATTGACTAATATATCTATATATATATGAGGGAAATTTAATGATTTTCAAGCATATACTTACAAATTAAATGGGATAAAATAAAATAATAACCATGAAAACATTAAAATTTATGATTAATTTTTGAAATAAAGTTGAATATCTTTGAAGGATTTTAATTGTAATTTTTTTTTATTCCTTTTAAGAGATGGATAATTTAATTCAATAGAATAGAATTGTGTTAAGTTGTTTTTATTTTTATTTTTTTTTAAAATTGCGTTAAGTTTACATCAAATATTTTTATTTTTATTTTTTTAATTGTTGAGCATCAACTTGCAAGCTTAGCTAAGTGGTTAGACTCTAGCTCCAACTTTGATCGTGCCAGGTTCTAAACCTAGTAAGCACACTTTTTCTATTTTTCTTAATTAACAACCATGGTGGGACCGTAAATTTCAAATAAATCCGGTTTTCTATGTTTAAAAAACCGGATTTTAGTCCGGTTTCCGATTAACCCCCGAATTTTAGTCCGGTTTTCGGTTAACTCAGTAGGACCACTGGCCCGGTTCAGGTTTGACAGCCTTGTTCATGAAGCAATAAGGGTCTGTTTGGTTGGAGGAGTGAAAAAAAGTGATTCTGCATGTGTGCATACACAATCACTTTTTGATTCCAATCATTTATACTGTGTGTACACACAATCACCATGCACACACATTATACTATTCATTCCAATCTCATTGTAGTTGTTGCATCTTGTCATTCTCCCTCTTTTAAATGGATGTAAATAACGCATTTTTCCTTATTATGAAATCTAGTAGAGGAAATATATATGAAGCCACCACCATAATTTCCTTATCCTCCCAATAAAGTTAATTTGATGACTATGCCATGCATTATATAGATTTAAGCAAGCAACACGTGCCTGATTTGCAATGTTCATTTCCTCTATCACACAGATTGGATATTCGGCCTGCTCCTATGTCTTGTCCTTGCTAATTCGAAACACAAACCACAGTATTGTTCTTCTTTTTCTATATGCGGATGTCATGATTATTATAGGTGATAATTTGTAGGATTCACGAGCTCAAGCAGTTTCTCAGTCAACACTTCTAAATGAAATATCTAGGTCCACTCAGCGACTTCCTTGGCCATGAGGTTTCCTCATCCCTGCATGGCTATTATCCAACCCAAGCCAAGTACACATCAAATCTCCTTTCTTAAGTTAGTATCATAGACAGTAAGATAGTTGACACAACAATGTGTCCAATGTTCGTTGTAATGCTCATGATGCTGAACCCCTTCGTGATACCACTCTTTACGTACAGTGGTTGAGACCTTGATTTATCTTTTTGTCACACAGTTACATCTCATATGCTGTGCACATCGTTGTACAAGATTGCGCCCGTGGTCCATTTGGCTTCTGTTTAGGCTAACCTTGCGTGAATAGGTGGAGTTTTGTTGGTGTCCCTCCTAAATCGAGGGTTTTAACAAGGAGTTACCACTTATTTTGTTTAAAGAAAAAAAAATTATATAAATAAAAATGCATTTCATTGAATAATTGAACTTGTCATTAAATAGAAAATAACATAACAGCTTACAAGGCCTTGGTCCTAAATACAATATAAGAATTACATGAGTTTTGTCTAAGTTACATTCTATAAAATGTAAAACTACACAGACAGGAACTAGTCTAAGAACCTTTAATCTAAGTTCGAATAATAAGTTACAAGGTGAAAAGGGGCTAGGCACCCACCTTGCTCAAAGAAACCAGTCTTTTAGACTATGTTGGTCATTGGTCATATCACATTATCCATACAAACAAACATGTAATCAATCAATTGCATCTTAAAACTTGAAAGTAAACGTGACATGTGATCTTGCTCAAAATTAAAAAAAAAAAAAAAAAAAAAAAAAAGAGTGTTTGTGTGTGCATGGATAGTGAAAAATCTGAATTCTAGCATAATGATTTTCATTTGGATTTGGTGTAAAACCCTAATTCTAGCATTGGATAATTTCATACAAATTGGAATTCAAAACATGGTGATTATGTCACTATAATGGCATTTTTTTTAGTGGCGTTTTCTAAAAGTGTTGCTATAGGCTTATCTATAGCCGCATTCTAAGGGCTCTATAGTGGCATTTTCAAACACCATACTTATAGCAGCATTTGAAAATAGCTTATAATGGTGTTCATAAATGCCACCAAAAAAAAATTTAAAAGGGTTTATAGTGGTGTTCATAAAATTTGGAGAGTTGAAGGAAAAAAACCTTTTGATCAAGACTAGAGGGAGTCACCCTAATTTAGGCGAATTCCTTTGTAAAGGTCTCGAAAATAGTGATTTTACTACTTTTAATAATATTTATTTTCCTTAATAACTTTTAGTTTAAAAGTCAGAATAAGGTTCTGTCTATTTTAGAATGTTTCTTTGAGACAGTTGTTTCAATTTCCGCAAATATCTTAATTTTGTTATTTTTGGTAAAAATTTACTATATTGCTACCTAATTACGTGATTTGCGTGAATCAGAGTTTTCTACACATTTTCCTAGCCGTCCTAGGTTTTTCTTTTTACTATGTAAACGTATTGTAGCCTCTAGGGTAATTTAGTTTTTCAGATTAATACAAAATTCAAAAAAAAAATTTCTATTATTTCTCTTTGGTGGATTCCAGAACTCTATCACCTTGTGAATTTAAGCAACCTCTCGTGGATTTGAGGTTTTCATTCAGAAGCTAATGTGTCTAGGTTTTTTATTTTTTTTATTTTTTTATTTTTCATTTAGAAAGCAACATGTTTGTTTTCTTATAGCTTCCGTGACATAAAAATTACTATCTTACCCTAGGATGTGGAATTACCATTTTCTCTTACAACATGGTTAAATTCATGTTGTAAAATGAGATATCTATAGTTGTCAGCCAGTTCGTGGTGGTGCCATGATATCCTTATTTTTGCTACCATCCTTCATATTCTTCGATGTCTAGAATACACATTGTTCCATAGAGTCTACTTCTCCTCACAATCACCATTGAATGGATCTTATAATGATGCTAATCTACTACAATGAAAAATTTAGTTTCAAAAGTGTGATCGAATCCATGTCTCAACTCCGTCAACTTTTATTGATAACTTTATTTGGTGCAAAAAAAAAAAAAAAAAAAAAAAAAAAAAGGATTCAAATAATATATCTACTTTTTATGTCATCAAATTTATTTGGTGCAAAAAACAAGAATATTCAAGTAATATATCTCCTTTTTATTCCAACAAGTACTCACATAGGTACATTATACATGTAAATAATAAATGTGTAAATTACATTTTGCCAAAAGTTTTGTAACTCAATTGGCACCTTCTAATATTTCTAATAGTGATGTCCAAGATTCAAATCCCCTTCTTACAACAATTGAATTTTTTATTTATTTAAAAAAAGAACATGTCGGTCGAAATTCTACACTATAAATCTTTATAAGATACCCTAAGGGTATTCGTTTAAGAAATACTTTTAGAAACTTTTATGAGAAATGAAAAAAATTTACTAATTTATTATCACTTAAGGACACACATACAAAGGGAAGTCGACGTTATTTGGCAATGTATTTGTGCCTTAACGAGTGTAACTAAACCAACGTGTAAGTGTGCATTTGGGAATGACTTTTAAGCTTCTATCACTACCATAGGATCCACTTAGCTTGTTTTTTACAATGTTATGAATTTTGTTCCGTTCCGGCCGGAACAGATGGAATCTTTCGTACCGACATGCAATAGGTTATAGTAATACCATCCGTTCCACCTTAGGCCAAATTTCAGCCAGTTTCGGGAAGTTCCCAAAAGTTCCAATGAATCTTAGCCGAAATGTAAATTTTGGCCAGTATCAAATTTGGGCATAAAAAAGGAAAAAAGAAAAAATCTTTACAAACCCATCAATCTCCCAGTTGTAGTTTGCCTGAATGAATCCAGCCCACATTTTTTTTTTTTTCCACTTGGTGACTGGTCTTTTGCTCTTTATTTTTTGTCCTCTAGAGTCTAGTCTTATCTGTTTGTTTTTAGACCCCTTAAACACAACCAAATTAACCTAGTTAATTACCTAAGTGATTAACTTAGTCAAATGATCAAATCTACGTTAACACAATCATATAATCATATCAATGTAAAGTGCGGAAAGTAAAGAATACAAAGATATGATGACCCAGGAAAACCAAACCGGTAAAAAACTTGGGAATGATTTAACCTAACTATCCTCAAGGTAAAACTGAATCTACTAATGAAAGAATCGAAGTTTTACAATAGTGACTTAGACCACTAACATCCTATTGCTACCCACAAGTAGAAAACTTACTGACACGACCACGTGCAAAATCCGAAACCACGGACCCCTTCTTTCTTGGATTCTCCAGCAAGTACAAGCACACTCGCTTATGTATCTTTAAGCTCTTTAGTGCAGCAACTAAATGATCATCAAGCTCTCAATGAAATCTCCTTCTTTATAATCCTAAGCATGTGTGAAGCCAACCACCTCTCAGATCTCACAAGAGATTCACACACACAGCAAATAGAGCAACCTCAAAAACGTGGCTAGGGTTTCTCTTTTATACCTAGGGCAAAACATAAAATCCTGCACGTCATATGGGCTTAGGGCTGAGTTAGAAAATTCTGCAGAAAAACAATCTGCACGACTTTCGATCGTTCGAGCCTAACTTTTGATCGATTGAGCCAGTCAGAATTGCACATTCAATTCTACAGTTTACTCGATTTCAACTTTACATAAAGACATACTTTGAGTAAGTCTAAAACAAGACTAAACACCTATTTTGATCATGGTTTGCTAACAATATAAATTAGAGTTCTAATACATTAGTTCCTAAGTACTTAGAACCTAACAAACTCCCCCTTTGGCAATTCGTGACAAAACACAAACACAATGCTCAAGGTTACAAGTAAAAGCCCTTTACAAAAATAATGCTCTTTACAAAATAATCCAACCTAATTACTATCCATCAGTTGCAAGTATAGACAATAGCACGACTGAATCAACCTGTATATTTCCTGAAATACTCAACAAACGCATAAATGCATGTGTGGAAAATACAAGTAAAATACAAATAAATTCTTGACTTCACAAAGCACAAAACAAAGACATATATCATGAATAACTCATAAATATAAATCAATGAGCAGTGAAACAAGAAACATATATAACAATGTATCTCCCCCTAACATGAATAACCCAAAAACAATACATCAAGAGCAAAAAATGATACATACACAGTGAAGCACCCAAATACAATCTTAAATCCACAAGCTCCATCAAACAAAAAAACTCCCACTAACTACAAAAATCCTCTACAAGTGTCCAAATATACTCCCATTTTTTGTGACGGAATGCCAAAGGGCAATTAGAAACCATCATCAAAAGGAGGTGGCAAAGGCAAACATCAAATATGCGCCAAATCTGCTCGCAAAGCATGAAGCTCATCAAGCATGTCCACCAAAATTTGACCATGAGCCGCCTGAACGGTTATGATAGTCTCCAAAGTACGACGAATGTCAAAGTCATCCGAAGTAGATGGCGTAGGAACATTAGTAGCAACAGGATCAGTAGATGCCTCATCAAAACTAGTACTTGTAGAAGAAGGAGGGGGTGTAGTACTAGAAGGCTTAGCCCTAGGATATTTAGAGCCAGCTCGCATATGAGCAGCTCTCTACCTAAGAAAGAAGGCACCTATGAGGGCAATAATGTGTACGGGCTCAGAAGCGGAGAAGTCCTCTAAACCAAGATACAACAAAATCCTATGAATGAAAATAGGGATAGACTGGGTGCTGGACCAATAGTACTCCAAGAGCATCAGCCACTACCGTAGGAGTAATAGTGAACTCTACACCTCGTACCTAGCTCTTTACTAAAGTGTTGGAATCATAGACGTGGACAGAGAGGTTCGAGTAGAACTCTCTAATCTGGGTAGCTAGAGGAGGATGAGCAATATCCAAAAATGGCAACCAGCCCCTATGCTCAAAATTAGCCCCAATGGCTGGATCAATCTCATCTAACAATACTTTTCTCTCAGCCTATATCTTTCTTTTAAAGTTTAGTGTCTCATAGGTGTGAGAGTGCTTTTTTTTCTTCAGCACTATGGCCCAAGGATTCTGGGCCGTGTAAGATGTTTCTTGGTGGACTGGGATTGATTCTCCGCAGCTAAGAGGGCTGTTTTAAGAATCAATTGGTGCACAGAACATATTTTCCATAATACAAATGGTTAGCAAAGAAAAAGAAGCTGGCATATTTGCATTTGAACGACATTTATACAGTAAAGGATTAATGCAAATGACAAAAAATGAAAAGTATATAACACAAGGACAAGCTGAAAATCCTCTAATTAAGTGAGGTATACTTCATTGATTTTATTAAGCTATGGTTGCAATGCTCACTAGGACGTGATGCAAGGTTCAACTAAGCTCATAAGTTACAGATTTTGATAGCTATTGAAGCTTCAAAGTCTTGCAAAATGTGAACTTGTTAAATCCGAGCTCGTTCAACAGTGGCTGCACTGAGGACACCGGGACAGTTCCTCTGTTTTTCTCTTAAATTACAGAGTATTTTTGCATGAGTTTTCTGGGATTTTGGGAAGGCAAAGTTGAATGCCTAAGAACGGTCCGGTTGTTCTTCCAAAAATCCTCCTCCTTTTTGTGGCATGGATCCCTTCCTCCTTTTATAGCACAACCTCGGCTTCCCTGGTGAATCCGTGATTCCTCTGTTTTACCCTCTGGAGCTTGTACCATGCCTGGCTGCTTCAGGATCGTGTCGTTTCCTCTTTCTTCATAATTTCTTTGCTTTTGTTCCGACCAAGTGAAAGTCCCTCGGCTCCTTTCCATTTCCGGGTTTCCCCGCTGGCTGGCCTGAGGCTCCCTTTTGGCTTCTTCTTCCCAGCGTCCCAGCCTTTCACAGTGTACTCTTCCTTGTCTTTTCTCCAAATGGTTGAATCAAGTTTTCTGAGTTTTGCATGCTCTGTACCTTCTCTGCTCGTCTGGGTCACAAGGTCCGCATGCCTCTTTTCTTTAATTTCCTTCTGTTATGACCCCCCCGCGCGCCCTAGGATCCCTCTGGGAGGCCCTCTGGGATTCGGCCCAGCTTCTTCCTTTCTCAGTTTGTCCTGGTTCGTTGGTTGGGCTCTTTTTCTCTGGATCCCAGCCCTCTGGGCTTTTTCTTTCTTCTTTCTTCCCTTTCTCTTTTTTTTTTGTGACGGCCCATTATTCCCTTTTTCACTCTTTTCTTCGTGGGCCTATTAGTGGGCTATCTAATTTCTTTCTTTTTTGAACCTCAACAATAGGTTTCCTCATTCTTTGCACTTGGAAATCTCTCATTATCAAAGGTGGGAGGAG
This sequence comes from Quercus glauca, assembly GCA_023736055.1. Taxonomy (NCBI): domain Eukaryota; kingdom Viridiplantae; phylum Streptophyta; class Magnoliopsida; order Fagales; family Fagaceae; genus Quercus; species Quercus glauca. The sequence goes on along the minus strand of CM043318.1, from coordinate 31,137,934 downwards.
GGGGTGAGGGAGTGGACCTATGAGCTCTAGTCTTCCTAGGCATGGTGCTAAGGTAAGGACAAAAGACATAAGAGAAAGAACCAAAAAGAAACAAAAAGAAAAAACTAAGGATAGACTGCAAGTTAGCACAAAAGAATATAGAAATAACAATTTATATGATGCATGAACAGATAAATGTTATGATGCATGCTCTAATGTAGTGATAACAAGTTCAATTTAAGTTTAGAATCAAAAATTGGCTTAAGCATAGAGTTTATAACACAAACCCCAAAATTTTGAAAAACCACTTGTTCAATTTGTACTAAATTGACCAATTGATCCTCTCACAAGTTAGAAAACAATTTACAATGATCAAATTAATCAATCCAACAAGCCAATTTCATCAATTAAACTCAATTTGAACAAAAACCCCAATTTGGATATATTTCAAGCCCTAGAAATTTCAATTTCTCACAATTCACCAAATTGATCAAATTAAACACCATAGATCATATTTATAACATCCAATGACAAAAACCCATTGATCAATTTCAAGAAAACAAGCTTGAATCAACAAAAACCCCCAAAATTCTTAGATTCGAAATTATCCCTTAAATGCATGAAAAAAAATGCATGAAACCTGAAAATAAATGCAAAAGGAAGGGTAATATGGTCTTACCGGCCTTTAGAGAGAAAAACCTTGCAAAAGGAACGGAGGAAAACGACAAAAACTTGAATTGGAGCCTTGACCGAGTCGTATGGAAAGAGAAAAAGTTGAAAAACTTTTGAAAAGTGAGTTTGAACACGTGAAAATCAGTTTTTAAAAAAACTCTCAATACGATTTTCGATTGATTGAAATTTAGGTTCGATCGATCGAAAATGCTTCGATTGATCCAACATCAATCGAGCATCGATCGAAACAGATAAAGGCTGACCAAATATTTTAATCGCAATTTCAATTGATTGAAGAACAAATTCGATCGATCGAAATTGTAAAAAATAAATTTTTGAAAAAACAAAAAATTTTGTGCATACATTCCTCAAAGCATTGAATTTTCAAAATAAAATGCATGAGTATGAGATGAAATGTCATTCAAAAACACAAGGTTTGAATCCAGTTTTCCCATAAATAAAATTTTCAATCCAATTTCCCAAATTTTCAAGCATCAAATATGTTTTGCATAAAACTCAAGGAATTTTCAAACTCGATTGGTCAAACCAAAAACACACACAATAACATGTACAAAGTTTAGCAAAGAGTAACTTGTGTAGTGTGTGCAACTAGCAAAAGTTTAAAATATATGTGAGGTGATATGTGAATAGAAATCAAACACAAAGTCTACAAAATTCATTACATAGTATTTGAAAGAGACTATCACCTAAAGAGTTACGTCATATAACTCCCACATCTCCTAGATCATAAGTTTGCAATCATGTAAGTTTCTTGATTTGCCTCATATTGTACACACAAATTTTAGTTGATCAGAAACTTATTAAAAAGATAGGATAATGTACACACCAATTTTAGTTGTTTGATTTTACTTTAAGTCCAATAATGTACACACCAATTTTAAGCATTTAAACCAAGGCTACACCTTATGTTGTTTTTGTGCATATGCTACATTTTCTCGAGTAGAAAATTACGATATGTACTAAGGTGTTCATGATTGGCTAGTAAATAGTGGTGAGATGGGTATCTATGCCTTTCTCAAAAGGTTCAAGTCCAACAGTCAAAGACATGTGACTTCAAGATCAAGACAAAATGATTAAAAACTATAAACATCTTTTCTACACAACGTGCACTACAAATCTTCAACTAGTAAAGTGCAATAAATAAGCTCATCCAAGCTAAACAAGGTACAAAGACATATTATGTGAAAATAAATTGACCAACCTTGTTTTCAAAACCAAAAAAATAAATACAAAACACAATTTGCATCTCTTTTCCTTTTTTTATTTTTATTTTTATTTTTATTATTATTTTGAAAAGAAGGAAAAAAAATAGCCCTAAAATTAAATGCATGAATGTTATGCAATGCAAATCCTAGAAACAAAGAAAACAAAAACCAAAGAGCAATGATCACAAAGAGTAAAGCAATGAAACACAAGGACCATGTCAGAAAGGTTCAATGAGATTGAGCCTTTTTGCATCTAAATCTTTTTAGATGCACCACAAATATTGGAGTTCTTATTCACATGGGAATGATTTCCAACTCCAGAATTGGAATAAAGGTTTAGAGCCTTTACCAATTCACCAATGAGTACCATAGGATCTTGTGCTTGAGATACATGTACTTTTGGTTTGTTTGCTCTCTGAGCAGCTTGTAGCTTGTAATAGTTTGGACAAATGTGTCTAGACTTTCCACTAAAATGACAAACCCAAGCAAGCTTACCATGTAACTTTTCCTTAGAAAGGGTAGACTCCTTAGGTTTAGACTCTTTCAGTTCAACCCTAATCTTCCTAAGAGTTGTGACCTCTACAGGTTTAACAGCCTCACTCACAACCTCACTTACAGGAGGTTTAAAGGAAGAAGAAGGAACAAAGTTTGTGGAACTTGGTGCAGACACAGAGATGCTTTCTACAAAACCTAATCTAGATTTGTCAGAAGGAGACTTTTGAACACTTAACATATGATCAAGTTTAGAACTAGCAGATCTATTAGTTTGTTCTCTAGTAACAAATAGTTCAAGTTCCAATTTCTTAACTTTATCAAGCAAAAGCATATTCTCAGTTTTTACATTATTTAAAAGTTCATTAGCATCAAACAGTTTCATAAGTAGATTTTTCTTATCAAGTTCAAGAGATGCAATTTTCTTCAAGCCACGATCAACATTCATAGCATCCTTTGTAGTAACTTTACAAAATTTATTGTAGGTTTCTTAAAGATCTGCATCCTTAGAGAGTTCCCCATCAGAAGGGTTCTCTTCAACAGACACACTTTCATTGATTACAGCAGTAGCAGTGAAAGCAATAAAGTTTCCATCCTCTTCAGAATCGGACTCATCATCGGAAACTTCATTATCACTAAGGGTTACAGCCATAGCCTTACCTTTAGACCTCAAGTATGTAGGACATTGAGATTTCCTATGACCATACCCTTGACATCCAAAACATTGAGGATCCACAGAATTATTAGGAGATTGACTTACCTTTTTCTCTAGGTTTTTCAGTGTTATTAACTTTAGTGGAATTATTCTTCCTAAAGTTTCTAGGTTCAGAAGTGTTTTTACCTCTTGCCCTTCTGTTACTGTTTCTAAGGAAATTCCTAAAGTTCTTGGCAAGGTAAGCAATCTCTGTAGCAAAGAGCTTATCATCAAATCCACCAATATCAACATTACCAACTGACTTAAGAGCCATTGATTTGGATTTGCTTATTTTGGGTAAGTCCAACTCATAGGATTGAAGAGATCCTACAAGTTCATTAACAGGGATGGAGTCCACATCCTTACTCTTAGTGATGTCAGTCACTTTGGATCCAAAATCTTCAGTTAAAGATCTAAGAATCTTTCTAACAATTTTTGGTTGATCATAAATTTCACCCAAGTTGTATGCAGAATTAACAATGTCATTAAGTTTAGCATAAAATTTATCAAATTATTCATCATTAGACATCCTAATGCTCTCAAATCTAGATGTTAATTGCTGCAACTTATTAATTTTGATAACGTTTGTGCCTTCCTGCAGAGTCTGAAGGATATTCCAAGCAGTGTGAGCAACTTTAACATTAGAGATTCTCTTAAATTCCTCCATTGAAACAGCATTAAAGATAGCATTCATAACTTTGCTATTGAACACAGTTGCTTGTTTTTGAGAAGTTTGCCACTCACTAATAGGAGTAGTGGGCTTCTCCCATCCGTATCCAGCGGAGTTCCAAACTCTCTCATCAATAGATTTCAGTAATGCTTTCATCTTTACTTTCCAATAAGCATAATTATTCCCATTAAAGTGAGGAGGAATAACTAGAGAGTGTCTGTGTTCCATGACAATAGGGGTCAAGGATCAACTCAGTGATAACAAAATCTACAACAAGAGAGCAACTCGCTCTGATACCACTTGTTTGTTTTTAGACCCCTTAAATAAAACCAGATTAACCTAGTTAATTACACAAGTGATTAACTTAGTCAAATTATCAAATCTAGGTTAACACAATTATATAATCATATCAATGTAAAGTGCGGAAAGTAAAGAACACAAAGATATGATGACCCATGAAAACCAAACCGGTAAAAAACTTGGGGATGATTTAACCTACCTATCCACAAGGTAAAACTGAATCCACTAATGAAAGAATCGAAATTTTACAATAACGACTTAAACCACTAACATCCTATTGCTACCCACTAGTAGAAAACTTACTGACACGACCATGTGCAAGATCCAAGACCACAGATTCCTTCTTTCTTGGATTCTCTAGCAAGTACAAGCACACTCGCTTGTGTATCTTTAAGCTCTCAATGAAATCTCCTTCTTGATAATCCTAAACATGTGTGAAGGCAACCACCTCTCAGATCTCACAAAAGATTCACAAAAACAGCAAATAGAGAAACCTAAAAAATGTGGCTAAGGTTTCCCTTTTATACTTAGGGCAAAACATAAAACCCTACACGTCACATGGGCTTAGAGCTAAGTTGGAAAATTCTGCAGAAAACAATCTGCACGACTTTTGATTGTTTGAGCCTAACTTTCAATCGATCGAGCCAGTCAAAATTGCACACTTAATTTTGCAGTTAACTCGATTCCAACTTTACATAAAGACATACTTTGAGCAAGTCTAAAACAATACTAAACACTTGTTTTGATCATGGTTTGCCGACAATACAAATTAAAGTTCTAATACATTAGTTCCTAATTACTTAGAACCTAACATTATCTTATTAGCTTTGCTGTTATCTTTTATTATTTTGAAGTTTCAACTTTTCACTTTTGCTTCATCTAGTCCACGTGGTTGGCTTGGGAAATGACAAAGGAAAGTTAAAAAAAGAAGTCCACAATAGGTGTTAGACACTAAGACTTCTTAACTTCATTTCTTCAAAATAAGTTTTTATTTTATTTTTCCTATTATCTAGGGACAATGGTACATGTTAATGTTTATTTATTCTTAAAAAAAAAAAAGAGGTATTATTATTACTATTATTTGGGTGTGCTTTGACTTTCACATTTATTGTATTGTTTACAAATATAGAAAATGTGAATTTTATTTGTAGAAAAATTATAAATAAATATTTTTTATACACACTTTATTTAATATTTTTAAAATAAAATAAAATAAAATAATTAATTTATATAATAGTATCACTTCTTTTAGTTGATACTTTTATGTTATATAACAAAAATATATAAATATATATATATATATATATATATATATATATATATATATATATATATATATATATATATTTATATGGATTGGGTTGAAGTTATACTTTGTGTAACTCTAAGTAATGTTACACTACCCAATAATTTATTATAAAATTCATATTTTGAAAATCTCACTGTTGGATTACATGTTTTATATGTTCTTAACATTCATGCAAATTTTCATGTCAATTAGATATTATTTACCATTTAATCAATAAACTCATCTTTTATGCATTATTTTTAAATACAAAAACTTTAATTTAAAAATTTTATTTAAGACATGTCTATTAATCTTTGATCGCCTTGAAATTTTACAAGTATGTAGAATATATGGAGATAATGTAATCTAACGGTGGATTTGTCAAAATTCACACCCAATTAAAAAATATCAAGTGGTGTAACATTGCTTAAAGTTATACCAGGTGTAATTTGAACCTAACCATATATATATATATATATATATATATATATATATATATATATATATGTATATATGTATGTATATATATATATATATATATAAAGGAATACCAAAACCCTTTGAAATGGCATGCTGAAATAGGCCGGTATCGAAATATTCCGTTCCACTAAACAAACCTAAACGGAATCCGGAAAGAAATTAATAATATTGGTTTTTTTTTTTTTTGTCAAAAAGTCACTTCTTTGCAGTTCCCAGTCCTTGATTTTTACTTTTTTTTTTCTCACATTTTCATTTATTGCAGGTCTAACTCTGCTTCTTTTTTTTTTTTTTTTTGCTACAGTAATTTCAGAAAAAAGAAATTAATTAATTTTATTTTATTTTAGCTTTTATTTATAGTACTTTTAACCCAAAAAAAAAAGATAAGGTTTTTTTTTTTTTTGTGTGTGTGTGTGCGCTCAAAATTAGATAATTTACTAACTAGTTACTAAATATATCCCATTGAGAACATTCGTAAAGCACTGGCCTCTGGATTTTGTTAAAGTGAAAGTGGAATCAATGTAGAATTTGCATTCTGCAGTAGTAGACTAGTAGTAGGCCAGTTTTTGTACACTGTCGAAAAGCAAATAGGATTGATTTAATTGTCCTTTAGTTCTCACAAATTTAAACATTAATTAAAATGATAGAACATAGGTATAGTTCCTTAAGTGTGGTATTTTAAGTTCTTTAATTAAAATCATGAATTCAAGAATGTAGTTATATTAGTCAATACAACTATATATAGTTAATTTCAACAGGAGAATTTAAAGAAAAACACCTAAAGGAATAGTGAAATTTTACTCAAATTGAAATTGTGTGTGGGTGGAACGAAATAAGTAGTGGGATTATACTAATGTTAATGGAAAGGCGTGGGAGTGAGGTAGGTGGATTAGAGTAATTTTTTTTTCCATGTTTTGGCATTGCATGGAGGAACTGAGGAAAAGAATCATGGTCCTTTTATTAAAATGAATCTAGGTCTTTTCATATAAGTTCATCCTCTTAAAATGTACACGCATGCCAATACAGATTAATGGTTTTAGCCACTAGATTGAATCATTTTATTATAAATATTAAGATCTTTGATCTGCTTAAATTTGATTAGCATTAGTTGGTAAAGCTGCTTTACTTGAATACCATATCAACTATTTTTTTTGACTTCCCCTTCACCTAGCTGGAAAAGTGAATAAATAAAAAAATCAATGCCAAAAAAGAAACCATGCCTGCTGTGGCCCTAGCTGTGGGGAATGAATATAGCGCAAAAGGGCAATTAAGTATGATGAAGTAATGGAAAAAGCATTAGCATTATTGGTGAAAAAATATTTTTGTATATATATATTGTGGCCAACGAAATTTCGAGTATGAAATAAATCAAATAAGTAAAATAGTTTCACAAATGCAAATTTATATTGATAAATATGTGGTACAATTCTTTGTAATTACAAACGAATGATCCTCTAATTTGATCTCCTTGAAAGATTTGTTGATTGGAATTGTGGTAATGTGATTTTGATTTGAACAACAAATATCCTTCAATTTGGCTGAATAATGTATCGAAGATCTTTGAAACAAAATTACAACGAATCTCTAGTTATGAGCTTGTTAGAATCCTTTTTTCTTCACGTTCTTCGTGTGTTCTTCGTTTGTTCTTCATCTTCGAAGGTTTGTGGTGGAAGTTCTTCGGGGCTTTAGAGGCTTGAATTCTTTTAGCTTCATTGATTTGTGGTTTCTTGAAGTTTCTGGAGGCTTTTGAGCTTGATTCCAGTGAACTTTGAGATCTAAGAAGATGATTTGGATGATTTATCTTCAATGTTCTTCGTATCCGAATGTTTGTGGCTGAAGTTCTTTGAGGCTTTAGAGGCTTGAATTCGTAGAGTTTCACCAATTTGTAGTTTCTTAAAGTTTCCAGAGGCTTTTGAGCTTGATTCCAGTGACCTTTGAGATCTAGGAAGATGATTTGGATGATTCTCTTTGAATGTTCTTCATATTCGAAGTTGAGGTTCTTGAAGTTCTTGGAGGCTTCAGGGCTTGATTCTAGCAGAGCTTATGTACTTTTGAATCTTTTTTGATGTTGCTTGTGCTCTAGATGTCTTGCTATCTTCCAAGATCTCTTCAAGATGTCTTGGTGTGTTGAAATGCCTTAGGAATACTTCTATTTATAGGAGATTAGGGGTGGGTGAGCGACACGTGGCAAAGTCTGATTGGTGACATGTGTCATAGTTTGATTGGAGGAGCTTTAAGACTTTTTCTCTAAGATACTGACATCTTTTGACTGGCCGAAATGTCTTGATTTTCAAGGTGACACATGTCAGCACCCAATTTGACTGCTTATGTCATTACTTACATGCGCTAATGTGTGATTGGTTTTTGCATGCTTTTTATGTCTTTATTTCAACGACTCTTGACAAATTTCTATTGGTTTTTGAATAGTGATAGCAAAACCTAGTAACAATACATGGCACTCTGTAATTGGTCGTACTTTGTGGACTTTGTAGTATGATGTGTCAACTTGTGATAGGTCGGGAATTTTTCCTCTCTACAAATGCTCCCTTGAGACTCGTTCACACACACAGTTTCAAAGTGTGGTAAGGGAATGAGTCTCAAAATTGGATTTTGACACTTGACTTTTCAAGTGAAGTAGTTGAAGATGGTGAAGCTTTCAGCAGGATAAAGTAAATTTAGAAGAGTAAACCCACCCACATGAAAGGTTTTGATGAGACCAAAAAGTGGTCAACAAGTAGTTGAATGTACCTGCGTGACTGAACCTTCTCAACAGAGGTTAAGTTGAAGTAATTTCAAAAGAGTGTTCCATGGTGCTGAAAGTTATTTACAAGTAGTTGGATGTAATTGCGGGATTGAATCATTTCAGCAGAGGTTAAGCTGAGGTAATTTCAGAAGAGTGTCCCATGATATTTAGAATGGGTCAGTAGGGCAAAAAGTTATTTGCAAGTAGCTGGATGTACTTGCGTGACTAAATCATATCAGCAGAGGTTAAGCTGAGGTAATTTCGAAAGAGTATTTGGATTATTTGCGGCGATTATAGAGTGTAAAAGATGGTGATGAAGCAAGGATGTTGGCTGGGTACAACATGTAGAGCTATAGGGCTGGCCACGCACTTTTAAGAAGTCCAAGCGAAGTAATTTCAAAAGAATATACATCGGATTACAAAAAGGACATGTGGGAAAGTGGTTGAGTGTGCATGTGTTATTGTATCACTCAAATTAAGTTGGGAAAGTAGTGGTTGTGAAGAAAACGGAGATGAAGCGGAGATGGTGAATGTGTGAAACATATGACACCATGGAGCTGGCCCTATATGTTAGGGAATTTTTTTGGTGTAGATGTTTCGGGGGAGTATATTTTGGAATATGGGACTGATCATATACTGAGCAAAGTCCCGCAGCAAGTTGTAGAATGTGCATGTGTGATGGGACCATGCCGACGGAGGTTTAGTTGAAGTAATTTCAGAAGAGTACTTTCTGAAATACTTCAAGTATAATTTAAGTTCGAGTAATTCCAAAAACATGTGTTTTGAAGTACCAACAACGATGATCTTTATGTCCCGAGCTGGTGGCAACATGGAATGTGGCTTTGGTGGAAACACATCTTTGATTGACCAACACTAGAGGTTAATAGTTGTGGAGGACCCAGACTGAACCATGCTGTCGATTTCTTATGAGTTGGGACCTTAGAGTTTGCTGTAAGTGTTGGATGGGAGAAAAATTGTAGGATGTCCTAGCACCTTTACAACCTTTATATAATGACACTTGTTGAAAGATATGAACAAAGTCGGGGACGTTGGTTGAGACAGATGAGTTAATGATTCTACAGTGTGTTGGAAAAGCCCAGAAAATGAAAGATGGAGCTAACTTGTGATCTTGGTTTTAGAAACTAGCCAAGTTGCTATTTGTTCTGAACCTTTGTTTCTGCTGTAAGACCAAACAACTTGAGAAGGACTATGGAGTTCTCAAAGCAGTAAGGAAGTTCCTTGAGCTAGGGTATAGGTGATTCAGTTGGACTTAAATCTCCTGGCTAGGTAGATCTGAGATTACAAGGAACAATGATGCAGGCTATGTTATGTGAAATTTTATGGACAAATGAGTTCGTTAAATGGAGAAACAAAACTTGTTTGGATCTTAAAACTACAATGATGTTGTGAGGAGGGTTTCTACTGAACCATGAGAAGGTTGAGTTCAAGTTGATTTTGAAGCAATATTAGTTGCTAGGTATTGAGAATTATGAAGCTATAGTAAGAAATGGATGTGAGAAGGGTTTTGAATTTCTTATTTGGATTTGAGAAGGGTTTTGATACCCATTTGGATTTCTCATGTTGTCAATGCGCTTTGCGTAGGGTTTTGAAAATGTGAGAGAACTTGTAGAAGAACCTCCATATTTTGCTTGGATGGTATTCGTTATCATATCTTGCAATTGTTAGGCTGACAACAAAGCAATCGAAGTAGATTGTTCTCACCGGGGAGTGTTTTCAATTTCTCTCCCTTTGTCATCCTTCGTAGATGTGAAGCCGGATGGGAATTTATGACCATGGCTTGATTCACCAAGATCTTGTACTTCGAGTTTATTCATTAGCTTTGCAATTTGGAGGTCCTTATCTTTAAATGCTTTTGTGAGAAGGACACCCTTTGTTCCATTTCAGCCATCTTTTCTTCCATAGTAGAGGTGTTAGTCATCATGATTGACACAACTTCTTAAGATGATAGAGAAGAAAGTGATTTGAAGTGAGCACATGAAATCTCATCTTTTAGGTTCCCTGTGGTGGGAGAGAAATCATACGACAAACTTCTTGCAAAGGAAGAAAGGGATTTGCCCCTATACTCGACGTGTTTCAAGGTAGAGATGTCCTTGTTGATGACCTTGTTTCTTGCAAAAGGGTCTAAGCAGATGATTGTTTGGACCTTTGATTCCTTGGTTGATTAAGATTGAAGTTGATTGTTTGCTTTAGGTTGGTTGCGATTGATTGCAGTAATGCAGTTGTTGGTGTCAGTCGTACCAAGTCTAATTGAAGTAGCTATTCTTAAAGCTTGAATGTTCTTGCTAGAGGCCATTGAACTTGGTAGCAAGATGATAAAGATTTCTTTCTTTGAAGGAGAATAAGATGAGAGGCAGAGATGTCCCATCAGGCATGCCAAAATTTGTGAACTGTTGGGTTAAGATAGCTTAATTCCAGTTAAGGCACCAACAAATCACCAAAAATACTAAGTGCAGCGGAAAATAAATTGAACACGGTGATTTGTTGATAAGTGGGGAAAACCTCGCAAGGCAAAAACCATACTGGGTGATTTTAAAGTCACTACTTCAAAGAATCCACTAATCAACAATCAAGCGATTACCAGTATAAGGAATCTCATCAACTACCTTTGGCCAATCTTGAAATACCAACCTACATTTGAACCTTTGCTCCAATACCCAATTGGACTTGATCTTGTAGTAGCCTTCTTTCCCTTGATGCACAATCCTCTAATTTGTGACTAACCCTTTGCAAAGATCCCAAGTACGTTACTAACTCCAGCAACTTGAATAGATGTTGTTGGTTGCAAAGTTCTTCAATTCATTAACAATGAAGATCTAGAAGCACTTGGTTACAAAACCTTATGGCGTACAAACACAGTAGCTTCACACAGAGAATATAAGTCTCTTGGTTATTGTATCTGTGTGTGACGGCCTTTAAAATAAGCCCTATATATGTCTAGGGTTGTCAGAAAAGAAACCCCAAACAAATATACAAGATTAGGCTAAATTTCAGTTCTGGAAATTCTAAAATTGTAATTCTCGATAAATTAAGCTGCTGTCGAGCTATCTATTGAGCTCCACATTAAGTCTCGATAGTAGACATTTGTCTAGCTATCTGTCAAGACTTAATGAATAACTTTTCTTCACTTGTTTCTTGGACCAATCTTTATGTTTTTAATATTTGAATTGAACAACATGTTTCTTGAAGAACTAAACCCATCTTAGATATACCCAATTACTAGTAAAGTGTATTTTGTCAAAGGATTAGCCAATTACAACAAAATATGACCCTAACAATCTCCCCCTTTAGCAATCAGTGACAAAACCACAAAAAACAATTATGAGAGAAGTCTAACACAACTGTCCTATAATACAAAACTACATAAGTCTAACCCTAACATGAACTCTTGAAAAACTTTGGAAGAAGAGAGATCATGGCATGGTAGACTTGCCACCTATCTTAACTGAAACACTTAAACAAGATTCATCAAGGCATCAGGTGTGAAACATAGACAAGTTGTATACAAGAAGAAACATGTGTATAAAGATAGAAAAGAAACAACAAATGTGAGACAAATGTGAAGAAAACATACATCATCTCATATATATATATATATATATATCTATATCAAGGAATACAATGTATGTAATAAAAGTGGTCCCAAGACCATGGTACATGTATTGAAAAAGAATGCATCAAAACCTCACTACATCAATCAAAAACACTAAAAACTACTCTTCCCCTATCTAGTATGTCCTATGCTAGCTCTCCTTTTAACACCTAGACAACTCTCTTCTACAAAACTACTTCCCCTTTTTGTCACGAGCGACAAAGGGTGTATCATTAAGAGGTCATCATCTCATCGTCATACTCTGAGCTAGAAGCATCATCATCGTCATTTCCACCATCCGAAGAAGAGGACTCCTCAGCAAGCTCCAGTGAAGGTAAGGGCGCAAAACCACCAAGTTAATACTGGCGGCGAGCGATGCGACCAATTCTGGAGTTCATCTAACACATCTTGTAGAATAGATGGTCCAGATGACTACCAAAATCAGCATACATGTGCTGAAGCTGCTCCACGATATCAGCAAGGGAGATAGTGGCTCGAGAAGAGGAAGAGGGGGCAGAGGATGAAGAAGGTCGAGAGGAAGGAGCTGTAGGATCTGCTAAGACTGCATCGAAAGGCTCCACCCATGGCGGCTTTGCAGCAAGCTTCGTTGCATTCCGCCAAATAGACTGCTTACTAATGGCACCCATGACATAGAAGTGAGGAGAGGGAGGGATAGTGATGTGCAGGTGTGTGAGGATACACGTGATAGCCGTAGAAAAGATAAGCTTATCACGTGTAGTCGTGTCGCAATAGCAATCTATAGTAGATTCTATCATACGTGAAGGAAAGAGTATAGAGAGACCTTCCATGAGGGAAAGAAGAAAACGAGCACGAGGCTTGGTGAAATTGTTATAGTGAGACCATGGAGTGAGTACAAAGGTCATCACCATATTAGGTAATTGTGGTCCCTTAGAGAACTCGGTTATGGAGAAATTAAGGGTACCTCCCCACAACAAGGTCTTCTAAGTGAAGAGTGAGGCCAACTCGTCTCTAGAGATGGAAGAGAGTCGAGGATGACTAGGGTAATCTAGACGATCCACCCTAGTGATATGTAATACCTTGGAAATTAAGTCTAGGGTAACTACAATATGTGTACCATAAAATACCGTAGTAAACCGAGGCATAATGGTATCGATGGCGTGCATATTGGAGTAAAACTTCTGTTTGAACACGTTGGGACACCTCGAGGGTTTCTTACAAAGAGAAGCCCATCCCCAGGAGCTAATAGCATCATGTAAAGGAGTGTTTAGGAAGTCAAACACAATGACCTGGCGTTCCAAATGAATCGCCCAATCAGAAAAGTTCTTAAAGAAGTCACTATGAGCCTTCTCAACATGGAATCGAATAGAATTAGGAGGAAAAGAAGAAGATGAAGAACCACAACGAATCGAATTTTTAGAAGGAATATAATTTTTGGGTGCCATGATGAGGAGACTAAACGACAGAGATAGAGAAAAGAATAGAAGCACAGTAGAAACTTTAAGGCATAGGAAAGAAGAAAGAATGTGCAGTGCATGAAGTTGCATGAACATGTGATGTGCAAAAATAAATTGCATCATGGGCAAAAACCCAATCCAACCTAATAGCACTTATAAGATATAATCAAACACACAATCCTAGTATGCATGAAATAGAGTTATAATGAACTTAGAATGCAATGCATGATCATATGAGTTCATTTTAACAGCACCTAACCCAAAATTTTTGACAAAATCATAAAAACCTCAAAAATTTCCCAAAAAATGGAAACTTAGGAAGAGATGAAGAACACTTACCAAGTGAGGGAGACTTGGATTAGGCCGAAAAAAATGATAGGAGGAGTGATTTTGGTGAGAAATAGGGTTTTAGGTCACGAGAGAAGAGAGAGAGATCGAAATATTTGAGAAATTTCAAAACTGGGTCGAACCTCAAACTATATATAGAAAATGTAGCTTGATTGATCGAGGAGGTATTGAGCTTCTATCGAGAACAGAAGCTCGATAGATCGAGAGGTATCGAGGAGGTGTTGATGGCAAAAAAATCTCGATAGATCGAGGAAGGTATTGAGAAGCTATCGAGTAGATAGAAACCACAAAGAATTTGGCTCGATGGATCGGGCTATCTATCGAGTGGTTTTGAGAAAAACCCATAAACATCGATAGAAAGGCTTGTATCGAGGAGGTCTTGAGTAGGTATCAAGGTATCTGTCGAGAGCCCTGAAGAAGAGATTTTGAGGAGGAGAAACAATACAATATGAACGTGAACAAGATAACCATCAAAGCAAGCATTCAAAGGGTATGCGTTGATATTGTATTTTGTCCGCTCTCGATTTGCGTGTCGAACCCTGAAAAATCCAAAAATATTATTTTCTCTCCTTGGGGCTGCGAGAACATTCAGAATGACGTGGCACAACCTATTCGGACACTGAAGCACCCAAAGTGCCTTTTTAGCCAAAATGACCAAAACGCCTCTCATCAACCCTAGGCTAACTGAAAGTTAAACAAAATCAAAATCCCCTAAAAAACAGCACCTTTAAACCTTTCCCTAGCATGCTTGCTTCCATGGTTTATGCTTATGTTAGCCTTTCTAGTTCTAGGTTTTTCCATGTTTTGTGTCCACTGCATGCTTGATCTTGTTTGGTTATATCTGATGCCCATAAGGCCTTGTTTAGGCGTAACCATTTGGGAGGCATCTCCAGATGCTGGGTTGCTCTGTGCATACCCTTCCCTTTTCTCTCCACATGATGCTATGCTTACCATGCTTGTTTGTGCCACCCGTTGACTGTTTATGCATCTTTACATGCTTGCTTACATGTTCATGCATAAGTCTTGCTTACTAGTGTGTCGTCCATACTTCAACACAATGAAGTCATGGACATCTGATCTAAACCTACATTTTTCCCCCATGGACACCATCTTTTATTGGTCTTCTTTCTTGTTCGCTTGTTTGCTTCTTCCTTTTTTGTTCACCTTCTAGTTCGCTTGCTTATCTTGTTGTTTGTCATGTCTCCTACCACACGCTATGCTTGCTTCGCTTGTATGCTTATTTGCTTCATGCCCATTGCCCATTATCTACGCATCTCTTTCTTTCCATTGCTTGTCTGCTAGTTTCTTGTCTTTGCCTTTGCCTTTGCATGTACACACATGGAGCAAGGATGCATGAAGCTAGGGCATGGTCTCCCAGGCACAAGCAAAAAGGGCACAGATGCAAGCATATAGATATGAGCCAAGCAGCTATGTTAAGTATATTTAGGGGTCTAGCCTCTTCTATTTGGTTATGTACTCTTTTAAGTCCCCTTTCTTCCTCCCTCCCTCCCCTTTTCTCTCTTAGATGGGTTGTATTAGGTATATCATACCATGTACCATTCGTCCTCATCTCTAGAGTGTGGCGACCCCTGTTTACTTTCTTGCACTTATATTTTGGGCCATGCTCTAGGGATGTAGGTATTTACTTTCCTGCTCTGTGTGCTTGCATTATGCATGATATATGTATACATATACCTACTTGCCCCTTCTGGCGTGATTGTCACAGTCCATGTCACCTAAGGCAAAGCAATGCCTAATTTCTGCCGCGAAAGTAAGGTGACATGTCGTTGGATTTTCACCGTGGAAATCTGGTACTTTGCCCAAATGCCTTAGGAAAGCATAGATTGGAACCACACCCATTCAAAAGCCCCCCCATGCATGCAAAGCCCCAAAAGCCAATGCTGAAATTATGTTTTTTACTGCTAATCTTTGAAAATTAAGGTTTTATCAAAACAAAGGTCTATCATTAGATAGGCATTGTAGGGTGCCTAACACCTTCCCCACACGTAACCAAACTTTCAGACTCAAGAATCAAGATTTTTTTCCATTGACATTAGATTAGGAAAAATGCCCTTTTTTCTTAGCCTAGGATTAGTAATAAAATCAACTAGAAACAAGGGATCAATCACACCTTAGAAAAACCCAATGATTGGTGGCGACTTTACTTACCTTTGATAATTCCCTTAAAATTTGGCTAAGATTCCTGGCATACCTCCAAAGGTAGATAAATATCCTCCTCCACTGAGAGAGAGAGCACCCGAAGCACCACGTGAACCACGCCATCATCGAGAGGGGCCTCTAATGGGCCTGCACATGCGGGAGCGTCACCACGGTGGGTGGTCGAATGAAGGCTCGATGGCGGTTTTCCAACCATTCGCGGCCCAGGCATCGACAGACTGGTGACTCCACTGGGGATCGATGAGAGTGTAGCCTTTAGAGCTTTTGATAAAACCATAATCTTTGGACATTGGCTTTCAAAAAAACAGAAATTGGCATTAGCCTCTAGGGCTTTCATTTTGAAAAAGGGCTTCTACTATGTCCTAGTAGACCTTTTCAAAAGAACAAAAAAATCTTTTTCCAAAAAACTCATTTTCTGAAAGGGAGGTTGTGAGGTATTTTCATGGGGCTTTACTGCTTTCCTCACATGCTTTATCGCTTTCCTCACATGTTTTACAACTTTCCTTAACATGCAAACATAGGGTAGGAAAATTTAATTTCCGCTGCACCTTTATCTGCTTTCATGTATGTGTGTGTGTATATATATATATCTACTGTGTTTGGAAAAAGTCTTTCCCCTTCATTAATGGTTGCATGACATATACAGGCTTATTAAGCCGAACCCAGGCTCCGCACTACTAGTGTAGTCACATCTCTTTGGGGATTTTATCACCCCATTTTAGATGCCCAGACACAAACATCTGTAGTGTTACCTATAGTTAGATTCTAGGGCTAACTTTGTAGGAACTTTTTGGTCCATGGGTGGACAAGAGTAGCTGAAAAGGCCCCCTCGATCCTTCCTACCCCACAACTTCCATGAAGGGAGGGTTATGGCGATTAAGTCCCCCTAGTATAGGAATAACCTACTAGTTAAGCCTTTACATAAAGTTGGCCTAGTTATGTCAAACCCATGAGGACAAGATTAAGCCTAGAGCCCATAAGGACTAGGTAAATCCTAAAGAGTAAACATCCAAGCCTAGGAAAGGATACCCTTATAGTACTAGAGGTTAGAGGAAAGTGTTTTGTAACAGGTGCAACCTTTTTTGCTTGCGCCAAAGAAATTATGCTCTACTCCAGGTTCTTTCTATCCTGCTTGCATAGAATCCATTATTAAATCCCTAGGAAAAGAAACCCCGTTGCTTATACATGCTAGATCATACCCTATCCCTAAGGGTTTACAACCCTACAAGGGCATTCATGCATACATTAAATGGTCCTATCACCTAATTGTGCAAAGATAAAATTTTTGGCAAGTAGGCAAAACTCCGTTCAGGAGGAAACGTTGCTGAAAAGCGGTCAAGAATTCCAAAGCATCAAGAGTTCAAGAGATTTCCTAGAAAAGATCCAAAAATATTGCACAGAAGCTTAAATCATCAATGAGATCACAAGATGTCAAAGTGGCCAAGAGGGTCCAAGATCCAAATTGCCAAGAGATCCAAATTGCCAAAGGTCCTAGATGTCAAGAATCCAAGGGCTCCCCCAAGAGATCCAAAGGTCCAAAAGATCCATGCTGTCCAAGTTACCAAGAGATTCCAGTGTCAAAGAGCTTCCTTGAGAAGTCCACATTGTTAAAAGCCGAGCTTTTCTCGTAATTGCATTTCCTTGTATTGTAAAAGGCCTAACGTTGGAGCCGATGAACCTATCGTTGTAAAAGAAAATCTTGTACAAGCATGTAATCAAAAGAGGGTCTGTCCTGAATTACCAAGCATATCATGAAAGTTTGGGTTACTTGCCAATCTTGTGTATGAATCTTGATCATAGTAGAAACTCACCATGATAAATACTCGATCAAGGGTGCAAAAGCCAAATTTTTCTGAAAATGTTAGGTGCATGATAAATAACAAGGATGTAAACTAAGTCGATTCTGGTGTTGTGTTTCCACATTGTCAAATGTACCCTGTTTCTTTCACCTCCTATTCTTTCTCAAGATCAAAAGATTGCTAAAAAGAAATAGTCTAAGCTACCACCACGTTTGGATCCCATCGTCACTAGGTCTCGCACAAGAGAGATGTCTTCTAGTGGTACTTCTCCCCACGAGGAAAATGCTCAAGAAATTGCTCTTTTGAAGGACCAAATAATAGAAATGATGCAGATGATGCAACAACCGGTTGTAGAAGGAGAATAAAACTTCTCTGGTCATAGTTAGGGAGGTCCCTGAACCGAGAATGAAAATCAGCCCCCACCAAGACAAGATTAGGGCCACAACATACTGCCTCTGGGCAATGACCAAGAAACAGGTCCCTCTAAGGATGAAACCCCTAAATCTAGGTATGGCCAAGTCAAGAGCCAAGTGGAAACTCTAGCTGAAAAGCTTTATATCATAGAGGGCTCCAACGCTTATGGAAGTGTTGATCTAGATAGTTTGGTCAACTTCCCTCAGGTTGTTATGCCTCCCAAGTTCAAGGCAGTAGAGTTCGTCAAGCATGATGGTACTGAAGACCTTTACGCGCACTTGTGCATGTTCTGTAGGAAGATGGCTCCTTATGAGGATAATCACCCTCTGCTTTGCCAGATTTTCCCTGATAGTTTGACTGGCCCCGCGGCCATATGGTACGTGAGACTGGAAAAGACCTTTAGCTAGAAGGAAATGGCCAACTCTTTCCTAGAATACTATAGGTTCAACATCGAGAGAGCTCCCGACCACACGGTCCTTATAAGAAGAGTAGGGAATCTTTCTGAGAATATGCCCAGAGGTGGTGTGAGCTAGCCGCTCAAGTGCAACCTCCCTATAACGGAAAATAAGATAATCAAATGGTTCATTGACAACCTCAAGCCTCCTAACTATGAGAAGATGATCAGCACCCAAGTCACTCATTTTGGTAGCCTCATCCTTATTGAGGAGCGTATTGACGAGGGTATTAGAAGCAAGAAGATCATGGAGCCCGAATCCTTAAGTTTCATGGTTGAACAACAAGTTAAGAAAATGACCAACCGCAAGACCAAGGAAGCTGATGTGCACATGGTTGATAATGCATCAAAAAGGCCTAGAGGTAGTACTGCTGGTTATGCAACCCCAGCTGCTAGACCTTATCAGTAACAAGGTCAATCTAATCAAGCCTCCAACCGAGCTTTTAATTAGAGAGGGAGGTTAAACCCACCTCGTCCCCATAGGAGGGAAAATAGGAAGAACACTCTGTTACCCATGCCCATGGCAGATCTCTATGCTTACCTGCTGGAAAGAAAGCTAGTAACCCTGATGTTTACAAAGCCCAGAGAAGGTCCTCTCCCACTCGGTTTTGATCCATCTAAGAAATGTGAACACCATTTTGGGGCCGAATGGCATACCCTTGTGGAATGTTACCACTTGAGAAACCATGTCCAGGATCTCATTGACAACAAGTTGATATAGTTCAATAATGTAGCCGCTCCGAACATCATCACCAACCCTTTGCCTCTCCATTAAGAAGGGAATGTAAATGCCATCATCACAATGGAAGAAAGGGTCCCAAACTTCTCCTCATCATCATTCCCATGAAAGGCCATGCTCCGTGCCTTGGTCCAAGAGAGGCACCTTGGTTTTAAAGGTATGGGAACCCTAGGATTTGATTGGGAAATCTGCTCATTTTGCGATAGTGGAGATAGGCATGCCCAGTTTGATTGTAGAGTGCTCCATGCACAGGTTCAGAGTCTAGCCGATTATGGTATAATCTGGATTGAAAGGGAAATTGTGGGAAGAGATGATTGCATGGCAGCCAGCCTATGTCCTCCAGCTGCCCAGTCAGGAACTAGCTACAATGCCATATCAATTAGGCCAAGGAAAGATTGAGACGAATATCTATAGAAATGCCTTGGTTAGGTTACTTCAGTACCTTCCTCTTCAGTAGTCATTGAGGAGATCATAAAATTACCTGTGGGGTTCAGGGTCATCAGATTCAAGAAAAGGGCAAGCTCCCCCAGCCATCGAGGGATTCACTCTTCTAGTTCTTGTAATGCTTATAGTTGTAGGGCCAGCTTTATCTCCCGTTCAAGGGGGAACTGCCATTGTCCCTGCCATCCGAGGTTTCAATCCTCTTATTATGTTAAAGCCTACCTCAAGAATCTCTGCGATATCCGGCTCAAAAGCCCTTGAAGCCATTTTGCCAAGTCCAAATGGTCATTGATCCGAAGACATTCTCTATAGCGCCCAATTTGCAAACTTAGGAGGGTATTATCATTCGCATGCCAAAGTTGTTCCCTTATGATGATAACCATCTCATCCCTTGGAAATACGATATGTCTTTAATCTCCACTCGAATTGGAAAGGTGGAAGTCTACTCCAATATCTCTTCAAGTCTATTTGGGCTTACTAGGAGTGGTAGCTACTATACTCCCGTGGATCTAGAAAAAAAAGGAAAGAGATTGGCAAAGGTACAGCCGAACCCGTTAGGAATAGGGTCATAACCAAAGAAGTAGAGGAATTCTTGAAAATTATTAGAAACTCAGAATATAGTGTGATTCAGCAGCTAAACAAGTTGCCAGCTCAGATTTCTATCTTAGCGCTATTACTATCCTCTAACGTCCACCGAGAGGCTCTCTTGAAAGTCTTGAAAGAGACATGTGTTCCTACAGGTGTCACAGAATCTTCCTTTGAGGGTATGGTCTCAATGGTGTTGGCCACCAATAGATTTCCTTTACAGATGATGAGCTACCACCAGAAGGTAGAGAGCATACTTTGCCCATGCACATTATGGTAAAGTGTGAAGATATGATTGTCTCCAGAGTACTAATTGACAATGGACCAGCCTTGAATGTTTGCTCAATGTCTATTATAGAACATTTGAATGTGGATACCTCTCTTATCCGCCATACCACCATGATCATTAGAGCCTTTGATGGCACTCTCCAAGAGGTGCAAGGCGAGATCGAGTTAATGATTAGGGTTGGCCACTAGTCTTTCATGGTCATCTTTCAAGTCGTCAAGGTGGATTATCAAATTCTCAGTCTAACGACTATTCATGGGTCAAAATCAGAGTTAGAACGGCTGATGCACCACTAACTTTCAAGAGCCATAACATTTGATCTAACTGTTGGATTATCAAGTTCCATACTTTTTTAGAAACAAGAAGTCAAGATCTTTCCAGGGGTGTCAAGATCAACCTAGTCTGGGACCTTTTGAAGGTGGCGGCCCTTGAAAGGCTGTTGCCTCGTAAAGCGTGCTGGGGTTATAAAAGGGCCCAGGCACCTTCCAAAAAAAAAAAAAAAGACTTTTTTGGGTCCTGCTCTCTATCTGGAGGAATTCTAAGCTTTTCTCCTCTCTTCCAAATACAAAAAACATATCAAATCCTTCACCAAAAATACAAGGTATTGTTCTTATTCCCAATCTTCTTCTCCTTGGTTCTACGCTTTGAATTTGGGGTTTAGGGGTATGGATGTAGCTTTTTAGTTACTATACACACCCCTAGCTCTCTAAATCTTTCCCTAGCATTTATCTTGCTCTTTTTGTTTTAATAATATGATTTATTGCTTTATCTAGCATGTTTCTTGCTTTACCTTACTTCTAGCATGTTCTTGGCTTATTCCATATGCTTCCATGTTTGTTCATGTGTTAGTTGCCTCTTCTACATGTTTTATGCTTTATGCCATGCTTTAGATTCTTAGATCTTTTCTTTCCCGTTTGTTGATGTTTGGGTCTATGTGTTCACATGCTTGATATTATGTCTTTGGCTATGCCTTTCTTAGATCTATCTGTTTGTATGCATGTTCTAAGCTCTTATGCCTATGTCTATGCCTTCACATGCTTGTATGCTTGGATTTGTGTTCTTCCATGCTTTTATACTTACATCCACATGCTTAGATGTACATTCACATGCTTATATGTGTAGATCGATGTGTTTACATGCTTAGATCGATGTTCTTTACATGCTTTATGCCATTATCTATGTACTTAGATGCTCCATGCTATGTTTATGTGCTTGGGCCAAGACCTTGTTTGTCATGCTATGTGCTGTTGTAGCCTTTTTGTTCCTTTTTTTTTTTTTTTTTTTTTTGGTGTTTTGGCCTAATGGTTAGGACTTGATCTAGACCCTATGGTCTTTGTCATCGTCCATACACCAAGGCCCACCTCAAAGGGTTTGAATTGTCCTACTTTCATGTTTATGCTTGCTTGCTTCCTTGCTTTATGCTTGTGTTAGCCTCTCTAGTTCTAGGTTTTGCCATGTTTGGTGTCTTCTGCGGGCTTGATCTTGTTTGGTTACATCTGACTCCCATGAGGCCTTGTTTGGGTGTGACCATTCGGGAGGCATCTTCGGATTCTGGGTTGCTCCGTGCGTACCCTTCCCTTTTCTGCTCCACGCGATGCTATGCTTACCATGCTTGTTTATGCCACCCGTTGGCTCTTTATGCATTTTTACACGCTTGCTTACATGGTCATGCATGAGTCTTGCTTGCTAGTGTGTCATCCATACTTCAACACAATGAAGTCATGGACATTTGATCCAAACCTACATTTATCCCCCCAAGAACACCATTTTTTGTTTGTCTTCTTTCTTGTTTGCTTGTTTGCTTGCTTCTTTGTTTATTCGCCTTCTAGTTTGCTTGCTTATCTTGTTTCTTTTCATGTCTCCTGCCACATGCTATGCTTGCTTCGCTTGTATGCTTGTTTGCTTTATGCTCACTGTGTATTATCTACGCATCTCTTTCTTTCCATTGCTTGTTTGCTGGTTTTTTGTCTTTGCCTTTGCATGTACACACAGTGAGAACGAATAGAACTAGGGTATGGTCTCCTAGGTGCAAGCCAAAAGGGCGCAGATGTAAGCATGTAGATTTGAGCCAAGCAGCTATGTTCAGTATATTTAGGGGTCTAGCCTCTCCCATTTGATTATGTACTCTTTTAAGTCCCCTTTCTTCCTCTCACCCTTTCTCTCTTAGATGGGTTGTATTAGGTATATCATGCCATGTACCATTCGTCCTTATCTCTAGAGTATGGCGGCCCCTGTTTACTTTCCTGCACCTATATTTTGGGCCATGCTCTAGGGATGTAGGTATTTACTTTCCTGCTTTGTGTGCTTGCATTGTGCAAGATGTATGTATATATATACCTGCTCGTCCCTTCCGATGTGATTGTCACAGTCCATGTCACCTAAGGTAAAGCGATGCCTAATTTTCGCCGCAAAAGTAAGGTGACATGTTGCTAGATTTTTGCCATGGAAATTTGGTACTTTGCCCGAATACCTTAGGAAAGCATAGATTGGGACCACACCATTTCAGAACCCAAACCTCAAAGCCCTTCCATGCATGCAAAGCCCTAAAAGCCAATGCCAAAATCATGTTTTTTACTATCAATCTTTGAAAATTAAGGTTTTACCAAAACAAAGGACTGTCCTTGGACTGGTGTTGTGGGGTGCCTAACACCTTCCCCACACGTAACCAAACTTTTGGACTCAAGAATCAAAATTTTTTGCCATCCACATTAGATTAGGAAAAATGCCATTTTTTCTTAGCCTAGGATTGGTAATAAAATTAACAAGAAACAGGTGACCAATTGCACCTTAGAAAAACTCAATGATTGGTGGCGACTTCACTTACCTTTGGTAATTCCCTTAAAATTTGGCCAAGATTCTTACCGTACCTCCAAAGGTAGATAAATATCCTCTTCTACTAAGAGAGAGAGAGCATCTGAAGCACTGCATGAACCACGCCATCATCGAGAGGGGTCTCCAACGGGCCCCACGCACGTGGGAGCATCACCATGACAGGTGGTTGAACAAAGGCCCGACAGCGATTTTCTAACCATTCACGGCCTGGGCGTCGACAGCATGTTAAAAATTAAATTAAAAAAAAAAAACATCCTCAACTGTAGATGCAAAGCATTCCTAGATCAAAACCTACTAAACATATCTAACCAAATTTTATTTCAAAACAAGTTTGGACAGTTTAGAGTGCATATACTACCATATGTATTCTTTATGATGGCCAAATCACCTGTACAATAGTATCAAAGGTAGCAAAGATTATGTGTGTTGTGTGTGAAACTTTTGCAATAGAGCAAGAGAATCATTATATGACAAGTAATGATATAGGAGGCTTAAACACAATCACACACAATTATAACTGTTTGATGGGGACTATCACCTTCGAGGTACATCATATAACTCCCACATCTCCTTGAAACACACTTACAACCATATTAAAAGCATTTTGATTTTTTTACTTTTTATGTTCTTTCCGTATTTTTCTTTTAAGCATATCATGCATGGGTATATAAGAGAGAAAAAAAAAAACCCAATTATGTAGGCTTGAACATCCTTATTTTGCTGTGCAAGTACCACACCTTATCGAGCACAACTTTTATGAATTGCACACAGATGTTTTATGATTGACAAGTTTTAGTGGTGAGATGGTTATTTATGCCTTTCTCTTATGATTTTCTAGTCATTTACGTCAAAAAAAGTGATTTTAAGATATGAAAGATAAGAGATCAACCAAATCATACAAATCACATAAAATGAGTCACAAAGCTCACTTTGCTTAGTTGTGCATGAAGATGCTCATCTAAGCTACAAGAGATACAAAGTTGGGAAATTTTGTTTTAAAGGCCATTCAAGGTACACAAGTACCAGTATACACAAACACACACTATTTCTTTTTATTTTTCTAATTTTTTTATTAATAAAAAAAACATAAAACAAGGAAAAAACAAACGAATAAACAAATAAGAAAAGCATTAAAACTAGACTGACTCAAACCACAACACAATCCATGCAAGAGATCAAAAAAGAGGAGAAATCACTTAGGATCTTTTTCCTTACAAACAGGAGACCTAAATAAAGATCCTTTCTTCTACATGAACTTTTGTCCAGATGGATAAGGAGGAGAGTTGAAACCGTTAAAGTTCAAAAGAAGCATGATCGCCTAAAGAAGTTCACCAAGAGGGGCTAAAGAGAGTTGGAGTTGATTATGGTTCCCCAAAGATGACACACTATTGCTTTGTTGAGTAGATAACCACTTATAGCAATTTGGACAAGTGTGCCTAGATGCTCCACAGTAGTGACAGAAATGAGGCTTATTTGGTGGAGACTTCTTGTTGGTGGAGCGATGATTTTTTTGCTTAGTCTCTTCCTCACGAACCTTAAGGGGTGCTCCTAAAATGGATTTTCTTTTATCACTCCTATCTTCACTTACATTCTCAGTTTTAATATCAGTTACCTCATTGTTTTCGGAGTTATCATTATTAGTAGGAGGAACAAAAATAACTCTATTAGAAGAGGTACTACAAGAGAAGATAGAGTGATCATACTCGAGACCTATTCTGTCAGATGTTGACTTCTAAACATTCAGCATTTCATCCAGTTTGGCACTTGAAGTCCTTTCTAGTTGTGCTTTAACTTGAAATAGTTCAACATCCAGCTTGTTAGCCTTTTCAACAAGAAGATTGTTCTCAAATCTTAATGCTTCAATGGTCTGATTAACTTCACCAAACTTGGTGGAGAGTTCCTTACGTTCCAACTCCACTTCACTGAGCTTTCTTGTGGTTAACCTGTAGAGCTTCTCATGCTTCTCAGAAACCTTGTAGAGCTTAGTGTAAGCAATGTGAATGTTATCCTGTTCATCTATCTTTTCAAAATTTGACTCCATCAGCTCTTCTTCTTCATGAACTACCTCTACTTCTCCTTCAGTAGACTTAACAATAGCTGTAAAAGCACTTACAATCCCTTCTTGGTCACTCTCATCAAAATTTGCTTCTAGTTCGAATCAATTAATGTGGCAACTAAGGCTTTGCTCTTGCCAATGGATTTGAGGTATGTAGGACACTTTTGTTTCATATGTCCAAATCCATGACACCCATAGCACTTTGGTCCAGCAGGAATACGGTTTCCTTGACCAGCATCCTTATCACCAGCTTTGACATTCGCATTATTAATGAACTTTTGGAATTATCTGGTGATATATGACTTTAGCTTGGTATCCTTATCATCAGATGACTCATCATTTTCATCATTCTTTGTTTTCAAGGCCATGTTCTTGCCTTTGCCACCTTTGCCAACCCTTGCTAACCCTATTTTATAGTTTTGCAAGTTCCCAATCAGTTCTATCAAAGGAATAGAGTCAATGTTCTTTGATTCTTCAATGATAGTAATCTTGGCATGGAACCTTTCCGGAAGAGATTTGAGGATCTTCCTAACAATCCTAGGCTCCAGAATCTATTCTCAAAGATTGAATGCTGAATTCACTATGTCCTTGAGCTTGGCATAGAATTTATCAAACGATTCATCCTCATCCATCCTAATTTCCTCAAAGTTGGTAGTAAGCCTTTGAAGCTTAGAGTTCTTGATTGCTTTAGTGCCCTTATAAGTATTTTGAAAAATAGTCCAAGCTTCCTTGGCATTGTCAATGGAAGATATCTTCTTCAATTCTTCATTCGTTATAGCACTAAATAGAGCATTTAGTACCCTACTGTTAAAGTTGGCCGCCTTGATCTTGGTATTATCCCATGTTACGGGTGGCTCTTTAGGCCTTTTCCAACCTACTTCATTGCCAGCCAGACTTTCTCATCTAAGGACTGCAAAAAGATTTCATGCGTACTTTCTAGTATGCAAAGTTAGTCCCATTAAATAAAGGAGGTATAATCAAAGATTGTCCATGATCCATAACAACAGGAGTCAATGGATCACACATTAAAGACTAAAACCTAATCAAAGTGTGCTTGCTTTGATACCATTTGTCAGGTTAAGATAACTTGACCCCAGTTAATTAATTCAATTATCCAAGTTAATTAATTAAGTTCAATTGCATGCAAATTGTGAAGGCACCAACAAATCACCAAAAATACTAAGTGTAGTGGAAAATAAATTGAACACGGTGATTTGTTGACAAATGGGGAAAACCTCGCAAGGCAAAAACCCCACTGGTGATTTTAAGGTCACCACTCCCAAGAATCCACTAATCAACAATCAAGTGGTTACAAGTATAAGAAATCTTCCTAACTACCATTGGCCAATCCTGAAATACCAACCTACAATTGAACCTTCGCTCCAATACCTAATTGGATTTGATCTTGTAGTAGTCTTCTTTCGTTTGATGCACAAACCTCCAATTTGTGACTAACCCTTTGCATGGATCCCAAGTAAGTGGCTAACTCCAGTAACTTGAAAAGATGTTGTTAGCTGCAAAGTTTTTCACTTCATAAAAAATGAAGATCTGGAAGCACTCAGTTACAAAACCTTATGGCGTACAAACGCAGTAACTTTACATAGAGAATATACATTTCTTGGTCTTTGTATTCGTGTGTGACGGCCTTTAAAATAAGCCTTATATATGTCTAGGGTTATGAGAAAAGAAACACTTAACAAATATACAAGACTGGGTCGAATTTCAGATTTGAAAATTCTAAAATTGTAATTCTTGATAAATCGAGATGCTGTTGAGCTATCTATCGAGCTTCACATTAAGCCTCAATAGCAGGCATCTTTCGAGCTATTTGTCGAGCCTTAATGAATAGCTTTTTTTCACTTGTTTCTTGGACCAATTTTCATGTCTTTAATACTTGACTTGAACAACATGTTTCTTGAAGTACTAAACCCATCTTAGATTTACCCAATTACGAGTAAAGTGCATTTTGTCAAAGGATTATCCAATTACAACAAAATATGACCCTAATATGACTCTAGCTATGATGTTAGAAATCCATTGTTCTTTACGTTCTTTATGTGTTCTTCGTGTTCTTCGGTTGTTTTTTGACTTCGAAGGTTTGTGGTGGAAGTTCTTCGAGACTTTAGAGGCTTTAATTCGTAGAGCTTCACTGATTTGTGGTTTCTTGAAGTTTCCAAAGGCTTTTGAGTTTGATTCCAGTGAACTTTGAGATCTAGGAAGATGATTTAGATGATTTTTATTTGAATGTTCTCGTATTCGAAGGTTTATGGCTGAAGTTCTTCGGGGTTTTGGAGGCTTGAATTCGTAAAACTTCACCAATTTGTAGTTTCTTGAAATTTTTGGAGGCTTTTGAGCTTGATTCCATTGATCTTTGAGATCTAGGAAGATGATTTGGATGATTTCTCTTCAAATGTTCTTCGTATTCGAAGTTGAAGTTCTTGGAGGTTCAGGGCTTGATTCCAACAAAACTTCTGTACTTCTGAGTCTTCTTTGATGCTGTTTGTGCTCTAGATGTCTCGATGTCTTCGAAGATCTCTCCCAAGATGTCTTGGTGTCTTTAGGGCCGAAATGTGTTGATTTTCAAGATGACACATGTTAGCACCAGATTGGATTACTTATGTCATTGCTTGCACACGCCAAGCTGCTTATGTCATTGCGTACACGTACTAATGTATGGTTGGTTTTTGCATACTTTTTATGTCTATATTTCAATGACACTTGACAAATTTCTGTTGGTTTCTGAATAGTGATAGCAAAACTTAGTAGCAGTATGTGGCACTTTGTAATTGACTGTATTTTGTGGACTTGGTAGTATGATGTGTTAGCTTATGATAGGTTGGAAATTTTCTCTCTCCACACACACACACACACACACACACACACACACACACACACACACACACACACACACACACACACACACACACACACACACACACACACACACACACACACAGCTATAACTACACTCTTTTTAAATCATAGTGGAGATAATTGTAGAATAAATTAATATATATATATATATATATATATATTCCATAATATTAATTTATTCTACAATTATCTCCACTATGATTTAAAAAGAGTGTAGTCATAGCTTTAGGAGCAAGTGAAAATGGAGTTAAAGATGGAAGAACAGGAAGAGAGTGCAAGAGTTGGAGGTGAAAGCAGAAAAAGAGAGAGATTAATTGATGTATTGACACCATATATTCTCTGCATAATTGCCAATTTCTTCTTCGCTGGATTGATCATACTCGTCAAGGTCTCTCTAGAGAAAGGCTTCAGTCGATACGTGCTAGTGCCCTATGGACAAGCTTTTGGAGCTCTAACTACTGGTGTTCTTGCACTTCTCTATGAAAGGTTTCCTTCAAATTTTTCCCTTCTTTTGGCGGTCATTTCTTATTATTATTGTCGCCAATCTTCTTCTTCTTCTTCGTTTTGTTTTTTTCTTTTAAAATATTTTCGTGCATGTCTTTATAACCTTGTTAGCTTCTTACAAATTCTGCAATTAACAACTTCCATGGATTCTGGCTCATTATATCACAGACGTGACACAAAAAAATAAATATGAAGCTCCTGGGTTTTGGCAAAGTATTTTGAATTTCTTGTTTTGTGAGCTTCTAAATTTATTTACATAAGATGAATTTATGAATGACAGTAAATAATATTCTTTTAATACAAAATTTGATACTGAAGTTATTAATATAGAAAATGTGTAGTTTATCACTGCGCACCTTTAGTACGAGCTTCACTTCTATACCCTATAGAATGCACATAATATAAATTCTTTATATATATATATATATATATATTAATGGGTCTAACATGCTGTGAGAAATTCGTTACGTGGAGTAGATACAAGAGGTAATTGTTGGCATCATAAAAAACTAATTCTTAGCCTTTATGCTTTATAAGTAGAAGATATGGAGTATAAGATACCATTTAAGAGACACCATTATGTGAAAGATGGGGGTATCTTTCCCACCCACTACACTGGTGTCTATTGATAGACACCAGTATACTGAAATGGACACCAGTATAGTGGAATGGATGGACACCAGTATAGTGGGTGGGAAAGATACCAAATAAAAATGCTTTTGGACTTTATATATATATACATACATAATTATTTTAATATTTTCAAAATTTAGTCTACAAAAATAAAATTTGCCCTCCTAAAATATTTGAATTAGTCTAATGATGCTCTTGAAAAAAAATTGTTTAATAGTTATAGAGATATAATTTTATTTTTTGCAATTCTATTTTTTATTGTAAAATGTGCTCTTATATTTGTTAAATATTTGATTAAGTTTGGTATCAAATATGTCTGAATCTATCTTTTTCAACTCGTTATGTGATGATTAACAAGTTATTGACTCATTAAAAAAATCTTGTCACTAAAATTACACATGAAATGTGTCTTTAGTTGCCATATAATGGATTAAAGCAAGAGAGTTTCAAATATGTTTGGAACCAAACTTATTCCTCCAAATTCTGGATTATTTTTATTTTTGAGAATTTCATTAGTTGAATTGAAAGATTTTTTTACTTACTTTACTATAAAATTTGATAATTTGCATTTAAAATGAAAATTTTTAGGAATTTCACAATAAAAATGGAAAAATTGAATTTTATTCTATGAAAGATCGCTATCAAATATAATTTTGATTGAAAATACTAGCTCTTTTTTTTGGGTGTGTGTATATATATAACTTATAAAATAAAAAAGTGTCTGTATATATAAGGAAAAAGCATGTGTGTATCTACATATATATATATATATATATATATATATATATAAATGTGTGTGTGTGTGTTTTTTTTTTTTTTTGGGGGGGGGTGGGGGGGGAGGATCTATCTTTATAGATATATTAGTGTCGCAATTCAGGCCCCAAATAAAACTTTCTAACTCTGCCATTGTGTGTGTGTGTGTATATTTACTTGTATTCCCTTTTCATCCTTCATTCTCTCCCTTTAAATTCTATAATCAAAAGATAAAATAAGAACATGACAGAAATTATTTGTAATTTTGATTTACAATAAATTTTTTAGCAAATATTTAAATTAAAAAACAACTAATTTCTTCAGTCCTAGCTAGCAAAGTCTAAGTTGTGTCGTTATTGGGATTAATAACACAACGAAAGAAGGTGATTTATTAGTTGCAATTGTTTGTAAAACGGCATGAATTCTCAACCAATAAATGTAAAACTAAATAAAATAAATATTTAAAAAATTATAATTATATTTAGCTTTAATTACAGAAAATAGAAAAGACAATGAGTAAAGTGACTATAAATAGTTGTAGTGTTCATAGTATGTTCCAATTGATGTCTTCAGTAATATAACTAAACTTTCCAACTTATTATGCTAAAACTAAAACAAATATATTTGAACCATTGTCTTTCTATTGAAAACTATTGATAACAATTTATCAAAAGAAGATTTTAGATATAAATAACGTATGTGCTCAAAATTAAGCATTTCTTGAAAAGATTCACATGTAACCAACTTATTCTAAAACTGATAAAGTGTGTATTATTTCGATCTAACTCACAAAAACATAGTTAAATTTATTTGAAATTTGATCATACAAATATTTAAATTAGTTGTAATTTATTTGAACAGAATACGCTTGAATTTCTACTAACCATTTAGAATTTCTTTGACAGGGATAATCATAACAAAATTAGCATTCCAATCTTGCGCAATATCTTTTTCCTGGGTTTACTAGGGTGAGTAAATTGTCTACAAATGAGTCATTCAGTGTCCAAGTCTACTTTTCTTTCAAATGGCAATGGGTAAAATTTAGGTAAGCAATACGTTAGGTTTAATTTTCATTATAGTCAAACATATAACCATATTGAATTTAACTGTATTTACAAAAGATAACATTATTTGTACTTTATCGGTTGTTATAACAAAGTTTTGTAATTTAATTTATTAAGAAGAAGGTATTGTTTCTAAGTATCACCCAATGCCAAACGGAAAATGCTTGTGATGCAAACCTTTTTACATAAAAATTTACATTTTTTTAACGTGGTGAGTGGTTATTGGTAATGAAAAAAAAAAATGTTAGTAGTTGGCTCGGATGAGAACTAGTAAGAAATTAGCCACAACAATAATTTGTAAAAATGTTGTAAAATAGTTTGCGCATGTATCATTATTCCTAACTAACTCTGGACTTTCTTTGTTACTAATTTAGAGCGGCGTTAGCCACGACACTTTACTATGCCGGACTCGAATACACATCATCAACTTTTACAGCCGCTGCAGGCAACTTACTTCCATCGATTACCTTTCTCTTAGCAATCTTATGCAGGTTTGGATCAATCACTTTTATCTGTCTCCTTTGTGTGAGATACTGCTTTGTTGTGAAGAATACCCTAAACTGACTATAAGTAAATTTAGTAAAGTTAGGGATCCTGTTCAGGTTAAACAATTACCATTTGGGCTACATAATATAGTGGACTTTTGGACCCTCCGGTCTATAATATATCACTCATAGTCCGAGACAATGGAATAACTCATTTAAAGAAGATATGCTTAATTTTTATGAATTCAGGATGGAGAAACTAGACATTTCCCAACGTGGTGCGCAAGCAAAGATAGTCGGAACAGTTGTTGCATTTGCTGGTGCTACACTAATGACCCTATACAAGGGTATCGTTGTGGTTTCACTACTACATACCCAACACTCGCATCAAACCTTCACTTCAAAAGCATCCTTGGACAAAAATTGGCTAAAGGGATCCTTGATGCTTGTCATTTCAGTCCTTTCTTACTCAGCATTCTACATCTTGCAGGTGATCAAAACTCATTATCCAGCAATTAAAATAGCTTTCTTGTTATCTACTATGTTAGGGTTTATTGTTTTCTACCCTTTAAAGTTATTGGAAGGGAACACAGAATATGAAGATAAAAAATAAACAAGACTGTCGGGTTGTGAGCTGTACCATTTCATCACAAAACTAATTGGTGATGAGGAAAACACACTCAAATTTTTTATGACCTTCAACATCACACATCGTGGGCATGTTTTAGAGTGGTTGTAGAGTAAAATTGTGGCCCCCCAACAAAGGCAAACACACACAAATCTAAGAAGATGCTAGACCCATCTATGCAACACCCAAAAATGACTAATTACAATTAGAGTTCTATAAAGCTATGATTTTTAACTATGTTTTGTTGGTTTTAATTCTGTGTCAAATTTGATTCTATTTAGTAAATCATTTCCCTGTATGTTTGTGGGATTTAATGTAAAGGTTGAGTGTGAGAGTTTGGTGAAAATTTGTGAAGAATAGTGAAGTGCGCGACTTGCTCGCGAGTGGACAACTCGCAAAGTGCCATGTGAGAAGCACATGCTGAAAGCTGAATAGTCAAGTGCTAGAAAGCATTTCACGAGTCATTTCACGACTAGAACAACTCACAAATGACCTACGAAACTCATTGCCTAGATGATTTTAAAGTGTGCTTTCCTCATTTCTTTACCTATACTATATAAGCCCTCATTACCCACGAAATTGTAAAGAGATTTTCAGAGAGAAAGCCCTAGAAATACACTTGAGAGTTAGAAATTTTAAACCCGCAATTATCTAAACAATTTCTCTTAGTTTTCCTCTACCCCTACCTCTCTAATTACAAATCCTTGAGAGGTTTTTAGCCCAAACACTTGCCTCACTCAATCTAAATGTTGAGAGAAGTTTTGGTGCATGTGGAAAGCATTGAAAGAAGCCATTGATTGGCAGATGCAATTTGGAGCTAATTGCGAGGATAACTAGTGAAGACATGACTTGGTGAAGTCTGTTGGGAGTTGGAACTTGGAGGGTTCAAGTACATTGAGTAGATTAGGCTTGGAGGGTCGTTTTGATATCCTTGTACTTTAACTTTATTCAATAGTGGATCATTTTGGCTTGAAGGACCACAGAGAGGTATTTCGCCGAGTACATTGGTTTCCTCTTCGATAACACATCTCAGTCTTATCTTGTATTTGCATCTCTTTTCCCTTACTCTTTGTGCTTTACATTTATTGTTTATTGTTTATGTTTATGCACTAGAGAGTAGTTCTAGTTTATTGCGTTTCATTTACTCTTATTTCGTACTTATTTAAGTAGAGTAAAACCAATTTAGCCATAATTTTAAAATTGAGGGTCTAAATAAGCTATAGTGTTTTACACTATTGAGCTTTCAAGTTCCTTGTGTAAAGTTGTGATTTCCAACTATGTTGTATTGGCTTTAATTCCGTGCCAAATTTAATTCTAATTTCTTCATTCATTTTTCCTGTATGTTTGTGGGTTTAATTATAAGGGATAAGTGCGAAAGATTAGTGAAGAATCAATCTTCAAAAGATGAACAAGTGGATTTCGCGACTGGCTCATGAGTAGCTTGCGAGAAGAAACCCATGAAAAGGCCACGTGTAGAGCACATGACTGGAAGATGAAGAGTCGTGGTAGGTTGTCATTTTCATGACTATTTCATAGGTAAAGCCAACCCACGAAGGACCCTTAAAAGTCTCTATTTGGCAAAAAGTTGTGTTTTGCTTTACCAAGTCTTTATCCATACTATATATACCAAAATACCCACAAAGTGTAAGGAGTGCTTTTTAGAGAGAAAATCCTAGAAAATACACTTGAGTGTTAGAGATTGTTATACCCACAATCATCTACACATTTTCTTGTGGTTTTCCTCAACTCTTACCTCTCCGTCTCTAGATCTTTGAGAGGTTTCTAGCCCAAACACTTACCACACCCATATAGAGTGTAAAGAGAGATTTTGGTGCTGCTAGGAAGCATTGGAAGGAGCCATTTATTGGCGGATGCAATCAGGCTGAATTGTGAGATTCGGAAAGCTAGAGAAGACAAGGCTCCAAGAAGTCAGTTGATAGCAAGAGTTTGGAGTGCTCAAGTACATGGGGTAGACTAGGCTTGGAGGGTCTTTTGTTATTCGTGTACTCCAATTTTATTCTATAGTAGATCGATTTCAAATTGGAGGGTCGCAGAGAGGATTTTCGTGAAGTTCTTTAGTTTCCTCTTCAATAACACGTCTTGGTGTTATCTTGTGCTTGCATCTCTATTCCCTACTCTTTAAGCTTTCATTTTATTGTTGATGATAGATGAATATGGCTTAAGGTAGTGTTATCAGTTCATTGCGCTTATTTACTCTTGTTCCGCACTTAGTCTAAGTTAGAGTAAAAGTAATCTAGCTGTATTTTTTAATTGGGGGTCCGAACAAGCTCTTGTGTTTTAGCACAAGTCCTAGCTTTCACCTTGTAATCACTTAAATAATCTAAATCAACTCATAAGGGTGTTCACAAATTTAATTGGGTTTAGGATCAATTACCACACAACCTGATCAAGTTAGGCTAGGAAGTCAGCAACTCAAAAATGATAAGAAAAGCTTAGGTTATCAACCAAACTTCAATTTTAATTTAACACTCAAATACAATTGATTTCACTATCTTTGAATGTCGATGATGACAACAAAGAAGAGAGGGAGGAGGGTGGGGTGAGGGGGAAGTGAATCTGAAGAGAAAGAGTGGGCTTGATGGAATGATTGAAGGTTGTGAGAGAAATGGGAGTTTGAAAGAAGAGATTGGGGAAAAAAATTTCCATCTCAATCTCATTGACATTGAAGTAAAAACAGCAAAACTCTAAAGACCATTGTGGCCATCAAGTTGGCTTCCCACAACAATGATCCTCGATATCTCTAAAGGCCACTTTGGCTACATGAAACTAGTTACATGACATAAGAATTAGAGGATAGCTAAGCCAATTTAGGGTTGGAATCATGGGGTTGTTTTCGATACCTAGTGCAATGAGACTTGTCTAAAGGGATCTTGGTGTATTGTATCAACAAAACTAATCGAAACTATTAGACTTGAATTGGGTTATCGATTTCATTGGGTAAGTTTGTTATGTGTTTAATCCTGTCAACTTTATAGGCAAGTTAATAGATCTACCTATTTACTAGTAAAACGTGCTTAAGCATTGTTGATTTCATTGTTTAGATTGAAGAGAGTCCTTGTTTCTTAGAACAAGTTCTTTTTTGAGATATAATTATTACTTCTCATTTTGAATAATATTAGTAGTCTTCCCATAAATAAATAAAAAAAACTTAATACATGTCTAATGTGAGTCCTAACATTTGAATGCACACATTGTTACAATCCAAATCAATGGCACTTCACATTCCAAATCATTGGCATCCTATCTCTATTTTTTTAAAATTTGTACAGGGCGAATTATTCCAATCATTAAAATAATAATAATAATAATGTTAAATGTTCTTGTATATTGGACCCAAACCTATTCCATATAGCATGTTAAGGTCATATATTGTTGTAATTGGTTAATCCTTTGACAAAATGCACTTTACTTGTAATTGGGAAGATCTAAAATGGGTTTAGTACTTCAAGAAACATGTTGTTCAAGCCAAGTATCAAAGACATGAAGATTGGTCCAAGAAACAAGTTAAGAAAACTGTTCATTAAGTCTCGAGAGATAGCTCGACAGATGTTTGCTATCGAGACTTAATATGAAGCTTGATAGATAGGTAGATAGTAGCTCGATCTATTGAGAATTACAATTTCAGAATTTCCAGATTTGAAATTCAGCCTTGTCTTGTATATTTGTTAGGGGTATATTTGTTAGGGGTTTCTTTTCTCACAACCCTAGACATATATAAGGCTTATTTTAAAGGCTATCACATAAGGATACAGAGACCAAGAGACTTATATTCTCTGTGTGAAGCTATTGCGTTTGCACGCAATAGGGTTTTGTAACCAAGTGCTTCCAAATCTTCATTGTTGATGAAGTGAAGAACTTTGCAGCCAACAACATCTGTTCAAGTTGCTAGAGTTAGTCACGTACTTAGGATTTGTGCAAAGTGTTAGTCACAAATTGGAGGTTTGTGCATCAAGGAAAAGAAGGCTACTACAAGATCAAGTCCAATTGGGTATTGGAACGAAGGTTCAACCGTAGGTTGGTATTTGGGATAGGCCAAGGGTAGTTGGCAAGATTCCTTACACTTGTAACCGCTTGATTGTTGATTAGTGGATTCTTAAGAGTGGTGACTTTAAAATCACCCGCTGGGGTTTTTGCCTTGCAAGGTTTTCCCCATTTGTCAACAAATCACCGTGTCCATTTTATTTTCCGCTGCACTTAGTATTTTTG
Source organism: Quercus glauca (assembly GCA_023736055.1). Taxonomy (NCBI): domain Eukaryota; kingdom Viridiplantae; phylum Streptophyta; class Magnoliopsida; order Fagales; family Fagaceae; genus Quercus; species Quercus glauca. The sequence continues at coordinate 31,101,047 of CM043318.1, read as the reverse complement.
GTGATTTTTTGGTATCTTCACGATTTGCATTGAGTTGAACTTAATTAATCAACTTGGGTAATTGAATTAATTAACCGGGTTCAAGTTTTCTTAACCCAACATGGCATTATTTCTTATATTTCAGTGTGGGACTTCAAAAAACTCTTTCTCAAGACAAAACTAGTCACTGTTTGAAAAATTAACAAGGATTTTAACCATATATTTACTTATAAATGAGCTATTCTTTCGTTTTATTTTTTATAGTTGAATTGGAAAGGTCCTGTAGTAAGGAAGACTTTATAGGCCTATTTCCTCTTTCTTTTATTTATTTTTCATTTTAGAGTTATGCTAACGAGTGCCCTTAGAGCACTGGTTAAGAATCCATTTTAAAAAAGTTTTAACATCACTTTTATGGGAAATGAAAAAAGCTGTCAAAACATTAACTGTTTTTTTTTTTCTTTTCTTATAAAAACTTTTTTTAACTGGATTCTTAATTGGTGCCCTAAAGACATTCATTAGTATTTCCCTTCATTTTATTTAATGAGGAAGTACGTTTAAGAGTAATTGTTCTCAAAATTTAATAAGTCAAGAGTCATATATTTAATTAAAGTATTTATTATTTATGGGGTCATTGTCTAATCCTGAATCAAAACTTAGTCTATTTTTTAATTGATATTTTATTCCAAAACTTTTTGAATTGAAATGTTTGTATGTTGTGGTATGTAATAGGCAGTATGTAATAGACACCACCCACTTCAATATGCCCCACTTACACTTTGGAAATTCTTATGAATTTGTGGTAGGCATTTGCTACTGTAATGAAAGCCACACAATACCCAAAGTATAAATAGTTTTGATACCATTTTTCAAGAACCATGTATTCCCCAAATCTAAAAATATTATCTCCATTTTTATTTTCTTTTTTAATGATTAAAGTTGTGGGTGCCCGAGGACCAGGGAGGAAGGCGTAAGGTCGAACTACTGAGCCGAGGCCTGAGGAGGAATTGGAGAGGCTAGGGAATTGTGCCAAGCGCAGCACGGGGAGGGGCCTAAAGGATTGTAGCGCCCAAGAAACGGGTCAAATCCACTGAAGCACTGCGCCATTCGAGGAGCCTCGAAGCTAGGGGAGGAGGTCATTGGCAGACATGAAGCCGCCAGGGCTGTGGCTGCCTGTCACGTTAGTAATAAATGGAGCGCACCAGCTTTATCAGCCGCATTAAATGGAGAAGTGACCTGAACAGTGTCAGCCATAGCTACATTAGCTACCGCTACCATCTGCCTTAGGGGGAGAGATTGACAGATGTTGGAAGGGGACGAAAGTTTGGTAGAGATGGATGGAGAGGATGAACTGGGGACGGGCTATATAAAGACGAGGGAGTTCAGTTACTGAAGGGGGGGAGGGGGGAGGAACTGGCGGGCAGATTCCATGCTTGTTGTGCTATTCCATCTCTTATAAATTTCATTGGCTTGGACCAAAGTTCAAACAGGATCATCCCATCATACTTGGTGGACGTCGCATATCCAAACTTTTTTGGTCCTTACAATTGGCGCCGTCTGTGGGGATAGCAAGCGCTTGTGGATTTGTCTCGAGTAGGTGATGGCAAATGATGGACGGGACGAGGAAAGGTCGGTTGGATTATAAAGGGAGGACCCCCTTGTCAACTTGGAGCATAGGAGGAATACGCGAAGGGCCCCCAATGCAGCCGGAGGGTCACGTCACTCTGGGCGAGCCGAGAGAAATTGCCCCCGGAACAAAAGCCAAGCCCCGCTTGGGCAAGAGACATTAGCATTACAACGAGAGGTTGATCGCTTATGCAGGAAGCTAAGACAAAGAAAACGCGACAGGAGAAGCTTGTCCTTCGAGTCGACGGAGGATTCATGGGGAAGCCCGGACCGACTATATCAGTGCAGATCCAAGACCCCGCCCAGTGAAACCTTCTCAGCCTTCTTGTGTTGGGACGGGCCGAACGAGGGCAACCGTAGGCGCGAAAGGGTACCTTATTGTCACGACAGGGGAAATGATGTTATGAGTAGACCCTTAAGACAAATCTCCAAGTCCCCTTTCGTTAGGAGGATTAACAAGGCTAAGCTCCCTCACCGTTTCTCCCAACCAACGTACACCTTGTACAATGGCAGAATGGACCCGGTGGAGCATGTTAGTCACTTCAACCAGAAGATGGCCGTCCACGCTGGCAACGAAGCACTCATGTGTGAGGTTTTTTCCTTTCTAGCCTTGGGCCTATGGCCATGCGCTGGTTCGACACGTTGGATGAGGCGTCAATAGGTCATTTGAGGAGCTGACTAGGATATTTGGCGCTAGGTTCATAACTTGTAGTAGGGCCTCCAGGCCGTTAGACGCCCTGCTATCCATGGCCATGAGAGAGAAGGAAACCCTCAAGACCTATGCGGACCGGTATTGGGAGATGTACAACGAAGTGGACGGGGATTTCGAAGACGTCGCAGTAAGGACCTTCAAAGTCGACCTCCTGACTAAACACAACCTGAGGACTTCATCGATGAAGTCCGCTTTGAACATGCGCCAACTCATGGATCGTATAGAGACATACAAGCGGTTGGAAGAGGACCAAATGCAAGGAAAAGGCAGAGCTAAAGCGTACCCTGAGAAAAAAGATTCTCGGGGAGGAGGATACCACTATGATCGACCGTGAAAGGACTTCCCCGACCGTCCAGCCCCCGAAGGAGTTCATGTGGTCAACTCGCTATTCAAAGAACCAGTGCACCAGATACTAGAAAAAATAAAGGATGAGCCTTCTTTCAAATGGCCAAACAGAATGGGTGGGGACCCGACCAAGAGAAACCAAAGCCTCTATTGCCATTACCATCGGGATAGGGTGACACGACGGAAGATTGCAAGACACTACGGGACCACCTAAACCAACTGGCAAAGACCGGGAACCTTGGCCACTTCATGCATCAGCCTATGGAACAGACCGGGCACTTGGGGATGAGATTGCACGGAAACGATCACCCACGCCCAGCCTTAGGAACCATTAACATGATTCTAACTGGACTGGGAGGTAGCACCAGGCCAAACCCCCATATCATGTACATAGTAGGGAGCTCCCACTCGAAGATTGAAGATTGGCATCACAAAAGGCCGAGGGCGATGATTCCTAACCTGAGTTTCTCTGATGAAGATAAATGAGGAACCCAATAACCGCACGAGGATGCTCTGGTAGTCACAGTGAGAATTGGGGGCTACAACATTAGGAGGGTACTAGTTGACCAGGGAAGTCAAGCTGAAGTGATGTACCCCGACTTATACTGAAGGCTGGGACTTAAGCCTGAGGACCTGGATGCCTGTGACTCTCCTCTCATGGGATTCGATGGAAAGATGGTGTTTCCCCGAGGAAGGATTAGGCTGCCTGTACAGATTGAAGGTGTCGAGGTCTAGGTGGATTTCATAATTGTAGAGGCATTTTCCCCATACACTGCCATTCTCGGCAGACCCTGGCTTCATGCCATTGGAGCTGTCCCCTCAACCCTCTACCTTAAGATTAAATATCCCACTCGTGGGGGAGTGGGGGAACTAGTGGGGGATCAAGCCATGGCCTGAAAAGGCTTGGTAGCGGCGGTTACGTGGTGTTCATCAAAATCGGCCTTTGGAGATAAAAATGCGGTCCAATAGCAATTAAAGGGGGTTGCCGACGGGCAGCCGACTGAAGAGTCGAAGGATTCATTCGAGGAATTGGAAAAAGTACTAGTAGGAGCAAACGAAGAGCAGTATTTCCAAATAAGGTCACAGCTGCACCTTAGGGAGAAAGCTGAGTTGGTAGAATTCTTAAAAACGAACATGGACGTGTTCGCCTGGGACACAGGCGATATCCTGGGGATTAGTCCCGAGCTGGCGTGCCACCACTTGAATGTAAACCCCGAGGTCACACCGCGCAAACAGCCCCCTCGGCGATCGTCTGACATTCATGCCGAGGCACTCTAAGCCGAGGTGAGTAGATTGAAGTTGGCCGGTGCAATAAAGGAAATATTTTATCTCGAATGGTTGGCCAACACCGTTGTAGTGAAGAAGAAGAGTGGGAAGTGGCGGGTATGCGTAGATTTCACGGACCTCAACAAAGCCTGCCCGAAGGACCCCTTTCCAATTCCCAAGATAGACCAATTAGTGAATGCCACGGTGGGACATTCGCAGATGGGTTTCCTGGACGCCTTTCAAGGCTATCATCAGATACCACTGTCCTTAGCCAATCAAGAAAAAACGGCCTTTCGGTCTCCCACTGGTAACTTTCATTATCGTGTGACGCCCTTTGGCCTAAAAAATGCCGGGTCAACTTATCAAAGGATGGTAACTCGGATGTTCCAAAAACAATTCGGGAGGAACATGGAGGCATACATAGACGACATGGTGGTCAAAAGTAAGGAGGCAGAGGATCATCTCACCGATCTAGCAGAAACCTTCTTGGTACTCAGGGAGCATATGTTACGGCTTAACATATCTAAGTGTTCCTTTGGAGTGGGCTCGGGCAAATTCTTGGGGTACATGATTACTCATCGAGGAATCGAAATTAACCCAGAGCAGATTAGGGCCATCAACAACTTGCACCCCCCTAGGAACCCCAAGGAAGTATAAAGGCTCGCCGGAATGACAGTGGCACTAAGTAGGTTTATTTCTCGGTTTGCAGATAGGTGCCGTTCGTTCTTCCAGCTGCTCCATAAATGGAAAGACTTCCAATGGATCGAGGAATGCACTCGGGCGTTTGAAGATCTCAAGGCATATCTATCCAATCCGCCAATACTGTCTCGACCTGACAAGGAGGAAGTACTTTATGCCTATCTAGCAGTCACAAGGCATTCTATTAGTTTCGTCCTGGTCAGGAATAAGGATGGAGCCCAGAAGCCTGTATATTACGTTAGCAAATCCTTACAAGAGGTGGAGATGCGCTATCTCCCTTTGGAGAAAGCTGTGCTGGCCATTATACATGCGGCCAGGAAACTCCCCAATTATTTCTAAGCCCACACAGTGGTAGTGCTCACGCAGCTGCCATTGCAAGCCCTTCTAAGGAAATCCGATTACATCGGCAGAATTGCCAAATGGGCGGCTATGTTAGGGGCCTTTGATGTCAAGTACTTGCCCCGCACGACAATAAAGAGGCAGGTCTTAGCAGACTTCATAGCGGAGTTCACTAAGGATGTCTGAGAGGAAGGGAGCGTATACACGAGCTTGACGGTCTTGTCAACTACCATCACCTTTTTATGGAAGATTTATACAGACGGTACCTCCAACCGAAAGGGGGCGGGGGTGGGAATAGTACTGATCACACCTGAGAAATTGATAATAAAGAAGTCGTTGTGACTAGGCTTCCCGGCCACCAACAATGAGGCCGAGTACGAAGCCTTATTGGCGGGGATAAACATGGTCAAGTTGCTCGGGGGAAGGGCAATTGAGGTATATTCTGATTCTAGGCTAATTGTTGGCCAAGTCAATGGGAAGTACGAAGCTCAAGATGAAAGGATGCAGAGGTATCTTTCCAAAGTGCGAGGTGTATGAGACCATTTCAGGAATTTCAAGTTAGAACAAATTTCGAGAGGGCAGAACTCACATGCCGATGCCCTAGCCATGGTGGCAACTTCATTAGAGTCAGACCTTCCTCGAGTCGTTTTGGTGGAAGAGATCAGCACCCCAAGCCTTACTGAAGCACCCATTATGGGAGTATGTAGTGTCCACGTGGGCCCTAGCTAGACGGATCCCATCGTGACCTTTTTGAAAGAGGGACCCTTGCCTGAGAACAGAATTGAGGCGGAGAAGATACACAGAACTGCCCCCTATTACTAGCTGTCCGAGCAACAGAAATTGTACAAGTGCTCGTACTCGGGACCATATCTTCTGTACGTACACCCAGAGGTTGTCAAGCCCTTACTGGAAGAACTGCATGAGGGCATCTGCGGGAGCCATACTAGTAGAAGATCCCTAGCACACAGAGCCCTCGCGCAGGGATACTGATGACCCAACATGCGCCAAACCTCCCAGGACTATGTAAAGCGGTGTGATTAGTGCTAGAGGTTCGCCCCTAACATTCACCAGCTAGGAGGGGTCCTGAATCCTTTATCCAGTCCCTAGCCCTTCGCCCAGTGGGGCCTGGACATAGTGGGACCATTTCCTCAGGCCACAAATAACCGAAAGTGGCTTCTTGTGGATACTGACTAATTCATAAAGTGGGTAGAAGCCGAACCCCTCGCCAACATAAGAGATGTGGATGCTAAGAAATTCGTTTGGAAAAATATCGTCACTAGGTTTAGGGTACCGCACACCCTGATTTCGGATAACGATCTCCAGTTTAATAGCAAGTCCTTCAGAAGATACTATGGAGAGTTGGGGATCAAGAATGGGTACTCCACGCCGACATATTCTAGGGAAATGGGCAAGCTGAGGCCACCAACAAGGTCTTAGTGGCCGGGCTCAAGAAGAGGCTGGACGATGCCAAAGGAAGATGGGTCGATGAGCTTCCCTACGTACTATGGACCTACCGTACCACACCCCGGAAGTCAACGGGGGAGACCCTGTTCTCATTAATGTATGGTTCGAAAGCGGTAATCCCTTTGGAGGCCGGATTCCCAATTTTAAGAACGGACCAGTTTAGCACCGAGGGGAACCGTCAGTTGCTCCTGGACGACCTGGACTTGGCTGAGGAAAGACGGGAGGTAGCAACAGTAAAAATGGCCCACTACCAGTAGAAGATCAGGCAGCAATATGATAAAGGGATCAAGCATAGGCCCCTGTCCCCAGGTGACTTGGTCTTGAGGAAGGTGGTCGGGACGGCCAAACTCCCAGCTTGGGGTAAACTAGGCCCCAACTAGGAAGTACCATATAAAATCACCTCTGTAGCAGGAACTAGGGCTTACCGTTTGGAGGACCTAGATGGAAATGTAATCCCTCGCCCATGGAATGTAAACAATTTGCGACGTTATTACTTTTAATAGAAATCACAACTGTTGCATCTCGCCCTACCTTGTAGAAAAATTCTAAGTGTTAAACAGAACCTAGGACTTGCTTGGCTCCTCGGCCACAAGCTTAGGGTAAATTAACATTGTAAGAAAAATTCTAAGTGTTAAACAAAACCTAGGACCTGTCTGGCTCCTCGACGACAAGCCTAGGGTAAATTGACATTGCAAGAAAAATTCTAAGTGTTAAACAAAACTTAGGACTTGTCTGGCTCCTCAGCCACAAGCGTAGGGTAAATTAACATTACAAGAAAAATTTTAAGTGTTAAACAAAACCTAGGACTTGCCTGGCTCCTCGGCCATGAGCGTAGGGTAAATTGACATTGTAAGAAAAATTCTAAGTGTTAAACAGAACCTAGGACTTGCCTAGCTCCTCGGCCACAAGCCTAGGGTAAATTAACATTGTAAGAAAAATTTTAAGTGTTAAACAGAACTTAGGACTTGCCTGGCTCCTTGGCCACAAGCTTAGGGTAAATTAACATTGCAAGAAAAGTTCTAAGTGTTAAACGGAACCTAGGAATTGCCTGGCTCATCGGCCACAAGCCTAGGATAAATTAATATTGCAAGAAAAATTCTAAGTGTTAAACAGAACCCAGGACTTGCATGGCTCCTCAGCCACAAGCCTAGGGTAAATTCACATTGCAAGAAAAATTCTAAGTGTTAAACAGAACCTAGGACTTGCCTGGCTCCTCGGTCACAAGCCTAGGGTAAATTGACATTGCAAGAAAAATTCTAAGTGTTAAACCAAACCTAGGACTTGCCTGGCTCCTCGGCCACAAGCTTAGGGTAAATTAACATTGCAAAATAAAAATTCTAAGTGTTAAACAGAACCTAAAACTTGCCTAGCTCTTCGACCACAAGCCTAGGGTAAATTGACATTGCAAGAAAAATTCTAAGTGTTAAATAGAACCTAGGGATTTCATGGCTCCTCGGCCAATGGCTTAGGGTAAATTAGCATGGCGAGAAGAATACTAAGTGTTAGGCAAACTCTGAGCTTATCTGACCCCTCAGCTAGGAGACTTAGACAAATTTATCAAAGACTATTCTAAGTATCGTAGAAAGGCCACGCCAGCTGGCTCACCCTCAAGCACATTCTATTGCGAGCAAAAAAAAAAAAAAAAAAAGTATGTGTACACATCCATATAAATAAAACTGGTACTCTAAAAAAAAATCTTAAAGTGTTCATTGCAAAAGCTGATTACAAAATGAGAGGGGATCGGGCGCTACATGGACGATGCCCTATTTACAAAAATTTGCTACATATGTGCTGCCCTATTGCAAAAATTCCACAAAGAAAGTGTTTTCATAAGAAAAACGCTAAGTCTGGGGCTCCTTGTCCTTCGCATTCTTCTCTTTCTTATCCTTCTTCTTCTTGTGAGGCACCCCCTCAAGTACTCTCTTCTCAGCTTCCAGGTCCACCACGTCCTCTTGAGGGGGTAACTCTTTGGACGAAGCAGGAGAAGGAAGCGGATCCCGGGGCTCGGCAAAGGCAGGAGGAGCAGAGCTCGGATCCATTGGTGGGCTAGGGGCTGAAAGGGGCAGGCGCAGAGCCGGAGGATAATACACCTTGTCGGGAGCACGCAGCTCTGATTCAGGACTAACACTTGCTGCGTTTAAGGACTCCCCCCACACCTCTTGGCTAAAGGAACGAGCAACATCGTGAACTTGGGCTGTAAGACTTGCAGCGGTCATATTCATGCTCGCATCGTAGGCTTCCTGCTCGGCCTGCGCTATCTCTGCGTCCTTGGCCACCAGCTGCTGATTTGCTTGCTTCAGCTCTCGGCCTTCTTTTGGGCTTCCAAGGCATCAGAGGCCTGCCTTTCATAGCCCTTTAGGGCGGACTCAGTATTGCAGCAGGCTTTCTCCGCCTCTGATAGTTGGGTAAGGGTCTCCTTCAGCTTTTTCTCCGCCTTGGTCCTAGCATTCTCAGCATTTTCATAAGCCTTCTCAGACTTCCTGGCCACGTCTAAAGAGTGATTAACCCACTCCTCCACCATGAAGGCAGCTTGAACGGCCTGCAAGAATGGAAAACAAAAGAAGTTGAATAAGCAATTAACCGAAAAATAAAACCACTTGGCAGATGAAGAAGTTGGCCAAGGTACCTTGGTTAGATCCTACTTCAGGGAAAGGAAGACCTCCATTTTCCTGAAAGATTTCAGCTCCTCCATGTCCTCAAGAAGGCACAATGCCCTCTCTAAGCATTCTGCTACTAGGCCTGAGCTACCCTTGGAGGGATCCCTCAAATTAGCATCATCCAGCACGGGAGCGCTCGAGCTGAGGGTGAAAGCGGGCCTCTAGATGGATGCTTTCTTGGCCTGGTACCCGCCACTCTCTTTCGAGGACGCAACATGGTCGGGCTTCTTCCTCGACTGACCTTTACCAGCCCGGGCCTCCTTAACTGGGTGCCCGGATACCTCCCCCCCTTCAGATGCGTCTACCCCCTTTCCCCAGGGTCGCGTTTCCATTTTTTGTCTGCTGCATCGGCCGAGGACATGCAAGTAGCGGCAGGGGTTAGTGGGTGAAGAGGTACTGTTACCGCTGAGGAAGATCCCCCGGCATGGGCTGGCAACAGTGCTAGGTGGTCGGGGGACCTCTCTTCGAAGCCCATAGCTGCTGATGATGGGGCTTGTGAAATGCTTAGAGCGTCGGAACGATAGAAGACTTCAAAGTCCCTATCGTCACCTCTCAGACAGAAGTGGAAGTGGATCCCTCCGCCTCTTCGTTGGATGGCAGTGGAGGTTCCTGGGAGTACAAAAGCTGAGCAACTAAAGGAGCAGGGAGCTGGGCGTCTTGTGTTCCCTTGGGAGGCGGTTCTGTCAGCAAGAACCCTGGAATGGCAATGTCTATCAAGGCCAGACGCGAGTCACGAGCCTTGATGATGTTCTTCGGACTCTAGAAGCGTTTGGTTGAAGGTTTGTAGCCAAGGATGACGTGCGCTGCCTGGAGTTTCCCGTCTTGGTGAAGGAATATCTCGGACTTAAGAATTCGATTCAGGTCACGAAAGTTCACCAGATGTTTGGCCGGGGCTGTGTGATGCTCGTCTGCCATAAGAAAGCATGGTTGTTGTTAAAAAAAAAAAAAAAAAAAAAAAAAAAAAAAAAAAAAAAAAAAAAAAAAAACCGCTGCAAAAAAGGAAGCTTCCCTAAAAAGTCTAAAATGGTAACCCAGCTCCTTGGGAGTACTACCTGGTTCTCCTTCCTGGGTAGGACAGTGCCGCCCATCGTGCCATTCGCCCGATACGAGAAGGTAGTCTTCGTCCATGCCCTTGCTCGAATCAGGTAGGTAGGAGATTAACCTGACCGCGGGGACCCTACTCTTCATGTAATACTTAGTTTTTTTCCCCTTTCTGATAGTTATAGACCCAGTTCATATCATGCCATGTAAGGTGAGTCCCCATTCTACGATTAATGGCCTCTACACACCCAAGGATCCTAAAGACGTTGGGGGAACATTGGGTCGGAGTTAACCTATAATTTATGAGGTAGTCCCTACTTACTGGGCCCATAGGCAGTTCCATCCCACCTTTAATAAAGGCGATCATGGGAATTACCACGGACTCTGGAGGTCGGTCCAAAACCAACCATTTGCCCTCCTCGCAATACCTAAATTCTATGTTGTCGGGAATCCTATACTAGGCCCTAAAAGCTAACCTAGCCTCCTCAGTGCCTACTAACCTGGCATACCTACCCATGGATTGCAAAAGAACAAGAAGGGGCAAAGTGCGAAACTTAAAAAAGAACAAAACACAAGAGAAGCCAACGCACCTACTGTGGAAAGTAAAGAACGCTCATCGGGAGTAATTTCTCTCTTCGCCAAAGGTTAAAACGCCTGATTGTTAAAAATGATCCTTGGCGAACCTTGGGTTCTCCTTTTATAGGAAGCAAAAAGATGGGCGGTAAAATTCCCGCCCATAAATAAGGGTAAATAGAGACCATACGATCCCCATCAGACCGTAGAATGTGGGAAGACACGCAGCCACCTGGCGCCATAAATGAGAGTTCATGGATTCTGAAGCGCCAGGAGCATGCGAATGATAGGTGGAGGGACACTGACCCATGTGAACGCACATGGCACGTACGTGACTCATCCGCAAAACTAAAACTTCACTTTTGCCTCCGGCAAAATAGTGAAAGTTTTAGGGGGCTATTGTGGGTGCCCAAGGACCAAGGAGGAAGGCGTAAGGTCGAACTACTGAGCCGAGGCCCGAGGAGGAATTGGAGAGGCCAGGGAATTGGGCCGAGCGCAGCACGGGCAGGGGCCCAAAGGACTGTAGCGCCCAAGGAATGGGTCAAATCCACTGAAGCACCGCACAATGCGAGGAGCCTTAAAGCTAAGGGAGGAGGTCATTGGCAGATAGGAAGCTGCCAGGGTTGTGGTTGCCTATCACGTCAGTAATAAATGGAGCGCACCAGCTTTATTAGCCGCATTAAATGGAGAAGTGACCTGAACAGTGTCAGCCACAGCTACATCAGCTACCGCTACCATTTTGCCTTAGGGGGAGAGGTTGACAGGTGTTGGAAGGGGACGAAAGTTTGATAGAGATGGATGGAGAGGATGAACTGGGGACGGGCTATATAAAGAGGAGGGAGTTCAGTTACTGAGGGGGGGAGGAACTGGCGGGCAAATTCCACACTAGTTGTGCTATTCCATCTCTTATAAATTTCATTGGCTTGGACCAAAGTTCAAACAGGATCATCCCATCATACTTGGTGGACGTCGCATATCCAAACTTTTTTGGTCCTTACAAAAGCATTTTTAAAAAATCAAACTTTGATTTCCCTAGGTTTTTTTTTTTTTTTTTTTTTTTTTTTTTTTTTTTTTTTTTTTTTAAAGAAACAAACACACACAAGGGATTTCCTAAATCCTAAACATTCTTGATTACATTTTCTCAGTGCAATTTTTATGTTTCCCTGCCTTGCTTGCATTAGCTACAGGATAACATTGTATAAAACCATATATTGTTTATACTTTTTGTGATGATACTAACTGATGTCTGATGATTAATCCAGGCTAAAACAATAAAGGAGTACCCATCACCTTTAGCTCTTACAGCATTGACATGCTTATCAGGCACGTTACTCTCAACAATCATTGCAGCAATTTTTGATCATAAACTTTCCTCTTGGAGGTTGTCATGGAACATCACCCTTCTTGCTCCCATTTATAGTGTGAGTTATAGAACAATACCCATTTTTCAGGGAATTCGACTATATGAAATTACATATTGCACATAGTTTTGATACATAATTTAAGCTGTTATGTAAATGTCACATTTTATAGGGAGTTGCAATATACGGAATTACGTATTATCTTCAGACTTTGGTTTCACAAAGAAAAGGTCCAGTTTTCATGACAGCATTTAGACCATTGAGTACTCTACTTACAGCTATTATGGGACTACTAATTTTAAGAGAGGCATTGCACTTGGGAAGGTATATACATTTACTTGCTTGGATCAATTCCCCAGTTGTTTGAGATTTATTTTTTTATTTTTTTGGGTTTACAAGCCTCTTCTCTTTTCTTTCAAAGGAATGTGAACGGTAGATTCTGATTTATTTCTATTTTCAAACATTTGCAGTATCTTAGGAGCTATGTTGATCATTCTTGGTTTGTACATGACTCTATGGGGAAAACAAAGTGAGTGAAAGAAGAAACACACTGAACGTGGGAGGTATGGGCAAACTATTGAGATCAAACTAGAAAATTGTAATGAACGTTGATGAGTTCCTAATGAAGTCTGTATGAGTTGAATGAAATAAGTAGTGGGGCCTAGGATAGTTACTCATGCGTTGATCTTTAGTACACTTGATAGCTAAAAGCTTGGCAACAACTTTACTGTAGCAGTACTAGCAATATGGATTTGATCTCTAGTAGGTGCTTGTAGAGTTAGAAGATTGCAGAATCTCATGGATCTCACAAGAGTAACTCTCAAGACTTGAAAAACTTGTATTAGGGTTTTGTTTTTATATTTAGTAGTGTTGGACTCAAATCCTAAATGTTTCACGGGTTGTTGGACTTCAATTAAAATTCTACGGATCGCAATTTGATTGGTTGAAAGTCTCTCTCGATCAGTCGAGTTTGACAGTTTTTGAATTATTCTTTCTGCAACTTGTATGTTTTTGAATCTTGACTTGTATCAATTTGAGCAATGTCTAAAACACTTCTAAGACACTAAGATCTTATACTAGACATTTTTTTTTCTCGATTTGCCAACATACAATAAAATTTGATCCTAAACATTTAAGACTAAATATTTAGAACCTAAAACTAGAATTACTCTATTTTGGCCTGTGTATGGTGCCCTGAAGTTTATATAGCTTTTATTTTTTATTTTATGGGACTGAACCACTATAAAAATAATTTCCATTGAGAACATTCAAAAAGCACTAGCCTCTAATAAAGTGCAAGTGGAATCAATGTAGAATTCGCATTCAGTATTAGGTCGATTTGGTTTTGTGCACAATCGAAAAACATATAAGATTAATTTATTGTCTTTTATTTAGTAATTAATAGTTTGAATTACATTAATTAAAAGGAGAGAACATGGTACTGCTCCTTAAATGGTTTATTTTTGGTTTTCCAATTAAAATCACCTATATAATTTTATGGATAAACACAGTTTATATAGTATTATCTTTTCTAAGATATTAAATTGGCGAAACTACACTATTGGTCCTTGAAGTTTGTCCTGTATGCGCAATTGGTCCCTCAAGTTTGAAGCGAGCAATGTCCCTTAAGTTTTAAAAATGAGTTGTATTAGTCTTTTTACTAATTGCTGTTAACGGTGTTATTTACGTGGTTAACGGAATAATGATTGGACATTTTTTTAATGATGTGACATGTTTTTAATTAAAAAATTATAGAAAAGCTGTCAGATTCCAAAATATCCAGACATTAATTTCTTTCCTTACAACCTTCTCTTTTTCTCTCTAGATTCATAGATAACCTAGATACCCACCCGTGTGCTCCTTTCCTTTCCTCTCTTTCTCTATCACCCATTAATGCTCTCTTATTGATAACTTCAACCCCTTCTTAAAAACACTTCCTATATATCCCACATGTGTTACCTACACAAAATTTTTACTGTAAAAACTTAAACTTTTTTAGGGCGGTCTTTCTGTACTCATTTCTCTTTGTGGTTTTCTTTACCACCCTTTTCTTCTATAAGTTCAAAATGGGTATAAACCACCCTTGAACGTTTAGACCCCAATTACAAAAATACCAATTCAAGCTTTATATCAAACAGTTAATGTGCAGAACATGATAACAAGCTTATAACAGAATTGATAAACAATCTAAGCCAAATATAAACACATCCACAGCAGTAAATATAAGGCAAAGATAAAGGAAGGAAGATGCAAACACTCGGACAACACACGATGTGTTATCGAAGACGAAACCGAAGCTTTCGACGTAAAACCTCTCTGCCGCCCTCTAAGCGGTCAAATAATCCACTAAAGAATATAGTTGAGATACATGAATAGCAGAAGACCCTCCAAGCCTAATCTACCAAAGTACCTAAGCCCTCCAAGCTTCTTACTCCAACGAGGTTACGCCGAACCTATTTCTTCTTTAGCTTACCAGATTCTGCTACTAGACCATAGCATCAACCAATGTAGATTGGTTCCTTCCTAACTGCTTCCCAACAGCACCAAATAAACATTCTCACAGACGTGGGTGTGGTGAGATAAGGATTTGGATAAAGGCCTCTCAAGGGTATAACAATGGAGAGGAAGAGAGTAGAGGAATTTGTAGAGTCTCTAAGGTTAAAATTGTGGATGAATCAATCTTGTATTTCTCTAGGGTTTCTCTCACAAAATTCTCTCTGGAAGCTCTCTCAATATCATGGGAATGAGGGGTATTTATACTGGAATGAGAATGGAATGTGAAATGTCAGATTTTCCCAAACAGGGCATTTTGGCGACTTGACCTCGCAACTGGGTTTAGTCGCGAGTTCAAGACAAAAGCTAACGGCCTGGCCAGCCTGGGACTTTTGTCTTATAGTGCAACAGCTGGCGCGACTCTTCTGCTTCTGACATGCTTGGCACGTGTGCAGACTTTTGGCGACTTGCAAGTCGCGACTCACCTGCGAGATCCAGTCGCAAGACTCTGTTTCCTTGCACACTTTTGAGCATTTCTTCACACTCTCTCACTCACTACCCTTACAAGTTTCCCACCTAAATACAGGGTTACTAAGTGTTGAATTACAAGCAAATTGGCACTGAATAAAGCCAACAAGATGGTTGATTAATATCAACCTTACAATCTCCCCCTTTGGCTATTCCGTGACAAAACCCTACAACAGACTCTAGACTTAAAGTGTGAGTTGGGAACAATTGAACAAAACTCACTCACACCTAACTCTAGATTCTGAAACGCTCTTGAACATATGAACAAGTAACTCTTGAAACATAACAACATAGCAATATCATTGTATGCAGAAACACTTGAGATGCATGTGGAGCAATAAAAGTATGATCAAGCAAAATGGAATAAAGCAATAGACCATGGCAAGATCAAACAAGCAATCACTATACAAAAGTGATTACTATGCTCATTCACACAAGTAATGAACATCCGGACATGCAATGTGATAAGCTCAATTAAAGAGTATCATTTGCAAGTCCAACACTCAACCAATGCATACAAACATATAGCATTAACAAGTACTAAAGCACAATGCATAAAGGCTGCATAAGCAAAGTGTTGCAAATACATGGTACAAACCATAAAAGTCTACAAACAGCATAAGTGCATGGAAATAAACCCTAAAAGCTTACAAAAGCAACATGGGTACAAACACAGATAAAAAACAATAGATTGAAATAATACTGAAATAGCATCAGAGTATCAAAACTTTAAACCAAAAGCAGTAAACATAAATAAGCAGTTATAAAACTAAAACATAGACTTCTTGCTACTTCTCCCCCTATCACTGCACTCCCCCTGTCAATGACATCATCTCCCCTTTTTTGTCATGGAATAGCTAGTTGTCATTCTCTTCTAGCTTCCGATGAATTTCATCCATCTGAGTTTCGAGAGATGTTAACTGTTTATCAAGACGGGAGTGTTGGCAGTACATGATCTTAGTAAGTCCTGAAATCTTGAAGTGCAGCCATGATGATGTCAAACTTTTCATCATAGGAATGAGAGGTAGAACTTGAGCTTCCTTGAGGAGCATGATGTTCTTGCTTGACAGTCTTCTTGGTGTGACTCATACTTGCTTGAAGAGTACGACCATTAATTGGACTTGGCCTAGAGTGAGGGCACTCATTAGCAGAGGGACGCACAACTTTGAGCTTCAGAATCTGAGATATGAGACGATAAAACGGAATACAATTCCTTGAGGTAGTTCGGTTAACTGTCTTAGCCAAAATGTGAAAGATGTGGGAGCATACATCAATTTCCACATCAGATACTAGATCATGAAGAAATAGTGCTCGTCCAAGGTTGATGTAGCCTGTGCTTGACAATGGATAGAGATTGCTACACATGATTGTTGACATAAGCCTTAATTCTGGAGAAAGTGATGCCACATTGATTGACGTTCCACTGGAAGAGAATTCCAAATCAGCTCCTAATACTTTCCAAAGTGTGCCCTTATCTGGAACCAAATCATCGTAGACAGGTGGGATAGGAAGTATGGGCCGGTTGATGTTAAGAATTTCAGATAGATACACCGGAGTTACCGAGAATCGCTTTCCTCTAACCCAGCATTTGATCTCTTCTCCTTTTACAATAGCATTGGCATGAAACTCTTTCACCATATTCTCATAGGCATCTTCAAGATCAGAGAGAAGAAAATTCTAGTCTTTTGTGGCAAACCAGGTAGGAATTTTGGTATCTAAAAGAGATGACTGATCAACGGCTCTTTCAGCCAATAAATGAGCATCTTGAAAATGGTTCTTAAAAGATTCAAAAGCAGCATAAGACCTAAACAAGTTAGGATCAAACATTCCTGTTGAAAAACGAGCTCTCTTTGGTCTAAGGGAATCTTCATCAACATCAATGATTGGCTTTTTCCCTTTGTTGCTGCCACCTTTCACAACTGAAGTCTTGAATGGTGACATATCCACTCTGCATTAGGGATTATAAAAAAAAACAACACCCAACAGAAAAATACCAACCAATATTAGCAAAGGGTTAGAATCAATTTATGAGCATTTAGGAAAAGAACGCTAAAAACTTGGGATTTAGGGTCCAAACATGACAATGGGAGTGTGTGGGTGAACAATAACCAAAGGAGCTCACATAAAAGATTAAAAAAAATCACACCCAAAGAAGCCGAACAGTATTATCACAGAATCAGACACCCATATTCAAAAAAATATACCAATAGTACAGATCCATTCAAAACTCAAACGAAGACCACACACACAGATCCAAGAAAATAATGTTCAAATCATGAATGATGAGGTGAAAATAGGAAAACCCATACCTTTCTTTTGAAGATTGAAGTGAGAATGAAGCAGAAATAAAGGTTTTCAAAGAGTTTCTCGGTGAGTTTCAGAGAGAGAAATAGGGAAGACAGTGAACAGTCACTTGATTTCGAGGGAAAACTGAAAAGTTTTTGAAATCAGACTCTAGAACGCAAAATACGCACTTTTCGCGACTGGATCAAGTCGCCAGGGTAAGCCACGAAACACTGTGAAGGTAATAAATTTGAAAATTTCTCTAAGTGTTTTTCACGATTGGAAGATCTACCCGCGAAGGAGTCGCGAGTTGAGCCGCGAAAATCTCTGAGTAACCCTAGCGATTGGACCTTCCACCCGCGAACAAGTCGCTAAACTGAGCTGCGAAAAATTTGAAACTCAAATTTTGAAAAATTTTCTAAGTATTTTTCGCGACTGGATACTGACTCGCTAGTAAGCCGCGAAAAATCTCTGAGTGGGCTCGCGACTGGGGCTTACGACTGGGATAACCCGCAACTTAGTCGCCAAAACAGGGGAAACAGTTTTTGAAATTTTAGATATTTTTGTAAAAACAAAATACTTTCCAAAAACAACTAAAAACACTCAAAAATCTTTTTGTGTTTGATCAAACAAAGATTGAGCATGTGAAAACACATTTAATCAAGTACAATCACACAAATGAATATGGCATTCATTGAGCATAGACTTATGTGTTGTGTGTGGATATCAAAAATAGGATAGTCCTTAGTTCAATGTGAAGTTTCAATGATCAATTCAATCAAGGTATACACAATTAGCACTAGATAATGTGACCTATCTCAATTATAGAAACATGCATATATGACCTCCCACAAGAACTTGATTACATTCTTTGAAACTTTTCATTTGGCTCCATATTTAACATATCATTTGCACTTTTTGAGCAAAGAAAATCTCATTGTGAGATAGATGCCTGAAATTTTTGATATTTCAATTTATGAGTTAGTCTTTGGCTTTTTGGGCATCAAACATTTTATTTTGGTCGCTTTCCCTTTTTCCTAGTCAAATACTAGTATGTGCGACAGGCTATTGCAGTTCTATATCTCTTTTTATTTGGAGATTTACATTTAGAGAGCTCTTTTAAGCAAAAACAAAACTAAAGAGTGGGAAGATATCTAGGCATGACTCTATGCATGTCTCAAGATCAACAAAACCATTCACTAATCATTCATGACAAGGTTGAAGATCTATTTACAATAGTCATATAGATTTCAGAATTTCTCCCACATTGATATGAGTGCAAAGGGAACAAGCTAAGCTCGTAGATGCACATGGCCATTAGTACAAAGGTATAGAGCAAAATATGATTTGAGACAAAACTCAACAAAGTTGATCAAACATTTTGGATTTTCTATTTTTTATGTGTTTTTGAATTTTTGACACAAGAAAAGTATAGATTGATCAAAACAAGATCAGTAAAAAAAATTTAATCAAAAACTCACAAACAAAATGAATCATATGAAGAGGTGCTAAACACAAACACAATGTAGAACTCTACACAAAGCACATATGGAAGATAGAGTTTAGGGAATGATACCGACACCAATGGTCTTATGCAGGGATTCAAACCTAGGGCCATCAAGAGGTTTAGTGAATATGTTAGCCTTTTGATTTTCTGTATTGATGAATTCCAGACATATTATCTTGTCCTCTACCAAGTCTCGAATGAAATAATACCGAATCTCAATATGCTTTGATTTGGAGTGCTGAACTGGATTCTTTGACAGATTTATTGCACTGGTGTTATCACAGAACACACACATGGTGTCTTGAGAAATTCCATAGTCATGTAGTAGTTTTCTCATCCATAACAGTTGGGCACAACAACTTCCTGCTACAATATATTCAGCTTCAGCAGTTGAAAGGGAGACTGAATTTTGCTTTTTGCTCATCCATGAGACCAAGTTATTTTCAAGATAGAAACAACCACCAGAAGTGCTTTTTCTATCATCAATGCATCCAGCCTAGTCTGCATCTGAATATTCCGCCAAACACTCATTCGAATCTTTAGAATACCAAATCCTATATTCAGACATGTCATTCACATAGCGAATGATTCGCTTGACTGCTGTTAAGAGGGACTCTTTAGAAGCAGCTTGAAATCGAGCACAAACCTCGACACTTAATGCAATATCCGGCCTACTAGCTATGAGATAGAGAAGACTACCAATCATGCTTCGATATAGTGTTGGATCAACGTCAACACCATTTGCATCTATGCTCAGTTTCGATGATGAACTCATGGGAGTAGAAGTGTGTTTCTTCGAATCCAAGCTAAATCATTTGACAAGATTTTTGGCATATTTCTCTTGAGAGATAAATATTCCATCTCCCCGTTTTTTTACTTGAATCCCTAGGAAGTAGTTCAACTCTCCTACCATGCTCATTTCAAATTCCTATTTCATTTCTTCCGAGAATTCATGAGCTAGTTGATCAATTGTAGATCCAAAAACAATGTCATCCACGTACATTTGAGCGACAAGGAGAGATTTTTCATCTCTTTTGACAAACAAAGTTCGATCAGCTTGGCCTCTTTTGAATCCACGATCCAACAAGTATGTTGTGAGACAATCATACCATGCTCTTGGTGCTTGCTTCAACCCATACAGTGCTTTCTTCAACCTTAGCACATGATCCAGAAAGTGAGGATCTTGAAATCCCTCTGGTTGCTCAACGAATACTTCTTCATTTAGAAAACCATGCAGAAAGGCACTTTTCACATCCATTTGGTACAGTTTGAAATCCATAACACATGCTATGGACAACAGATTTCGAATTGACTCTAGTCTTGCTACTGGTGCAAACGAATCATCAAAGTCTATGCCTTCCACTTGAGTATATCCCTGTGCTACCAGCCTAGATTTGTTTCGGACAACCTCACCGTCTTCATCAGTTTTGTTCTTGAAGATCCACTTGGTGTCGATCACATGGGTGTCTTTGGGCCTTGGAACCAACTCCCATACATCATTTCTAACAAACTGATGTAGCTCTTGATGCATAGACTCTATCCAGTTCTCGTCTCTAAGAGCTTCCTCTACCTTTTTAGGTTCGAATTGAGCAAGGTAACAATTGTATGTCATATGATTCGCACTGTATTTTGGTCATTTTCTCAGCCGAAGTCCCTCATTTACATCACCAATGATATTACTTGATGGATGATTGAGAATTACCCTTGAAGACGGTCTCTTGGAGGAAGAAGGTTCTTCATCTCGAGAGATCGGAGGGTGAACTTCCGGAGGGGTGAGAGGGCTAGGAGGCCCTTGTGTTGATCTAGTCTCCTTTCTTGGTATAGGGGGTGTGGACTCTTTTTTCGGTGATTCTCTCTCAATATCATCATCTTGTGACATGTTGTCCTCAACCTCCCCCTTCTTCAAGTCAGATCCTTCACCATCATCAATATCTCTTTCAGATATGGTGTCATCGATGACCACATCTATTGATTCCATCACTGTCTTAGTGCGTTTTTTGAACACTCTATACGCTCGGATATTTAATGAGTAGCCTAGAAAAATCCCTTCATCACTCTTAGCATCAAATTTTCCAGGATTCTCTCTATCATTAAGAATATAGCACTTACTCCCAAATATTCGGAAATATTTCACCTTCAATTTCTTTTCTCGCCAAATTTCATATGATGTCTTCTTCGTTCTTGCTCGAAAGTAGATCTTATTCCCAATATGACATGAAGTATTCACCGCTTCAGCCCAAAACTTCTGTGGAAGGTTTTTGTTGAGTAACATTACTCGAGCCATTTCTTGAATCACCCGATTCTTCCTTTCAACTACTCCATTTTGTTGTGGAGTCTTTGGGGTTGAGAATTCCTTCTTGATGCCGTGTTCATTGCAAAATGCTTCAAACTTCGCATTTTCAAACTCCTTTACGTGGTCACTTCTGATCTTGACTATAGGTACTCCTTTTTCATTAATCAGTCTCTTGCACAATTTCTCCATCTTGTCACATGCCTCTAATTTCTCTCTAAGAAAATCCACCCAAGAATACCTTGAGAAGTTGTCAGCCACCACCATAATGTAACGCTTTCCACCCATGTTTTCTGTTATTGTTGGACCTATTAGATCAACATGCAGTAATTCTAAAGGGCGAGAGGTTGCAACCATAGTCACTTTCGGATGGCTTGACTTTGTTTGTTTCCCTAATTGACATGAACCACAAACATTCTTCTCAATTTTCCCAAACTTTGGTAAACCAACCATTGCTTCAAGCTTCGAGACTTTTGCCACTTGTTTGTAATTATCATGTCCAAGTCGTTGATGCCACAACTCTAAGAGATTTACCCGGGCACTCTGACATGCTATGCTTGGTTTGGGAATGACCCTTTAACTATTGTCGGTGGTCCTAAGTCCCTTCAGAACTTGAACACCTTCTTCATTCAAGATTAGACATCCTTTCTTTGAGAATTGAACTAAGTCGTCATCACAAATCTAAGTAATACTCAGCAAGTTCACTTTTAATCCCTTAATATGCAGCACATCAGTCAACAATGGCAATCCCGGAATGTCCACCGTTCCCTTTCCAAGAACTTGTGAATGACTACCATCTCCAAATGTCACAAAGCCATCTTCCTTCTCTTTAAGAGTTTTGAACAGAGACTTATCTCCAGTCATATGCTTTGAACAACCGCTGTCAAGGTACCACAAACATGAATTAAATACTTTCAAAGCGGTATGAACAAAAAGACATGCATGAGAGAGACATTCTTGACCCTCGAAGCAGGACTCATTTTCCTTTATTTCATTCAAGGATGAGTGAAGTTTTCTTTTTAGACGATCAAGTTTATCACACAAATGTCTATTTCTCCTCTCATACTTATAGACTAAGGACTTTGACTCATATAAGCTGTTATGAATATCATGGTTTCTATGAACTAGGGATTTCAGCATGTGACAGAAGATTCTAGCATGTTTCTTTGATTTAAATAACTCTAAAAACACATTACTAGAACAGTCTTCAAAAATACTCGTGGAGTCTTTTTCACAAACATCTTTACTCTCCTTCATGTTGGTTTTGACCAAGACACTTTTCAAACAACACCAAGGGGTCAAGGAACACACTTAGGTATTTAACCACAGCAAGTGTACCCGCTCTGATACCAATTGTAAGTTCAAAATGGGTATAAACCACCCTTGAACATTTAGACCCCAATTACAAAAATACCAATTCAAGGATTATATCAAACAATTAATGTGCAGAACATGATAACAAGCTTATAACAGAATTGATAAACAATCTAAGCCAAATATAAACACATCCACAGTAGTAAATATAAGGCAAAGATAAAAGAAGGAAGATGCAAACACTCGGACAACACACGATGTGTTATCGAAGAGGAAACTGAAGCCCTCGGCGTAAAACCTCTCCGCCGCCCTCCAAGCAGTCAAATAATCCACTAAAGAATATAGTTGGGATACATGAACAGCAGAAGACCCTCCAAGCCTAATCTACCTAAGTACCTAAGCCCTCCAAGCTTCTTGCTCCAACGAGGTTACGCCGAACCTATTTCTTCTTTAGCTTACCGGATTCCGCTACTAGACCATAGCATCAACCAATGTAGATTGTTTCTTTCCTAACTGCTTCCCAACAGCACCGAATAAATCTTCTCACAGACGTGGGTGGTGTGAGATAAGGATTTGGCTAAAGGCCTCTTAAGGGTATAACAATGGAGAGGAAGAGAGTAGAGGAATTTGTAGAGTCTCTAAGGTTAAGATTGTGGATGAATCAATCTTGTATTTCTCTAGGGTTTCTCTCACAAAATTTTATCTGGAAGCTCTCTCAATATCGTGAGAATGAGGGGTATTTATACTAGAATGAGAATGAAATGTGAAATGTCAGATTTTCCCAAACAGAGCATTTTGGCAACTTGACCTCGCGACTGGGTTTAGTCGCGAGTTCAAGCCATTAGCTAACGACCTGGCCGGTCTGGGACTTTTATCCTGTAGTACAACAGTTGGCGCGACTCTTCAGCTTTTGACATGCTTGGCACATGTGCAGACTTTTGGCGACTTGCAAGCTGCAACTCACCTGCGAGATCCAGTCGCGAGACTCTGTTTCCTTGCACACTCTTGAGCATTTCTTCACACTCTCTCACTCACTACCCTTACAAGTTTCCCACCTAAATACAGGGTTACTAAGTACTGAATTACAAGCAAATTGGCACGGAATAAAGCCAACAAGGTGGTTGATTAATTTCAACCTTACATCTTCTTTCTTCATTCCTCACGTTGCCAGAGGCTAAGATTGCCATCTGGGAATCTTGGGCTTCCCTTTATTGGTGAGACTCTGTAGCTTATTTCAGCTTACAAGACTGTGAACCCAAAATCCTTTATAGATGAGAGGGTGAATCGGTTCAGCCCCATATTGCACACTACTGTTTGGAACAATTTGAAGTATAGGTTAATTGATGTTACTATTTTGAACATGTAAATTTAGTTAATAATTTTTTAATTAAAAACATGCCACATCATTAAAAAAAGTGTCAAGTCATTGTTCTGTTAGCCATGTAAGTAACATCGTTAACAGCTATTAGTAAAAGGACCAATACAACTAAGTTTTAAAACTTAAGGGACTAATTGTGCTCGCTTCAAACTTGAGGGACCAATTGCGCACACAGGGCAAATTTTAGGGACCAATAATGTAGTTTCGCCGATAATAAAGTTATATTGGTTAATTATAGTTAATTTCTTTTTTTGAACAGAATTATAGTTGATTTCAATAATTGCAGAAATAAGATACAACACCTAAAAGAAAATAATATGTTTGGATTAAAGGGAGTTAGAGGAGGAGAGTACATTATAGTCATTTGCTATTCACACATTGGTCCAATATCTCTCCATTATTTTAGTTAAATTGAACTCCGTATGAGTTAAATGAAATAAGTAGTGGGGTTGTACGTTCTAATTTTAATGGAAAGGGCATGCGAGTGAGGAGGGTGGATTGGGACCCAATTTTGTTTCATGCTTTGGCATTACATAGAGGGGGAATTGAGAAAAGAGAATCTGTTCTTTCATAGCTTCATCACTATGAAAAGGATTAGCATTGTTGCCGTTGGTGGGAATAATATTTTCATATATACCATCATTTATTCAACAGTTAAATGGTGCAAGAGTAGGAAGTGAAAGCAGTAGAAGAGAGATTGATTGATTTATTGACACCATATATTCTTTGTGTAATTGCCAATTTGCTCTTCTCTGGATTGATCATAGTCATCAAGGTCTCTATAGAGAAAGGGTGCAGTCGTTATGTGCTATTGTCCTACGGACAAGCTTTTGGACCTCTAACCACGGGTGTTCTTGCACTTCTTTACAAAAGGTTTCCTTCCATCTTTTCCCTTCTTATAATGGCCCTTTCTTATTATTCTTGGCACTAATCTTCTTTTTCTTCATTTTTTATTTCCTTATAAAATATTTTCATGTTTGTCTGTTTACCTTAGAGGTTGGGGTTGAATCCCTAATGTTTCCGTTGGAAACACTAATTGCAGTTGGAAATACCAAATGATGCTAATTGAGATACGAGACTCTTAATAACTTCAAATAATTTCTCTCATTGATTATCAAAAAGTTATAAAGTGATATGATACTAACCATAACTTATTAATGAGAAATGTTAACCAATGCGCATTGGTTTAGGGGTTATTTTGAGGAAAAAATTGGCAAATGCCCTTTTTGAGCAAAAATTGTAGCGTTTTGCCCAATTTCTTAAACTAATTAGGGAAATGCTCCTCTTTTGTAACTTGATTTAAGATAAATCAAGTTTAAGAAAAAAAAAATTTGGAGTCCTACAATGGCGTTTAAAGGAGCCTATAGTGACGTTTTAAAGACCTATAGTGGTGTTTTGTAACTCGACCTTCATGAAGTCGAGTTATAGGCAATTTTTAATATTTTTTTTATCTATAACTCGACTTCATGGAAGTCGAGTTACAAAACGCTACCATAGGTCCTTAAAACATCACTATAGACTCTTTAAAAATGCCGCTATAGGGCTTAACTCGATTTATCTCAAATCGAGTTTCAAAAGAGGAGCATTTCCCTAATTAGTTTGGAAAAGAGGGAAAAATGCTACATAATTTTCCTGAAAAGGGCATTTGCCCATTTTCTCCGTTATTTTGGGAAACATTTTATTGGGAAAATGATAAAACAATAAATATTTTTGATAGCTTTTTATATTTTCCCTGAAAGTTGTGATAAATTTTTTCTATTATAATTTATTAATAATTGCTTTAAGAGCATCTGTTAACATGATCCTTAATGTATATAGAGTATAGCAAAAATGGTAGACATCCCTTACCTTCGATGACATCAACAACAAAAGAATTTACTCTTTGCCATAGTAAAAGGTATATCACACTTGAATTAGGAGAATATTCAAGTCTTCAATCCTCACTAATCATCAAATAATTGCAAAAAATGATTTTCAAAAGCTTGAAAAATGCAAGAAAGCAGGACAAAATTGCCAAATGCCCTTTTCGGACAAATTATGTAGCACTTTTCCCCCTTTTCCAAACTAATTAGAGAAATGCCCATCTTTTGTAACTCGATTTGAGATAAATCGAGTTAAAAAAAAAAAAAAAAACATTTGTGGAGCCCTATAGTGGCGTTTTAAAGAGCCTATAGTGATGTTTTAAGGACCTATAGTGGCATTTTGTAACTCGACCTCCATCAACTCAAGTTATAGGCAATTTTTTTTTAATTTTTTTTTACCTATAACTCAAGTTCATGGAGGTCGAGTTAGAAAACGCCACTATTGGTCTTTAAAACGTCATTATAGGCTCCTTAAAAAGTCACTATAGGGCTTTACTCGATTTATCTCAAATCGAGTTTTAAAAGATGAGCATTTCTTTTATTAGTTTAGAAAAAGGGGCAAAATGCTACATAATTTGCCTGAAAATGGCATTTGGTGATTTTGTCCCAAGAAAGCGTCTTCTAATTCGCATGTTGATTTGTGCAAGCTTGAGCCCATCTGACGTGCAAAACTATTACTTTGATGTCTTTGGACAAGTGTGTAACACGTGTGGGGAGTTATGCCACGTCCTTGTATCCCGTTCTAACACTTATAGAGGCCTGTTCTATAGAGTAGATGCAAGAAAAAACTACTTTCCAAAAAATAAATGGTTATAAATATTTACATAATATATATGCAACGACTTTGATAATTTGAACTCACACTGCCCTCCTCTCCCAAGCACTTATGGCTTGGGCAGGTACAAATTCTCCCAACAGTGGTCAATAGGACCACACTTTGAATTTGACACGAGAAAGGGTGGTTGAATTACTTTCTACTAAGTACACATAGTGGACTCATATGTAAATAATATAACCAAATCATATATTTGTCAAACATTAACAAATATATAAGTTATGTCGAAGTGTTTGTCCATAAATGAACTGAATGGGCAGTGGTGCAGGAGATAACTATTGTCTCCATGTAGGCGCTTAATTAATTCTTGGCCTTTTATAGGTCCACTCTTCCACGCTTTATAGAAACAAGAGAAACAGTGGTTGAATTACTTTTTACTAAGTACCAATAGTAAATCCATGTATAAATAATGTAACCAACAAATATATAAGTGGTGTCAAAGTGCATGTCCATAAAAGATCTGAATGGACAGTGGTGCAGGGGATAACTATTGTCTCCAGTGGCGCTTAATTCTCAGCCTTTTATTGGCCACCTATCCATGCTTTATAGATAGAACTATAGAAGATAAAGAATGATTGAAGAGAAATCATTACCAGTGGGGGAGATACCCAATCCAGCTATTTTTGGACTTATGATTTGGTGGGCTCAAAGAGATTTCGCCTCTTCCCTAAGTTCTCTCCCTACAAATTTTATAATCAAAAGATAAATAAGAGAATCACTAAAAATTGGACAAAGTTTGACTAGAAACTAGTTTCAGTTAATAGTCACAACTCCACTCAATATATATATATATGTATAATGTAAATTTTGACAAATTCACTATTGGATTACATTTTCTTTTTATATTCTTTATGCTTACAAATTTTCATAAGACCAAATTTCAATATTTGTGTCATCAATCAAATGATTAAATTTCAAATTTTTATAGTTTAAAATTATGCATAAAAAATAAGTTTATGAATAGAATAATAAATAACATTTAATTGGCACATAATTTGACATTTGTGTTAAGAACACAAAGTATATACAATCCAACAGTTGAATTTTCAAAATATAAAACTATTTTAATTTTTTTAGTGGGAGTTGTAGCCATTGTCTAGTTTTTCAACCAAGTTTCTTCCAAAAATATAATTTCTATATTTTTTAAATTAACTATTTTTAATAAAAATTTAAATTTAAAAACAACTAATTGCTAATGATACAACTAATATGTTGCCAACCAACTATTCCAAAACTTGTAAGGGTATATTATTTTGATATTACCCACTAAAATAGTGGAATCCATATAAAATATGATCTTACAGCTCTTTCAACTAGTTGGAATATGGCTTATTTGAACAGAGCTGTCACTTATGAGTGAAAAGCTTTAAAATAATAATAATAAGAAGAAGAAGAAGAATAAGGGAGGAGGAGGAGGAGGAGTTTCTTGAAAAGATTTAGATGCGACCAACATATTCTAAAACCTTATATAATAGTCGAGCAATTGGCTGATGACAAGATTACATATTGGCGCTATTTTGATCTAGTGTTTGTGCCAGCCCACTAACCCCAAGAGAGGGTACACCAAAGACAAAGACAGTCCAACCAAAGAACAAGGGCACACCTTCACAGCTTTATTTGCTGTTACACAAGTACTTATTCATATTCATAGAAGGCATGCCACACTAGGAACGGTTTGTGAATATGAAGTATTGTCAACCAGAGGGAAAGCTCTATCAACTCCTTCTCTCGCTTTGCATCCACAGAGAGATACATTGTTGCCATTGTGACTTGGTCGTCAAAGGAAAGGGGCAAGAACAACCTTAAAGCACTATTAAATGTCCTAAAAGTTGTCAATCCTTAGCATCTCAAGTGCCAACAAATACCTTTGGTTTCACTTGATTTGAACCATCTCCATCAAGCCATTGCTTACGGCCTTTTGTAGTTTGCAGACCTCACCCATTCTCTCTAAAGCTTGCCACCCTTATCTATTAGATAAGCTTGAAACACTTCCTCCATTATGTAACAGTCAAAGGTTTTCTGGAATGCTATTGGAATCGTCCTATGAACGTTTTCCTTTGAATGTTTGTTTAGTTGTTTGATTAGGAAATCTCAAACGTCGAAGACAGCTGGGCCATTATGTTAGCCTCAACATTGGCCTTTCTAGGAACATGGTCAATCTGAATTTCATCAAACTCGGTGAATCCAGTCTAGGGCTCCTTTTGTGTATGGCTGCTACTTTGCTTCAGTTGCCTAATACTCATCGATAACTTGTCTCACTACTAGCTGAGAATCACCCTTATTAACGTTAACATGGTTGGATCGCATACCCATTTCCACAGTTAGTTCCTTGATAAGCAAGGCTTCATAGTCAGCTACATTGTTCGTGCATAGGAAAAAAAGCGGCGCCCAGCACAGCTGAAGAAGCCTAGCCTAGTTTCAGAAGTGCTAATTCAGT
The DNA here is from genome assembly GCA_023736055.1 of Quercus glauca. Taxonomy (NCBI): domain Eukaryota; kingdom Viridiplantae; phylum Streptophyta; class Magnoliopsida; order Fagales; family Fagaceae; genus Quercus; species Quercus glauca. The sequence continues at coordinate 31,072,061 of CM043318.1, read as the reverse complement.
TCGGATAGACTTCATTCAAGAGCGCTGCCGCCCTCGGAATTAATAAGAAAACAAGTGCTTCAGATCCATGAATAAACCGAAATGAAAGAAGAGACGTTTCTTGCTCGGCACCTAAAGGCCCCCCCCCCCCCCCCCCCCCCCCCAAACAAAAAAACCTTTAAAAAAAAAAATTCTAGCATGTGTATTAAAAAAAAGAATTTTAATTCTGGCTCTTAAATTTATATACTTGGCCCCCTCCCCAAAAAATTTACACAAATTGACCCAAGAAATCCAACAAATAGATAACAAGCAAAATCTTTAAAAAAAAAAAAAAAATGCACATATCTAGATAATAAGAAAAAATTTTGGACAAATCATAAATCCGATCTAAGCAAAATCAATAACAACAAATTAATTACAAATCCTAGCAAAAAAAATCACAAAAAACCCAATTTCTCCCTCTCACTTGAAAGTTCTATGCCCCTCTCAAATGACTCCACCCTCATAGCCATAAAGACAACTCCTATACCACATATTGATCGCTTTATCCACGTATCAGTTAGACTTTGAAAATATTAAGACGTGTCATTTGCCTTGCAAAACTCTTGATTATAAAATCTTATTATTAAATTTTTCTTCAAGAGAAAAAATACAAATAATAATTAATAAATTAATGCTAATAATGCAACTTTGTCAACCTCTAGTATTGATATTCCAATTTTTTAAAATCTAAGAACAAAGAACTTTGGCCCCCCTTAAATTTGAATCCGGGTTCCGTCCCTGCCTAAAGCGCACTATGCTTGGCTTCAACAAATTATATATTTCGGTGGAACTGGTGAACCAAGCAAGCTAGCTAGATGTGTGCAACAAAGGGCTCATAGTACTTGCTAGCGTAGCTATGCAATGGAAGGGAAGAGGCCTAAATCAACCCCCTTCCGTTTTTTTTTTCAATTTTTTTTTAGCCTAGCTACGCAGTGGAAGGGAAGGAGTCTATATTGACCTCCTTCCTTCTTCGTTTTCTTTCAAAAAAGCAGATTCGGAAAATTAGTTATTACCTTTTTCATTTTCAAAAATATCCATAATTTAATTAACTTATCTTTATTCTTTAAAAAAAAAAAAGAAAAGAAAAGAAATGAGGTTAAAACAGTAATTAAACAAAAATTAAAAACAAAAAAACTATCAGTTATCAACTCCCCACTAGATAGCCAACCTACCAATGTTTAACACAAAAAAATTTAACTTCCCACTACCCACTTGTTCTATCAAGGAAAAAAAAAAAAAAACACTACCCCACCTTCCTATCAAAAAAAGAAAAGACTATCCCTTTTTTTTCCTAGCGACAGAGATAAAAGTGATAAAAAGAGCTACAATGACAAACACAACGCAGTTAACAATCCAAACCCCATCATAATCATTCAAAAACCCAAATAGCACACATTATCAAAAACATATCTTTTTTTCCCTAAAATTTAGCACAAATTATCTTATCTCACACACTTTTGTTGAATCTTTTTCCTAAAAGTTAGCACACACTATCTCTATTTAAAAATATCTCACACATCTCTTTTTCTGTTTCTTCGCAATTTGCACAAACTTTTATATTGTCTCAATTTCTTGGTCACTTCATCAACATCTCCAATTTCAGAAAGGTTTGTTTCCTTTGACATTGTTGAAATTATTAATTTATTAGTTTGTGTATTTTGTTTCTTTAATTTTTTAGTAATCTCACAAGTTTTTAATCTCCATTTCTTTATATTTTTCCCATGGGTTTATTCTTTTGAATTTGTGTGCATTATTTCTTTATCTTTTATCTTTTTCTCCATTAGCTATGGAAATCTATTACATATCAGGCGCTCTTTATCTGAATAACTTTCATATGCAAACTGCCAGTAATTGCAAACCACAGTCAAAGTCAAGTTATCAACACATTGCAGGCCATCCATAACCATCTGTAGACATGTAGAAGATCAGTTTGCAACTGAGACCAAGTTTCTTCTTTGCTCTCCACCTGATTTATTTCAAGTATAAAATAATATGTGATTCTAAATTACTCTTACAACCATCAATTAGTGAGAGAAATAACTATGGGATTAAATTCTCTCAAAGAATTAGAGATCATTTATTTTTTGTACGTAGCAATTCCTTTTGCCTCTCTTATTAATTCCTCACTTTTCCTAAAGAATCCCACGTCTATGTAAAAAAGAGTTTTTCTTTTTCTTTTCTTTTGTAGGTGGAAAGGCAAAACCTTTGAAGCAACCTAAGTCTGATAATAAACAGTACAGCAAGCGAAACAGGTAAGTTTTCAGTTAATTGAAATTTATGTGCATTTGTGTTTTCAAAGTTTGTAGCTTAAGGGATTGGTAATTTACTGATGTGCAGATATTCTTATGCAATATTCTAGGTGAAAATCTGCTTTGGTATTTTGTTAAACATAGATAAGAATGGACTTTTTTTAAGTGAAAATTGTTCTAGGTTAATTATTTCCACTCATCATAATTCGCAATTGTTCCATTCTTCAATCACAAAAACAAATAGAGGCGTGATAAAATTGTGCATTTATGGGTTAAAAACTTTTTCATATAAATCTCATCACACCTCTAGGTATTTTAGTGATTGAAGAATGAAACAATCACCAACTATAATGAATAAAAATTATTAATCTTAAAAAAAAAAAAAAAAAAAGAAGAGCCATTATTCACACGCGTGAGAGCATGCTTGGAGGTTAGTAAATTACGCGCATGCTTAGACGCTGGTAAATTATTAATGTCAATATGTAACGCATGACTCACACGGCTCATATATTTATGCTATTTGAAAAGGGACCCAGATGCACAACCATTTTGATAAGACCAGAGCCACTAGACCACTACCATGTTTTACTTTTATAAAAGTAATAGCATTTCTATTGCTATCACTATCTCTATCTGTATCTATATCTCTTTTATTTATTTATTTATTTTTAATTTTTTATAATCTTATGATAACTTTCGCCAGATATCATTTTTGAGCAAATTAATTTCCTTAGTTTTATCTAAGATTACAAATAACAATAATTCTAATAACACAACCTCTAGCACACTCTCTCTCATTATTTTAGGTGGATGATAGCGAATGATAGATGAAAAAAATGGTAGATACATATAAAAGTGAAAAATAGTTACAATTCATCACATAATATAATTGTGAGAAATGATGCTACAAAAATTGTTATACAATTTTTCACAACTAGCATGCTTTGAGTTAGAGTGGTTCTACTGCCACAATTTTTCTCTTTAAGTTAACATGTTCGAGTGCAGCTAACTAGAATTTTAAGTCACTCGTTCATCATTCAATAATGAACCTTTGTCTACCAACTTCTTAGTATATATAAGGATCCTCTTTGTTTCCAAGTGAAATGGTGAGTGCCCATATTTAATTACAATTAAATTAAACCAAATTTTGAAACATTGTTGATAAGGGTATATATTATTTTGAGTTAAAAAGAATCTATAGAAACAAAAAGGTTGACAAAAAGTTTAATATATGTTGATGTGACATCTTGTTAGTGTTGAATAAAAAAGTTATATCCATGGTGAATCCAAATAAAAACTTGAAAATTTACTTATTTAATGATTATGAAATTCTGTGTATGGAGTAGCATTGCTATTTGAGTCACCTGTCAGACAACGATGTTATTTTGTCTACCAACTTTTTAACTTTTTCAAAAAGAATATACTTTTATATAAGTTGTTGTATTTTGACCACTATCTTTATGTATTGTATTTATTTTCAATAATCTTAATATAACTTTACTGGCTATCATATTTGGCTAGGTAAAGAATTTATACAGTTGAATATCAAAGATTTATGTAATATTTTGTATGTTTTATTTTGTGATTCAATATCTTCACATCAAAATAAATATCCCCACCCTTGGTGATTACTGATTACCATTATATTTTTGGTATGCATTATTCAAAAAATAATAATAATAATAATTGTGGTTGTAAGCAACCAAACAACATCCCAAAAGTTGCTTTGAATAATGGTGGATCGAAATAAAGGAGATTGATTTTGAGTTAAAAAATTCCCCTCCCTGTTTGGAAATGCAAAACATTTGCATTTTGCATATCCTAAGACACTAAATCTAATCACATATTTATGTTTTTCAATGAAGGAAAAAAATACAGCAATTATGAATTAAGATAAATAAATAAAAAGTATTAGCCTTATAAAAAAAAAAAAAAAATAGCCTCTAAGCAAGCGCACACACGCGTGCTTAGAGGCTCTTCTATTTTTTTTAAAGGTTAATAATTTTTATTCATCATAATTCATTATTGTTCCATTTTCAATCACAAAAACATCTAGAGGTGTGATGAAATTATGCGTTTGTGAGTGAAATAATTTTTTTCATATGAATCTCATCACACTTCTGGGTATTTTTGTGATTGAAGAATGAAACAATCGCAAATTATGATGAATGATAATTATTAATCTTAAAAAAAATAATAATAATAAAAAAAAAACCCTCCATGCACATGCATAAGCGCGTGCTTAGAGGCTAGTAAATTACATGCATGCTTCGAGACTAGTAAATTAATAATGCCAGTATGTAACACATGACTCATATATTTATGCTATTTGAAAAGGGACCCAAACACACTACCATTTTGATAAGACCGGAGCCACTAGACCACTACCATGTTTTACTTTTATAAAAGTAATGGTGTTTCTATCACTATCTTTATTTGTGTCTCTATCTCTTTTATTTATATATTTTTAATTTTTTATAATCTTATCATAAATTTTGCCAGATATCATTTTTGAGCAGATTGATTTTCTTGGTTTTATCAAAGACAACATACATCAATAATTCTAATAACACAACCTCTGGCAACACTCTCTCATTATTCAAGGTGGATTAGAGTGAATGATAGAGGAAAAAAGTTGTAGATACATATAAAATTGAAAAAAATTTACAATTCATCACATTATATAACTGTGAGAAATGATGCTGCAAAAATTGTTATACAATTTTTCACAAACAGCATGCTTTGAGTTAGAGTGGTTCTACTACCACAACATTTTTTGCCACAACTGTGTTGTGGCAAATTACAACTAGACTACATATCATTTTTACATAAACCCACAATTTTTTCTCTACTACTCACAATTTGTAATGTCAAAGTTGTGGCAAAAAAGTTTAGGATCCTAGATTTTTCTCTTTAAGTTAACATGTTTGGGTGTTGTAACTAAAATTTTAAGTCACTCATTCATCATTCAATAATTAACCTTTGTCTACCAACTTCTTAGTAAATATATAAGGATCCCCTTTGTTTCCAAGTGAAATGGTGAGTGCCCATATTTAATTACAATTAAATTAAACCAGATTTTAAAAGGTTGTTGATAAGGGTATATACTATTCTAAGTTAGAAAGAATTTAGAGAAACAAAAGAGTTGACAAAAAGTTTAACATATGTTGATGCGACATATTGTTAGTGTCATATAAAAATGTAATATCCATGGTGAATCCAAATAAAAACTTGAAAATTTACTAAATTAATGATTATGAAATTCTTTGTGTATGGAGTAGCACTGCTATTTGAGTCACCCATTAGACAATGATCTTATTTGTCTACCAACTTTTAACTTTTTCAAAAAGAGTATACTTTTATATAAGTAAGTGTATTTTGACCACTATCTTTATCTCTTTTATTTATTTTCAATAATCTTAACATAATCTTTACCAGCTATCATATTTGACTAGGTAAAGAATTTATACAACTGAATCTCAAAGATTCATGTAGTTTTTTGTATGTTTTATTTTGTAATTCAATGTCTTGACATCAAAATAAATATCCCCACCCTTGGTGAATACTAATTATCATTATATTTTTGGTATGTATTATTAAAAAAAAAAATATGTGGTGGTAAGCAACCAAACAACATCCCAAAAGTTGCTTTGAATAATGGTGGATCAAAATAAAGGAGATTGATTTTTGAGTTAAGGCATTCCCCTCCCCGTTCAGAAATGCAAAACATTTGCATTTTGCATCCAAAAACACTACATCTAATCACACCCCTATATTTTTCAATGCATGAAAATATACAGCAATTCTAAATAAAGATAAATATATAAAAAGTATTAGCCTTAAAAAAAAAAAAAACTAACCTCTAAGCATGCACTCATACGTGTACTTAGAGGCTCTTCTATTTTTTTTTAAAGGTTAGTAATTATAATTATATATATATATATATATATATATATATATATATATTATGTGGTGATATGTGTCACAATCTGATTTGAGGAGCTTTAAGACTATTTCTCCAAGACACGTGGCATCTTTTGATTGGCCGAAATGTCTTGATTTTCAAGGTGACACTTGTCAGCACTCGATTGGACTGTTTATGTTATTGCTTACATGCGCCGGGTTGTTTTTGTCATTGCTTACACGCGCTGATGTGTGATTGGATTTTGCATGCTTTTTATGTCTTTTTTTCAACGACACTTGACAAATTTCTGTTGATTTTTGAATATTGATAGCAAAACCTAGTAGCAGTACATGACGCTCTGTAATTGGCCATACTTTGCATAATTGTATCAGCTTGTAATAGGTCAGGAATTTTCTCACTCCACATATATATATTTTCCATAATTCATTCTACAGTTATCTCCAATATGATTTAAGAAGAGTGCAATTATAACTTTAGGAGCAAGTGAATGGAGTTAAAGATGGAAGAACAGGAAGAGAGTGCAAGAGTTGGAAGTGAAAGCAGAAAAAGAGAGAGATTAATTGATGTATTGACACCATATATTCTCTGCATAATTGCCAATTTCTTCTTCGCTGGATTGATCATAGTCGTCAAGGTCTCTCTAGACAGAGGCTTCAGTCCATATGTGCTAGTGCCCTATGGACAAGCTTTTGGAGCTCTAACTACTGGTGTTCTTGCACTTCTCTATGAAAGGTTTCCTTCCAATTTTTCCCTTCTTTTAACAGTCATTTCTTATTATTATTGGCGCCAATCTTCTTCTTCTTCTTCTTCTTCGTTTTATTTTTTTCTTTTAAAATATTTTCGTGTTTGTCTTTATAACCTTGTTAGCTTCATACAAATTCTGCAATTAAGATTCTGGCTCATTATATCACAGACATGACACAAGAAAATAAATATGAAGCTCTTGGGTTTTGGCAAAGTATTTTGAATTTCTTGTTTTTTGAACTTCTAAATTTATATACATAAGATCAATTTATGAATGATAGTAAATAATATTCTTTTAACACAAAATTTGATACTCAAGTTATAAATATAGAAAATGTGTAGTGTACCAACGCGCACCTTTAGTATGAGCTTCACACATAATATAAATCCTTTATACATACATACATACATACATATATATATATATATATATATATTAATGGGTCTAACATGCTGTGAGAAATTCGTATAGTGGAGTAGATAGAAGAGTTAATTGTTTGCTTCATAAAAAACTAATTCTTAGCCTTTAATAAGGGTGTCTATGCTTTATAAGTAGAAGATATGGAGTGAAGAAAAAGACACCTAAGAGCATTAGCATTTAGGGTGTAAAAACTCCCCTAGTTATTATTTTGCCCATGAACTAGTCAAAATCAGCTACAGCAGGTATGGGTTTCTAAATATTTTTAGCAATTATGAACAGTTAGATTGTGTATTTAGAACCTACTGTAGCTAAGGATGTAAACAAAAAAAATTATTATTTTATTAAAATATCACTTCTTTCTCTCTCTTCTTTCAATCACACGGTCACTCCTCTCTTTCATTTCTCATCTTCCTTTCTCTCTCCCCTCTCTCTGATTCGATGTCTCTCTCAGATCGGCGTGGACTAGAGATCAACATCGGCGGTATGAACTGAAGATCAGCAATGACAACATGGTGGTTTGGAGCGGCGATGGTGGATTCTCTCCCTCTCATTACAATTCTCTCTTTCCCTCACTCTGATTCTCTCTCTTAGATTGGATGTGGGTTTTGGTTTTGCTTTGAATTTTTGTTATGGGTAATGATGCCAGATTCATGATGGCGGCGATGGGGGGTTGCTGTGTTGTTGGTGGGGATGGGTTTACTGTGGGTTTACGGAGGTTGCTACAAATGTGGGTGGCGATTTGGTGGTTGTGGGTTTGTGGGTGTTCCGATTCTCTCTCTCTCAAATTGGGTTTAAGTTTTGGTTCTGCTTTGAATTTTTGTTGTGGGTATCAGTGCATTTGTAGGTTCATGGTGGTGGCAGTGTAAGGTTGCTGTGATGGTGATGGGGATGGGTTCATTGTGGGTTTACAGAGGTGGCTACGGATTTGGGCCATATTTGTGTTGTGTTGTGTTGTGTTGCAGTGGGTCTGTGAGCTTGTGGGTGTTGCTGTAGGTCTATGGGTGGTTGGTGATGGCAATTTGTTTTTGGAGTAATTTTAGTGGTGGCGGATTTGGTGTTTGTGGCTGAGTATGGCTGAGTTTTGGTGGAAGGTCTTGTGTGGGTTCGCCGGAGAGACAAAGAGAAAAAGGCGTAGAGAAAAGAAAGATAGGAGAGAAGAGAGAGAAACTGAATTTTTTTATTTATTTGTTATTACAATTTATATTATTTTGAATTTTTTTTATATAAATAATTATTTTAATATTTTCAAAATTTAGTCTATTTTAATTAGTTCAATGACACTCTTAATAAAAAATAATTGGTTTAATAGTTATAGAGATATAATTTTTTCTTCCCAATTCTATTTTTTGTTGTAAAATGTGCAATTATATCTGTTAAGTATTTGATAAAATTTGGTATCAAACATGTTTGAATCTATCTTTTTCAACCCATAATGTGGCGATTAGCAAGTCATTGACTCATTAAAAAAATCTTGTCATTAAAATTACACATAATATGTGTCTTTAGTTACCACATAATGGGTTAAAGCAAAACAGTTTCAAATATTTTTATAGTCTAACTTATTCCTTCAAGTTTTGGATCATTTATATTTTTGAGAATTTCATTAGTTGAATTGAAAGATTTTTTACTTATTTTCTTATAAAATTTGATAATTTGTATTTAAAATGAAATTTTTTAAGAATTTCACAATAAAAATAGAAAAATTGAATTTTATTTTATGAAAAATTGCCATCAAACATAATTTTGATTGAAAATACTATGTTTTTTTTTCTTTTAAGTGTGTGTGTGGGAAGGGGAGGGGGGACTTGTCTTAATAAATATATATATTAGTGTCGTAAATTGGCCCAAATAAAAATGCATGGCTCTGCCCCTGTGTGTGTATATATTCACTTGTATTCCCTTTCCATCCTTCATTCTCTCCCTTCAAATTCTATAATCGAAAGATAAAATAAGAGCATGACAGAAATTATTTGTAATCTTTATTTACAATAAATTTCTTTAGCAAATATTTAAATTAAAAAACAACGAGCAAAGTCTTAAGCTAATTGTGTCGTTGGGATTAATAACACAACGAAAGAAGGTGACTTATAAGTTGCAATTGTTTGTAAAACGGCATGAATTCTCAACCAATAAATGTAAAAATAATTAAAATAAATATTTAAAAAATTATAACTATTTAGCTTTAATTACAGAAAATAGAAAAGACAATGAGTAAAGTGACTATAAACAGTTGTAGTGTTCATAATATGTTCCAATGGATGTCTTCAGTAATATAACTAAACTTTCCAACTTATTATGCTAAAACTAAAACAAATATATTTGAACCATTGTCTTTCTATTGAAAATTATTGATAACAATTTATCAAAAGAAGATTTTAAATATAAATAACGTATGTGCTCAAAATTAAGCATTTCTTGAAAGGATTCACATGCAACCAACTTACTCTAAAACTGAAGAAATTATAGAATACTCTGGTGGACCACGTCACTTGTCCACCATTTCACTAAAAAACTTCCATTTGTTTAAAATTGCTGAGTTAGTAATTAATTTCTGTTTAAAAAAGTTTTCTAACTAATAATTTTAAACAAATGAAAGTTTTTTAGTAGAATAGTGGACTACATCACTTGTCGACCATGTGGATCTTATAATTTCTCCAAAAACTGATAAAGTGCGTATTATTTCAATCTAACTCACAAAAATATAATTAAATTTATTTGAAATTTGATCATACAAATATTTAAATTAGTTATAATTTATTTGGACAGAATTTTACTTTTTCAGTGAAATGCAAATTAAAAGACAAAATACGATTGAATTTCTGCTAACCATTTAGAATTTCTTTGGCAGGGATAATCACAACAAAATTAGCATTCCAATCTTGCGCAATATCTTTTTCCTGGGTTTACTAGGGTGAGTAAATTGTCTACAAATGAGTCAGGCAGTGTCAAAGTTTACTTTTCTTTCAAATGGCAATGGGTAAAATTTAGGTAAGCAATACATTAGGTTCAATTTTAATTATAGTCAACATATAACCATATTGAATTTATCTGCATTCACAAAAGATAACATTATTTGTACTTTATTGGTTCTTATAAAAATTTTTTGTAATTTAATTAAGAAACCTAATAAACTTTACTTAAGGAATTGTTTCTGTTTTTTTCTTACTAAGAAGGAGGTATTGTTTCTAAGTATTACCCAATGCCAAACGGAAAATGCTAGAAATGTAAACTTTTTTACATAAAAATTTACAAATTATTGATGTGGTGAGTGATTATTGGTAATGAAAAAAAAATGTTAGTAGTGGACCCAGATAAGAACCAGTAAAAAATTAGCCACAACGATAATTTGTAAAACTGTTGTAAAATAATTTGTACATGTATCATTATTCATACCAAGTTAAACCCTAAGTAACTCTAAGCTTTCTTTGTTAATAATTTAGAGCAGTGTTAGCCACGACACTGTACTATGCAGGACTCGAATACACGTCATCAACTTTTACAGCCGTTACAGGCAACTTACTTCCATCGATTACCTTTCTCTTAGCAATCTTGTGCAGGTATGGATCAATCACTTTTATCTATCTCATTTGTGTGAGATACTGCTTTGTTGTGAAGAATACCCTAAACTGACTATAAGTAAATTTAGTAAAGTTAGGGATCCTATGCAGGTAAAACAATTAGCATTTGGGCTACGTAATATTGTGGACTTTTGGACCCTCGGGTCTATAATATATCACTCATAGTTAGAGACAGTGGAATAACTCATTTAAAGAACTTATGCTTAATTTTTATGAATTCAGGATGGAGAAATTAGAAATTTCCCAACGTGGTGCGCAAGCAAAGATAGTCGGAACAGTTGTTGCATTTGCTGGTGCTACACTAATGACCCTATACAAGGGTATCGTTGTGGTTTCACTACTACATAGCCAACAATCGCATCAAACCTCCACTTCAAAAGCATCCTTGGACAAAAATTGGCTAAAGGGATCCTTCATGCTCGTCATTTCAAACATTTCTTACTCGGCATTCTACATCTTACAGGTGATCAAAAATCATTATCCATCAACTAAAATAGCTTTCTTGTTATCTACTATGTGTGGGTTCCTGCTTTGGACAAGGCCGAAGCCCAATAATCTGGGAGGATCCTGGGCCTCCACAACACAAATACACATAAACATATATATATATATATATATATATATATTGGTTAGATGAATAACTAAGGAATAGCAAAGGAACTCAAAAGTCCAAATAAAAGGAATGTTAGGGTTCCCTAAAAATAAAGTGAGATTATATTTTCATTATATCAAATATTTTAATACATTGAGTCCTACTCAGCTGGGATATTTCACAAGGTTCAATAAAGTTCAAAAATAACAGACTTAGATAGCTTTCTTGGGCTTCCAAGTCTTGTAAGGTTTGAATCCCTTTGAATCCAAATGTATCCTCCAATATTTTCGTAGGATCCCTTGCGATATCTCACTCTTTTTTATTGTATTTCAAGCTTACAGCTCTCTTTTGTATCTTTTCTGGTGTATCAAGTGCTTCTTTGCTGAATGCTTTTTGGTTGGAGCTTTAGCCCCTTTTATAGTGCCATTTCTAGGGTTTTTTTTTTCATGCCATTGATCTATACTTTGTGCTTTGGTTACCAGAACTAATGTTAAGTCTATAACATTGGTGGCTAGTCCTTTCCCCATTCTTTCATTATTTCCCCTTTTGAGGTTTGGCAGATCGAAAGTCCTCAACTGACCTTCCTCTTATGGGAGATGCTATTTGAGCAACCCTAGATGCTTTGTCCCAAGTCAAAGCCTCTCATCATTTTCCCAAAATCTCTAAAAAGACATTTCAGAACTCTAGGTGCTTCACATTTTGTCCATTTCCTCTAAATAGGCTGATTCTTCATTGTTGATGATGGAAGGCAAAAAGGTTCCCAGCCACCTCCTTTCTTGATTAACCTTCCTGCATTGCCTAAGGTACCAGGATCCTTCATCAGGTGCTGATTCCTAAGTCACCATCTGTTCCCAAAACTTTTCTTCTAAATTGTGGGTAGCTAATAGGACATGACTGAATACTCGAAAATGTGTTGAAAACACAAGAGCTATTTAGACCTCCAAATCAAAATTACGGCTCGATAGATTTTACACTAACTTAATACTAAGTGCGGAATAGTGTAAATGCAAGCGGATAAACAAACAAGCTACTCTAATACATAATTTAAGCAATACAGTAGTAGAATGGAATGTAAAAGAGTATGAAAGAAGGATGCAAACACAAGATAACACGTCGATGTGTTATCGAAAAGGAAATTGAAGAACTCGGTGAAAAACCTCTCTGCCGCCCTCCAAGCGGTAATCGATCCACAAGAAAATCAGTTGGGATACATGGGTTAGTAAGAGACCTTCCAAGCCTAATCTACCCGATGTACCTAAGCCCTCCAAGCTCTTACTCCAACAAGACTTCTCGGAACAGTGTCTTGTCTAGTTCTCTGGATCCAGCAACAAGCTTCATGTTGCATCTGTCATCCTTGGCTTCTTCCAATGCCTCCCAACAACACCAAAATGTCACTTGACACTTTGAAAGGGTGTGGTAAGTGTTTGGGCTATCAACCTCTCAATGGTATGGAGATGGAGAGGTAGGAGTTGAGGAAATACCACAAGAAAAATATGTAGAGAATTGTGAGTATGATAACCTCTAATTCTTAAGGTGTTTGGCTAGGGTTTTCTCTCAGAAGCACTCCTCAACATTTGTGAGTAATGAAGGTACAAATAGTGTAGGCATAGAAAGTGTGTATCAGAATAGACAGGCTGGCATAACAGAATGTCTCGCGGGAAGGCCTTACCCGCGAGGTACTCGTGAGACACAGCTGTCTCCATCCTGGCCTGATTCTTCGCATTCCAGCACGTGCAAGGCACATGGGTCACTTTGCGGGATGCTTAGTCGCGAGCTACCCACGAAAACACTTCAGTCTTTAATTAGCTTGAGTCTTCACACACTCTCTCTCTATCAGACAACCCTTACAAACAAATCCCACAATAAATACAGGGTATAAACAATTGAATACAATTATAATCAAATTTGGCACGGAATAAAAGCCAACAAAATACATAGTTGTAAATAACAACTTTACAATCTCCCCTTTTGGCTATTCCGTGACAAAACCCCTAAAACAGGCTCTAGACTTAAACGTGAGTTTGGGAACAATGGCAAAACTCACTCACACCTAATCTAGAAGTTGTGAAGCACTTGCACATATATATAGCTGTAACCTGAAACACTTGTACACAAACAAAACTTTCATTAAGCTTGTGACAAGTTGAACACAAGGTACGTGTATGAACAAGTAAAATGCGATCAAGTTTGTAAATACTTTAAAAACATGTAAGTATATCTTGATCATACAAAAACCACAGTCACTAAAGAATGACTACAATGAACATTTAGCAAGTAAATGCTCATTTGGACACACAATGCAATTAAGAACAATCCCAAGGATCAATTGCATATCCAACACTCAACCAATGCAAAATACACTAAGCATTTGCATTTAGGATACAAGATCCTACAAGGGCACAAGAGTGAGATACTTAAGACATATTAGCAACATCTTAAAAGTACAAACAAATATGCTACAAAGCATAGAGATAATCACAAAATACTGAAATTAAAACTAGAGTATTAAAGCTTAAACCAAAAGCAGTAAAAACAGTAAACATAAAGCATCAGTTAAAAAAATATAAAACAATTGAACCAGCAGTAAACTTCTAGCTTCTCCTCCCCCTATCGCTACACTCCCCCTATCAATGACATCATCTCCCCCTGTCAATAACACCATCTCCCCCTTTTTGTCATGGAATAGCTAGTCTTCATTTTCTTCTAGCTTCCTTTGAATTTCATCCATTTGAGTTTCGAGAGATGTGAACTTTCTATCAAAACGGATATGTTGGAAGTGCATAATAGTAGCTAGTCTGGATATCTTGGTACTAATCACTTGAAGTGCAACCATGATGTTGTCGAACTTTTCATCATAGGAATGGGGGGTAGAGCTTGAGCTTCCCAGAGTTGCATGAGCTTCTTGATTGGCAGTCTTTTTGGTATGACTCATACTCGCATGGAGAGTACGAATGTTAATTGGGCTTGGCCTTGGGTATGGGTGCTCATCTTCCCAGGGATACACACCTTTGAGCTTCAAAATCCGTGAGATAAGGCGACAAAACAGAATACAATTCCTTCAAGCAGTCCAATCAATCATTTTTGCTAGGATGCGGAAAATATGAGAGCACACATTAATCTCTTCGTCAGTGTTCAGATAATACAAGAACAATGCTCGACGAAGATTCATATACCCAGTGCTGGACAAAGGATATAGATTGCTGCACATGATCGTTGTGAGTAGTCTCAATTCAGGAGAAAGGGATGCCACACTGATTGACTTCCTATTTGAGGAGAATTCCAAATTAGCTCCTAAAGCTTCTTTAAGAACCTCTTCATCTAGATTCAACTTATCATATACCGGTGGTATAGGAAGAATTGGCCGGTTAATGTGTAGAATTACCACCAAGTAAACTGGTGTTACGGAGAAACTCTTTCCTCTGACCCAACATTTTAGCTCTTCGCCGTCAACAACAGCATTGGCATAGAACTCTTTCACTAAGTTTTCATATGCATCATCTAAATTAGAGAGAAGAAAATTCCAATCTTTGGTGGCAAACCATATAGGAATATTGGTGTCAAGGAGAGATGACTAATCTATGGCCCTTTCAACCAATAGGGGAGCTTCCATAAAATGTTTCTAAAAGTTCTGAAAAGCATCATAGGATTTGAAGAAGTTCAGATCAAAAGTTCCTATTGACGATCGCGTTCTCTTTGGCCTTGGTGAAAGGTTATCAACATCAATCATAGGCTCCTTTCCTTTGTTGTTTCGCCCTTTCACGGCTGAGGTCTTGAATGGAGGCATATGTGCAAAGGAACACAAAAACAGACAAGAAACATGTGCAAAAACACAAAACAAAACACAAAAACTTGATTAGATTCAGGTTAGTCCCAAAACAAAGGTAAAATAGCTTTGTGTGTGTAGATGTGTGCATGTGCTGATGCATGATAGTGCAACATGAGATGCATAGGGGGTGCCTAGGTGTGTGCCTAGTGTGTGCAACATGAGCAAAGAGTGTAAAACACAGAAGAGTGACCACAACAACTTAAATAAGGTTAAACAAGTATAAACCCAGAAATTGGAATCCATTTGAGTCCAATTTAGCACAAAAATGTCACTCAGACATTTTAACAAACACCTAACATGCAACAAAGCAAATATAACACGAATAATGCGTGAACATGGTGAAAACTTGCCTCAATACATGTAAAAATGCCACATGGGGCCAACACAGATACATAAATACCAAATGGGACTCAGCCCAATTAAAGATTTAAAAAAAAAACTGCAAAAACTAGAGAACCCTAACCCATTTTCAAAAAATCCCCAAATTTTTGAAACCCTAACAAAAAATTCTGTATAGTCTAAGAAAAACATGAAGAAAATGTTTTAGAAAACATACCTTGAGATCGGAAATGCAAAAAATATGCTCGAGAGTGATGGGGTTTAAGTAAAATTGATTTTGGGTTGAAAAATGTTCAAGAGAGGTTGAGCGAGGGAAATGAGAGTGATTAGAAAAACTGTCATATCGGCTATATAAAACTGAAAAAAAAGTATTTTTCGTGGGTTACACAGTGGCGACACAGTCGTGAGAAAGACCACTGAAGCTTGAAAGCTTTCGCGAGAAGCTGTAAGTCGCGAGACAGTAGCGATACAGTCGCAATAGCTTCTGTCTGATTTTGAAAAAATCCAGTTTTTGCCAAACAGCATTTCGTGAGAAGCTATTGGTCCCGAAATAGTCGCGAGACAGTCACGAGAGTTTTTATGTAAAGAGATGAAAAATTTATTTCCCTCAAGCTCATTTCACAGGAAGCTCTAAGTCGCGAGCTTCTCGTGAAACAACCTCTGAACCAGTTTTTGAAGAAAAAACACAAAAATTTATTTTGAACAAAAACTAAACACACAAAAGTATAAAATCACTTTCAAAATCATATAAAACACTCAAAAATCATTTTATATTTGATCAGCAAGTACAAAAGCATACACATCACATTTGAACATGTACAATCACACAAATGAGATAAGCATTAATTGAGTCAAGGTCTTGTGTGTTGTGTGTAAGTATCAAATGTGAAATAGCCCTTAGACCAGAGTATATATAGAAATGAGTATATATGACCTCCCACAAATTGATTACACAACTTAGACGCTTTTCATTTGGCTTCTGCATAAATCATAACATTTGATCCATTTTTGGATAGTACATCTCTTTTTAAGATCGGTGCTTGAAATTTTTGATGTTTCAAAATTGATAATTAGCCTTTGGCTTTTTGAGCACCATACAAATACATTAAAAGAGCCGCTTTACCTTTTTCCTAGTCAAATACTAGTATCTGTGATAGGTTTTTGTAGCTCAATATCTCTTTTCATTTGGAGATTTACATTTTGGTGAGCACTTTTGCAAAAACAAAAAAAAAAAAAAACAAAGTGGGAAGAGATATAGACACAAGTCTATGCAAGTATCAAGACCAACAAAACTATTGATCAATCATTCATGACAAGCTTGAAGATCTATTTACAACAGTCACACATAGTTTTCAAGATTTCTTCCACATAGAAATAGGTGCATACATAACAAGCCAAGCTCGTAAAATGCACTACGCCATTAGTACGGATGTACTAGGTCAAACTCATATGATATATGCACAACACAAGCGATCAAACTTTTTTAAAGATTTTTCAATTTTTATGGGTTTTTGAATTTTTTGAACACACCTAAAATAAAACAAGAAAAGTAAGATCAACAAAATAGGTACAAACCAAACAAGTAAATGTAACATGCTAAAACTCAAATCAATGCATGATAAAGTGCATGGGTAAATGTCCCTAAACATCAAAAATATTAGTGCATGGACATGTTGCAAAGTTTATGCATGAGTACCCCCTTTTCACCCACACGGCTCGTGCGTTTGGGATGATATCCCGACAGGATTGGGTACGGGAGTTAGGACTTTCAAACCTCCTGGAGAAACTTTCCAAGCAAGTGGTGAATGCACCTATCATTTTCATCACATCCATCACACCTGGATCTCCATTTCGACCTCTTGATGACTTAGCAGCCCAAGTTCTCTTGTCATTTCTTGGTCCTCTTGACCTTTGATCAGTTACATTCTTCAATGCTTTTAGCTTATGACAATTGGGTCGAGTGTGTCCTTGAAGACCACAATGATGACAAAAGTGGTTCGTTCTAGGACCTCTTTGTGGTCGTGGAAAAGACCTCCCTCTTGCTTCAGTCCTGACTATAGATTGGTTCCGGGGCTTATTCAATACCCTTTGATCAGTCACAATTTTCTTCTTTTCAACTTTCGTCTTCTCCACAGTAGGAGCAACTACAACCGGCTCTTTGGCCTTCACAAACTTTACTTCTTTGGAGATATTCACAGCAACTACACTATTTTCTCCAGTGTATCCTAGTCCGAATTTATCTGAGAATTGCATTTGAGAGGAAATGACATCATCTAGCTTCTTGGTGGAGACCCTTTCTACCTTGGCATTGGCTTGAACCACCTCAAGCTCCAAGAATCTAATCTTTAAGTAAGCTTCTGACAGCTCACCATTCAGCTTTTCTATTTCGCACTTGGCCTCTTTATGTTTGACCAAAAGACTCCAGTACTCTTCCTCAGCTTTCTTCATTTTCCTCACAGCCGCCTTCCCCACCCTTGCATACTCTCCCGACTTCTCAAGGAGTAAGGTGTAATTCTCTTGAAGACTAGCTGTATCCTCATCCTCTTCAACATCTGATTCTTCCACAATCCCTATGGATTCTTCATCATTGTGCTCTCCAAGTTCTTGTACAAGTTGATTCAAGTCCTTGGAGGATTCAACATGTTCAATGTCGAGCTCCTCCAACCTGCTTCATCTGGTTCCTCTAGAAACATCTTATTAAGAGTCTTTGTGATGGAACTCTGCTGTTTGTTGGCCTTTATCAGTGTACTTTTTTTCTCAAAGGGTACCTAGGATCCTAAAGTAGTTAGTGCATTAACAAACCAATTCTCACTCCTTTGAGCATACTCCACACTAAAGGTTTGGAATTTTCTTTCCACTTTCTGTGCCTAAGCACGATAGGATGCTAGGCTTGGCTCCCTCAGAGCAATATCTCCCTTAACTTGAGAAACCACAAGGTTAGAGTCTCCAAGTACTCTTATGTGCTTGATTCCCATGCTAAGAGCTATGGCTAGTCCTGCCAGATATGCCTCATACTCAGCAGTGTTGCTTGAGCAAGAGAACTTAAGCTTGAAGGAGAATGGCATGGTTCCTCCATCCTCACAACCTAGCACAATTCCTACACTATTTGAAGCTACTGTTGTTGATCCAACGAACCTCATGGTCCACTTCTTGCCTAGGATCTCCTTGCTCAGTGGTCATTCTTTTTCTCCTGGGAATTGGGCCAATAATTTTGCTATGGCCTAACACCTGACAGCTTTTAGGGTCTTCAGGTCTATATCATATTGAGAAAGCAGCAACAACCATTGGGCCACTCTTTTAGTCAGCAAAGGCTGATGAAGAAGAGCTTTTATAGGATGAGACTTTGTCACCAAAAGGATTTGATAAGCTTAGAAATAACACTTTAACCTTTGAGAGACATAAATGGCCACCAAGCATGCCCTCTCTATCTTAGGATACCTTATCTCTACATCTTTCAGAGCCCTGCTTACATAATAAATGGGTTGCTTGTTTCCTTTGTGATCTTTTTAAGCCAACAGCGTTCCAATTGCCTAGGAACTGGATGCCAAATACAACAATAGAGGCTTTCCACGTATTAGTGCTTGCAGTGTAAGCAGATGGTTCATGATTTGTTGGAGTTTCTAAAAGGCATCCTGTTACTCAGTTTCCCACGTGAATTCAACTCCCTTCTTCAATAGTTTGGACAGCTCGTGAGTGACCAAGGCCAGGCCTGGTATGAACTGCCTGATATAGGAGACTCTGCCTAAGAAACTTTTGAGCTCCTTGATAGTAGTAGGTCTTTTCATGGTTGCTGTGGTAGTGTCCTTAGCTGGATCCACACTTATTCCTCTATGATGTACTAGGAAACCAAGGAACTTTCCAGCAGACACTCCAAAGGCATACTTCAGTGGGTTTATGCATAGCTTATACATTGTATACCATTTAAAGACTCGTTCAAGTACCTGAAAGTGCCTTTCTCGGCTCTTTGATTTTACCACAATATCATCTACATAGTCTTCCATCTCCTAGTACATTATATCATGGAAGATGGCTGTCATGGTACGCTGGTATGTGACTCCTGCATTTTTAAGGCCAAATGGCATTATAGTTTAATAAAAATTTCCAGTTGGGGTCTTGAATGCTTTTTTCTTTGCATCTTTAGCTGCCATTCGTATCTGATTATACTCATTATATCCATCCATAAAGGAAAACATGGAGCTCCTCGCAGCTGAATCTACAAGAAGATTAATATTGGGCAAGGGGAACTAGTCTTTAGGACATGATTTGTTTAAATGAAAATTCACACAAAACTTGATTTGTCTATTCTTCTTCTTCATAGGAACTATATTAGAAAGCCATCGAGAATGCTGGATGGGCTTAATTAACCCTGCTGCCAATAGCTTCTTTACCTCTTGAGTGATCTGTGCTTCCATCACAATGTGGAAGATCCTAGCTGGCTGGACTACTGACTTAGTTCTTGGATCAACATTAAGAGAATGGACCACCATCCTGGGATCCAGGCCCGACATCTCATCGTAGGTCCATGCAAATACATCCACATATTTCTTTATTAACTTTAGCAGTTGCTCTTTTTCTTGTGTTGACAGTTGGCTACTAATGAAAACAAGCTTAGGATTTCCTAGGTTAGCCCCTATGTTTGCTTCTTCCAACTCCTCTTTGGGTAGGATCTGTGCTTTTTTCTCCACGTCCTCTAGGATCTCCTCTTAGGCCATCATAAAATCTGGCGGTCTGGGACCCTCTTGTGGGATGCATTCAAGTCCTGCACACCTTCATAAGTGATATATCAACCTTCTCCCAAGCTCTCAGACAACTGCACATTCTTGGGATCTTGACGAACTAGTTTCTTTCTTGTGCCTTTTTCTATCCGAAAGATCCCTTAGATCATGGGTATTATTTCCTTCCTCTTCTTTTATGGCAGGAGCCCCTAGGGTCCCTAGTGTGGGACACTCATCATCTGGTGTCAACTCATCATAAAACATAGTCTCCATAAAATTTACTTCTCCCTTGTTGAAAGGGCAAGGATTGGTAGAGATCTTTATGAGCCTCCCATTTAATCTTCCCTTGACGCATTGATGTTAAGTTGATGGGATTAGATGATGTTTGTAAAGCCACGACCACCCCAAGAGGATGTGATAAGAAACATCTGAATTGATTACATGAAACTGAGTCAAAGCCACTATGGGGCCCATTCTTACAGCTAGCTGCATGTACCCTTCAGCGGATTCTGCAGTTCCTCCAAATCTTGTTAATTCCATAGAAGCCCCCAAGATCCTATTGCCAGACATCACTACAGCTTCCAAGGTACTTAAGGTAATGAGGTTGAGTGAAGCTCCTGTGTCTATCAATGCTCTTCTGATCTGAACACCATTTATGGTGTTTGCCAAATAAAGGGGTGTTCGATGGTTTGGATACTCAACCTCCATATCCTTATCTGTGAAGGTTATTATGTTGGTAGTCTCCAAGAAAGCTCTACTTGCATGAGATTCAAAAAAATTCCACTCCTAAATTTGCGGCTATGCTCATAAGGGATTCTGTTGTGATCCTCCTTGCTTTTGGTCTAAATCCCAGCTGGTTGAAGAGGGACCTGAACTTGGGGTTCCTCTGGAGAGTCTTAATGGTGTTTGGGTGAAAGGATCCCTCTGATTCTTCTGCTTCTAAGTCAGTTGGACTCCCATGGATTACAATAGCCACTACCCATTTCCCTTTGTGATTAGGCAAGGGGTTCCTTTGCACCTTTAGTTCTTGCTGAGTGAGCTCTAGGGTTCCCTCTCTTAGCTTTTTGTGAAAGAGCCCCCGAATGGTCCAACAGTCCTTGGTGGCATGCTTAACATAGTTATGAATTTTGCAAAACAGTGGGTTTTCTTTCTTCCTCTGTTGGTGGTCTAGACCTGGGATATGGTTTGACAACCCCGTCTCATATCCATTTGTCCAGGACGCGGTTCAGCTCTTCTGTGGTATATGGGATCACTAGAGGCTCCTCGGTCATCTTTCCCTTGGGTTTCCTCCTCTTTTCTCCTATTGAGGCTGTCTTGGCCTGAGAGACTGACACTCTTTTGGTCTTTATGGTCAAGGCTATCCTTCTTGTTCTTTAAAATAAATTAGCAAACTGAGTTATACATAGATTCTCCAAGTTGGATCTGTAATAAAAAAGCATGTTGAATATGTAATTTTCTATGAGCTCCTTTTCTTCATGGTCTCCATAACAATCTAAAAAGACAGCCTCAAATCTCTTGATAAACTAGACAAGATCCTCTCCTGGCTTTTACTTCCCCATCTAAAGGTTTGTGAATGTTACTTTGTCTTTGCCTGGATATTGTTTCGCACAAAACCTTTCCACCATGTCATCCCAAGTCTTGATGGACCCAAGCCTTAAGGTGGTGTACCACGTGTATACTCGATCTACTAGAGACTTAGCAAATTCTCTTAGACATAATTCCTTGTCCCCAGCATAGGGACCCATGATGTGGATAAATATGCTTACATGCTCCACGACACTCCCTTTTCTACTATCAAAAGGGTGGAATTTTGGTGATTCATATCCTTTAAGATAAGGCTTACCAAAGAGCTTTGCTAGAAAAGGGGCATCCTTGGACAATTGCTTAAGAATCCCCAAGTGCTTCTGTCTTTCTAGCTCAAGAAGAGCATTTACATCTACTAGGGTGAGGTACTGGGGATCGCCTCCCCCTCCTACTACTGATCCTCCCTCTGGTTTGGCCCTTTCCTCGTTGGCCAATGGAAGAGTGTTGTCTTTGATCTCCTAGTCCTTCCTTCTTTTAGCTGACGAATCTCTTGCTGGAGATCCTTCATCATCTCTACCATTCGGACCATGGGTTCTGGTTCTTCTCTATCCTTCCTCTACTTGGAGACAACTTCATTTTCTCCCACGGGCTCTGATGCTACTGGTGGCACATTGGTACCCTTGCTATTCCTTCTTCTTGGAGCCATATTTACGAAGGGACGACTTCTTCCCTGTCCTTTTCCTAGTCCCCAGTGGAGTCGCCTTTTAATGAGGGTTTCTACTTTGAACAAGGCCTAAGCCCAATAATCTAAGAGGATCCTAGGCCTCCAAAGGATAGTGTAAATAGTTGGTGGATTGGGCTTGACTCAGTGCGGCTTTGTTGGGCCGTTTACGAGCCAATCTATGCATATGACATGGGCTCCACAACACAAATACACAAACACACACACACACACACACACACACACACACACACACACACACACACACACATATTGGTTAGAAGAATAACTAAGGAATAGCAAAGGAACTCAAAAGTGAAAATAAAAGGAAAGTTAGGGATCCCCAAAAATATAGTGAGATTTTATTTTCATTATATCAAATATTTGAATACATTGAGTCCTACTCAGCGGGGATATATCACATTTTTTTACTGTATTTCAAGCTTATAGCTCTCTTTTGTAACTTTTTTGGTGTATCAAGTGCTTCTTTGCTGAATGCCTTTTGATTGGGGCTTTAACCCCTTTTGTAGTGCCACTTCTAGGGCTTTTTCGATGCCATTGATCCATTCTTTATGCTCTGGGTACTAGAACCAATGTTATGTCTATAACATTGGTGGCTAGTCCTTTCCCCATTCTCTCATTATTTCCCTTTTTGATGTTTGGTAGCTCAAAAGTCCTCAGCTAATCTTCCTCTTATGGGAGATCCTGTTTGAGAAACCCTAGATGCTTTTTCTCAAGTCAAAGCCGCTCATCCTTTTCCCAAGGTCTCTAAAAAGACATTTCAAAGCTCTAGCTACTTCACATTTTGTCCCTTTCCACTAAATGGGTAGATTCTTCATTGTTGATGATGGAAGGTAGAAAGGCTCTTAGCCACCTTCCTTCTTGGTTCCCTTTCCTGCTTTGCTCAACGTACCAAGCTCCTTCATCAGGTGCTGATTCCTAAGTCACCATCTATTCCCAAAAATTTTCTTCTGAATTGTGGGCGGCTGACGGGACATGCCTTCTTTGTTCCTTACGCCGATGGGCATGTCTCTCTGAGCTGTCCAAATCCCAGTTGGTTCTTCCCTGCACTTCCCAATGATCCCCTCCGTCTAACTCTGGTAGATCCTAGGTAACCTGGCCTAGCTCCCACCTGCCTCCCTATTGGGCTTCCTTAAATACCTTTTTCTGCTTAAGCCCGTGACTCATGCTTCCCTTTGTGTCTCTCTTTCTTCCTATGGCCCAATATTTTATTCTTTTCTCTCCGCGGGCCAAGCTCCTTACTTCTTTATTCCTTTGAGGGTGAAGCCTTTCTTCTTCATAGGTTGGGCCTTTCTTACATTTAAAGGTTGTGGTTCCTTATTGTAATTTTGGACCTCAACATTATGTTAGGGTTTATTGCTTTCTACCCTTTAAAGGTAATGGAAGGGAGCACATAAAATGAAGATAAAAAATAAACAAGACTGTCGTACCATGAGTTGTGTCAATCAACTTAAAAACCAATTAATGATGAGGAAGACAAAATTTAATCTTTTGTGGCCTTTAACATCACACATGGCGGGCCTGTTTTCAGAGTGGTTGTAGAGTCAAATTGTGGTCCTCCAACAAAGGCAAAACACACACAAATCTAAGAAGATGCTAGAACCATCTATGCGACACCCAAAAATGACTAATTACAATTAGAGTTCTGTAAAGTTGTGATTTTCAACTATATTTTGTTGGTTTTAATTCCATGTCAAATTTGATTCTATTTAGTAAATCATTTCCCTGTATGTTTGTGGGATTTAATGTAAGAGTTGAGTGTGAGAGTTTGGTGAAAATTTGTGAAGAACAGTGAAGTTCGCGACTCACTCATAAGTGGACAACCCGCAAAAGGCCATGTGAGAAGCACATGTTGGAAACTGAATAGTCAAGTGCTAGGAAGTATTTCACGAGTCATTTCGCAACTGGAACAACTCACAGATGGCCCGCGAAACTCATTGCCTAGATGACTTTAAAGTGTGCTTTCCTCACTTCTTTACCTACACTATATAAGCCCTCATTACTCACAAAATCGTAAGGAGATTTTCAGAGGGAAAACCCTAGAAATACACTTGAGAGCTAGAAATTGTAAACCCACAATTATCTACACAATTTCTCTTAGTTTTCCTCTACTCTTTCCTCTCTAATTACAAATCCTTGAGAGGTTCATAGCCCAAACACTTATCTCACTCAATCTAAGTATTGAGAGATGTTTTGGTGCGTGTGGGAAGCATTGAAAGAAGCCATTGATTGGTAGATGCAATTTGGAGCTAATTGCGGGGATAACTAGTGAAAACATGACTCGGTGAAGTCCGTTGGGAGCTAGAACTTGGAGGGTCTTTTTGATATCCTTGTACTCCAGCTTTATTCACTAATGGATCATTTCGGCTTGGAGGACCACAGAGAAGTGTTTCACCGAGTACTTTGGTTTCCTCTTCGATAACATATCTCAGTGTTATCTAGTGTTTGCGTCTCTCTTCCCTTACTCTTTGTGCTTTACATTTATTGTTTATTGTTTATGCATTAGAGAGTAGCTCCGATTTATTGCATTTCATTTACTCTTATTTTGCACTTAGTTAGGTAGAGTAAAAGCAATTTAGCCGTAAGTTTAAAATTGAGGGTCTAAACAAGCTATAGTATTTTACACTATTGAGCTTTCAAGTTCCTTGTAATCACTTAAATATTCTAAATAGAATCATAAGGGTTTTCACAAATTTAATTGAATTTAGGATCAATTGCCACACGACCCGATCATGTTAAGCTAGGAAGTTAGCAACTCAAAAATGATTAAAAAGCTTAGGTTATCAACCAAACTTCAATTTTAATTTAGCACTCAAATACAATGGATTTCACTATCTTTCAATGTTAATGGTGACAACAAAGAAGAGAGGGAGGAGGGTGGGGTGAGGGGGAAGTGAATCTAAAGAGAAAGAGGGGGCTTGATGGAATGATTGAAGGTTGTGAGAGAAATGGGAGTTTGAAAGAAGAGATTGGGGAAACAACTTTCCATCTCAATCTTATTGACATTGAAAGAATAGATCTACCTATTTACTAAAACGTGCTTTAAGCATTGTTGATTTCTTTGCTTAGATTGAGGAGAGACCTTGTTTCTTAAAACAAGTTCTTTTTTGAGATATAATTATTGCTTCTTGTTTTGAATAATATTAGTAGTCTTCCCATTAAAAAAAATAAATAAATAAAATAAATAAATAAAACCTTAATACATGTCTAATGTGAGTCCCAACATTCGAATGTACACATTGTTACAATCCAAATCAATGGCACTTCACATTCCAAATCGTTCGCATCCTATCACCATTGTTTTTAAATCTATACAAGGCGAATTATTCCAATCAGATTAAAATAATAATAATAATTATTATGTTGAAGTGTAAAGGAATATATATAGCATGGGTAAGAGGGGTTTTTTTTTTTTTTTTTTTTTTTTTTTAATGGCAGCATGGGTAAGAGTTGAGTTTAGTGTTCTTGTACATTGGACCCAAACCTGTTCCATATTGCATTATTTCTTATATTTCAACGTGGGACTTCAAAAAAATCTTTCTCAAAACAAAACTAGTCACCCTTTGAAAAATTAACAAGGATTTTAACGATATATTTACTTATAAATGAGCTATTCTTTCATTTTATTTTTCATTGTTGAACTGGAAAGGTCCTGCAGTAAGGAAGTTTTTATAGGCCTATTTCCTCTTTCTTTTATTTTTTTTAATTATTATTATTTTTAGAAGATCCTGTTTCCTAGAGGAAAACGAGGAAGTATGTTTAAGAGTAATTGTTCTCAAAATTTAATAAGTCGAGAATCATATATTTAATTAACGTATTTATTATTTATGAGGTCATTGTCTAATCCTGAATCAAAACTTAGTCTATTTTTTAATTGAAATTTTAGTTCAAAACTTTTTGAATTGAAATGTTTGTATGTTGTGGTATGTAATAGGCAGTGTGTGATGGACACTACCCACTTCAATATGCCCCACTTACACTTTGGAAATTCTTATGAATTGAAGGTAGGCATTTGCTACTATAAAGA
Source organism: Quercus glauca (assembly GCA_023736055.1). Classification (NCBI taxonomy): domain Eukaryota; kingdom Viridiplantae; phylum Streptophyta; class Magnoliopsida; order Fagales; family Fagaceae; genus Quercus; species Quercus glauca. The sequence continues at coordinate 31,045,358 of CM043318.1, read as the reverse complement.
AAGCCACACAATATCCAAAGTCGCATATAAGTAGTTTTGATACCATTTTTCAAGAACCATGTATTCGCAAAATCTAAAACTAATATCTCCATTTTTTTTCTTTTTTAACGATTAAAGAATTTAAAAAAAAAATCAAATTTTGATTTCCCTAGTTTTATTTTATTTTATTTTATTTTTTTAAGAAACAAACACACACAAGGGATTTCCTAAATCCTAAGCATTCTTGATTACCTTTTCTCAGTGCAATTTTTATGTTTCCTTGCCTTGCTTGCATTAGCTAGAGGATAACATTGTATAAAACCATATATTTTTTATACTTTTTGTGATGATACTAACTGATGTCGGATGATTAATCCAGACTAAAACAATTAAGGAGTACCCATCACCTTTAGCTCTTACAGCATTGACATGCTTATCAGGCACGTTACTCACAACAATCATGGCAGCAATTTTTGATCATAAACTTTCCTCTTGGAGGTTGTCATGGAACATCACCCTTCTTGCTCCCATTTATAGTGTGAGTTCTAAAACATTACCCATTTTTCAAGGAATTCGACCATATGGAATTACATATTGTACATAGTTTTGATACATAATTTAAGCTGTTATGTAAATGTCACATTTTATAGGGCGTTGCAATATATGGAATTACATATTATCTTCAAACCTTGGTTTCACAAAGAAAAGGTCCAGTTTTCATGACAGCATTTAGACCATTGTGTACTCTACTTACAGCTATTATGGGACTACTAATTTTAAGAGAGGCATTGTACTTGGGAAGGTATATACATTTACTTGCTTGGATCACTTCCCCAATGGTTTGAGATTTTTTTTTTTTTTTTGGTTTACAAGCCTTTTCTCTTTTCTTTCAAAGGAATGTGAATGGTAGATTCTGATTTATTTCTATTTTCAAACATTTGCAGTATCTTAGGAGCTATGTTGATCATTCTTGGTTTGTACATGACTCTATGGGGAAAAGAAAGTGAGAGAATGATGAAACACACTGAACGTGGAAGGTATGGGCAAACTATTGAGATCAAATTAGAAAATTGTAATGAACGTTAATGAGTACCTAATGAAATCCGTATGAGTTGAATGAAATAAGTAGTGGGGCCCAGTATAGTTACTCATGCTTTGATCTTCAGTACACTTGATAGCTAAAGGCTTGGCAGCAACTTTACTCCCCCGTACTAGCAATATGGATTTGATCTCCAGTAGGTGCTTGTAGAGTTGGAAGATTACAAACCCTCACGGATCTCACAGGAATAACTCTCAACACTTGAAAAACGTGTTTTAGGGTTTTGCTTTTATACCTAGCAGTGTTGGACTCAAACCCTAAACTTTTCGCAGGCTGTTGGGTTTCCATTAAAATTCTGCAGATTGCAATTTGATCGGTCGAAAGTCTCTCTCGATCAGTCGAGCTTGACAGTTTTTGAATTATTCTTTCTGCAACTTGTATGTTTTTGAATCTTAACTTGTATCAATTTGAGCAATGTCTAAAATACTTCTAAGACACTAAAATCTCATATTAGACATGTTTTTGTTTTCGGTTTGTCAACATACAACAAAATTAGAACCTAAACATTTGAGACTAAATGTTTAGAACCTACCAACTAGAATTACTCTATTTTGGCCTGGGTATTGTGCCCTGAAGTTTATATAGCTTTTTTTTTTTTTGGGGGGACTTAACCACTATAAAAATTAACATTCAAAAGCACTAGCCTCTGTTAAAGTACAATTGGAATCAATGTAGAATTTGCATTCAGTATTAGGTCGATTTGGTTTTGTGAACAATCAAAAAACATATAAGATTAATTTATTGTCTTTTATTTAGTAATTAATAGTTTGAATTACATTAATTAAAAGGAGAGAACACAGTACTACTCCTTAAATGGGGTATTTTTGGTTGTCCATTTAAAATCACCTATATAATTTTATAGATAAATACAGTAAATATAGTATTATCCTTTCTAAGATAATACCATAATAAATGATGGTATATATTTTCATATATACCATCATTTATTCAACAGTTATCTCTACTTTGATTGATTTATTGACGCCATATATTCTCCGTGTAATTGCCAATTTGCTCTTTTCTGGATTGATCATAGTCATCAAGGTCTCTATAGCAAGGAAGTCAATACCGTACCGGAGGCTGTACCGGTTTAGCCACTGGTACGATATATTTCGAATACCGGTCAATACCGGTGTACTGTTTCGGGTTTTCCACTATTATATATATATATATATATATATATAACTAACAATAAATGTGAATTTTTGTTTAATTGACTAGACATTTTAAAAAAAAAATTATAAGGAAAATTTTAGATCTCTTTTTTACTCAAATCCAAAGTTGTTGCACATGTACAAGCCAAAGTATACCTGCCAACATTTGTTACAACTTTTTTAGTTTTTATTCTCTTCCACTATTTTTAGTATCTTTTATTATTATTATTTTTTATTTGCAATGTATTTTTTATTATTACTAATATATATATATATATATATTTTTTTTTTCCTATATCTAATTGCTCCTTCCCTTGTTTTTATCACCTTGAATTTATTTTCTTTCACACCTTTTTTTTTTTTTTTTAATGCTTCACAGGCAGGCAGGCTGCAGGCCTAATTGATAGCTCTTTCACATTTTGTTTTCCTTTTTTCTCCTCCACATCACAAGCCTATCCACTCACCTCACACCTACCTCCAATTTCCAAGAATGCTTTATCTTCACACGTTTAAACACTCTTCAGATTTCAAAGTTCATTCATTCATTTATTTTACTTCAAATCTATCTCCTTTATAGTTTCACTTTCACCTCACCTCTCTCTCTAGTTTCATCTCCTCTCTCAAGTGCCACTATCCATCACCACTCAAGATTCAGTGTGACGCCGTTGGCTTCAGTGAAAAAAGAGATGGTGAGTGCATGAGGTGATTTGAACTTCATTTTACAAAGTATTTGTGCATTTTTCTTTCATTTTTCTCTTTCTTTCTACTGGGTTTTCTTAGCTTACTCAAATTTGCATCATTCTACCCTTAAAAAATTGCTAAAAAAAAAAAAAAAAGCATTTCATGTTTCGGCCCGGTATGCATTTACCAGCCAGAACACCCGGATTTCGTCGATATGGCCGGTACAAGGCCGGTACGCCCAGTATTTTTCCCGGTACGAAATAGGGGGGTTGAGTGTACCGGATCACTGGCCGGTACGGTATATATCGGCCGTACCGGCCGGTGCGGTACGAGATTCACTTCCTTGCTCTATAGAGAGAGGGTGCAGTCGTTATGTGCTATTGTCCTACGGACAAGCTTTTGGAGCTCTAACCCTGGTGTTCTTGCACTTCTCTATGAAAGGTTTCCTTCCATCTTTTCCCTTCTTTTAATGGCCCTTTCTTAATTAATATTCTTGGCACTAATCTTCTTTTTCTTCATTTTTTATTTCCTTAAAAAATATTTTCATGTTTGTCTGTTTACCTTGGGGGACAGGGTTGAATCCCTGATGTTAATGGAAACACCAACGGTAATTGGGAATACCAAATGATGCCAATTGAGTTGCAATGCTCTTGACAACTTCCAATAATTCTCTCATTGATTATCAAAAAGTTATAAAGTGATGTAATACTAACCATAACTTATTAATGGGAAATGTAACCAATGCGCATTGATTTAGGAGCTATTTTTAGAAACATTTTATTGGGAGAATGATAAAACAATAAATATTTTTGACAACTTTTTATATGTCCTATGAAAGTGGTGATAAGACTTTATTTATTATGATTTATTAACAAGGGAAATGCTAATGAATGCGCTTAGGGCATTGGTTAATAATCCATTTGAAGAAAATTTTTATGGGAAAAGGAAAAAAAAAAAACAGTTAATGTTTTGACAGCCTTTTTCATTTTCTACAAAAGCAGTGTCAAAACTTTTCTAAAATTGATTGTTAACCAATGCCCTAAGAACACTCGTTAACATGGCCCTATTAAGAATTACTTTAAGAACATTCGTTAACATGATCCTTATTGTATATAGAGTATAGCAAAAATGTTGGACATCCCTTATCTTCGATGAACATCAACAACAAAAGAATTTACTCTTTGCCATAGTAAAAGGTAGGTCACACTAGAATTAGGAGAGTATTCAAGTCGTCATTCCTCACTAATCATCAAATAATTGCAAAAAATGATTTTCAAAAGCTTCAAAAAATGCAAGAATGCGTCTTCTAATAGTTCGTGTGTTGATTTGTGTATGCTTGAGCCCATCTGACGTGCAAAATTATTACTTTGATGTCTTTGGACAAGTGTATAACACGTGTGGGGAGTTATGCCACGTCCTTGTATCCCGATCTAACACTTATAGAGGCATGTTCTATAGAGTAGATGCAAGAAAAAACTACTTACAAAAAATGGTTAGAAATATTTGCATAATATATATGCAACGACTTTGATAATTTGAACTCACACTGCCTTACTCTCCCAAGGACTTATGGCTTAGGGAGGTACAAATTCTCCCAATAGTGGTGAAGAGGGAAAAATCTCCATAATATGGGCCTGACGGGCCATCCTCCATGAATCGAGGCAGGACGGGCCCAATATCCACAGAACACATCAAAGAATCCCAAGATCAAAGGAATTCTAGCACAAATAAGATTATGGAAGATACGCTCGTTAATATGAGTCTTCTCCACAAGGAAATACCTTGTCCATCACGTTTAGGATCAAACAAGAAGAATCCTATAAGGAAAAGACTTTCGTGCCAAGGAAGAGATGTTGTATGTGTTTGGATTGTGAGTTTTGTTACGTTGCATTTTGCAACTGCTTTTTCTCTATTTTTTTTTTCTTTCTTGCACTTTGTTTATGCTTTTAGAGACAAAAATTACTATTCATGAATAGTGCGTGCACTGTTCACGCACTGTTCATGTACTGTTCATGATTAAAAAATATTAAAAATGGGTCCCACGGTACTATTTATCCATTTAAAAATTATTTTGCTGCAGTGTTTTCAGCAACAATTAGTTTTCAGCAACTTTCAGCAACAATAAGCTGTATCCAAACGGACCAGTTAACCCTTTACTACTATAAAAGCCCCAATACCCTCATAAATTAAGGTACGTTTAATTAACCCCTCTCTAGCATTTTAGAGTTGAAAGAAGCTCTAACTTAACCTTTGGAGGGTACTTGGCCGACACCGCACAGGTGCTCTCTGCGAGGTCTTCCCCTTTTTTGTTGTGTAGATGCTGTTTAAAGTGTGCGAGTATCGTGTGTCTCACTAGTGAACTTTTTGGCATCATCAGTTGGCACCGTCTGTGGGAAACTGTGATTCGTAAGCCATATTATTACTTCCAGGACAAAAGATTTGCATGGTACTCACACGCTCAATGGCAACCACAAACGGCGTTCAAGGAGAGGAAACACCCACAACTGCCCTCGAGAGACAACTTCGAACTCTCGCCGCAGCTGTAGAACGCCTCACCAAACAAAATCACGACTTGGAAGAACAGCTATGCCAGAAGAATGCAGCGCCGAATGACCAACGAGAAGATCAAGAAGGGAACAGCACTGAAAAAAGAAACCAGGAAAGACCTGAGGGCAGCAACGCCCCAAGCAGACCTGTAAAACAAAACTTAAGCATGTCGTCTCTAATGGATGCAACTTCGCCACCTATAGTTGCTGAGATGTAGGCGATGAAGGAACAGATGGAGGTTATGATGAACGCACTAAAGGGACGAGTGTCTAGTGATCTTTACGATTTGGTCAACCACACCAACTCGCCGTTCACTGTGGCTGTAAACTCTTTCCCCCTACCCCACAAATTTCGTATGTCGTATATAAACAGTTATGACGGAGTAAAGGATCCTCTAGATCATCTAGAGACCTTCAAGACCCTGATGTACCTTCAAGGGGTGGCCGACGAGATCATGTGCAGGGCCTTCCTAACAACGCTCAAGGGCCTCGCGTGGATATGGTTCAGCCGACTGACGCCAAACTCCATTAGCACTTTCAAGGAGTTAAGCACTCAGTTTACCACACACTTCATCGGAGGGCACAGATATAAGAAGTCCATAGCGTTCCTAATGAGTATTCGGCAACGGGAGGACGAGACGCTGAGAGCCTACATAACGCGCTTTAATAAAGAAGCGCTTTTGATCAACGAAGCCGACGACAAAATACTGGAAGCGGCCTTTACGAACGGGTTGCGAAAGGGCAAGTTTCTGTTCTCTTTATACAAGAACGACCAGATGACCATGTCTGAAGTACTCTACAAGGCAACCAAATATATGAATGTCGAGGACGCACTGTTGGCTCGGGAGGAAAAGCCCAGAAAAAGGGAGCGACAGGAAGAAGGGAGACGGGACCAAGGGTCGAAGAAACCGAGAATGGGAGACAGAAGGGATGAGAGACGCTCCAAACTGCCAGGAGGAAGGTTTACAAGCTTTACCCTACTGACTGCAATAGACCAAGTCCTAATGCAAATCAAGGACGAAGGGACCCTAACCTTCCTCGAGAAACTAAAAGGGGACCCCAGCAAAAGATCAAGAAACAAATATTGTTGTTTCCATCGTGATTACGGCCATGACATAGCCGATTGCTATGATTTAAAGCAACAGATAGAGGCCCTTATCAGACAAGGGAAATTACAGAAGTTTGTCAGCAAAGAAAGGATGGAGCCCCCACCTCAAGAACAACAGACCTGAAGGGATAATAAGCGTCCTAGACCCCCAATCGGAGATATAAGGATGATCGTAGGAGGAACAGCGACAACCGGGTCATCCAAAAAGGCTCGAAAGACTTACCTCCGCATAGTTCAGAATGTCCAGCTAACGAGCTCAGTACCAAAAGTAGCGCGGAAGGATAGCCCACTCATCGGATTTTCAGAAGAAGATACACGGCGTCTTCACCACCCGCATGACGATGCATTGGTTGTCACCCTACGAATGAGAGAATACAACATGCACAGAGTGTTGGTCGACAATGGCAGCTCGGTAGACATCTTATATTACCTAGTGTTCCAAAAAATGATGATTGATAGGGAACGACTGATACCAACGAACGCCCCGCTGGTAGGATTTGAAGGAACGAGAGTATTTCTATGGGGAGCGGTCACACTTTCGGTGACGGTAGGAGACTATCCCCAGCAGATTACTCAGGATGTGACATTCCTTGTGGTCAACTGTTCATCAGCATATAACACTATCCTTGGACGACCAACCCTTAACGCATGGAAGGCAGCAACATCAACATACCACCTAATGATTAAGTTGCCCATGAAGTATGGGGTCGGTGAGTTACAGGGAAATCAGGTGGCCGCTCGTGAATGTTATATAGCCATGCTGGAAATGGATGACCACCAGCAGACCATGTGCATAGAAGAGCAGCGGGTCGCAGCGGAACCAGTCGAGGAACTAGAAGAGGTAATACTAGATGAGTCAAGACCTGAATGAACGACTAGAATGGGGACATTGGCTAGCCAGCAAACATGTCAAGCACTCACAGCATTCCTCAAGACGAATCAGGATTTTTTTCCTGGAACCATGAGGACATGCCCGGGATTAGTCGTTCCGTCATAGTTCACAGGTTAAACGTGAACCCCGCATTTTCTCCCGTTACACAGAAAAAGCGAGTGTTTGCTGAAGAGCAAGACAAAGCAATTGCAAAAGAGGTCAGGAAGCTACTCAAAGCAGACTTCATTTGGGAGATATATTACCCTGATTGGCTAGCGAACGTGCCCAAAGGACAGTTACCCGTTACCTCGGATTGATACCCTAGTAGACTCAATGGCAAGACACCAACTCCTGAGCTTCATGGATGCCTTTTCGGGCTATAATCAAATTAAGTTAGGCGAGGCTGATCAGGAGAAGACATCCTTTGTCACCAGCCAAGGTCTTTTTTGGTACAAGGTGATGCCGTTTGGGCTCAAGAACGCGGGAGCAATGCACCAAAGACTAATGAACAAAATGTTTGCACACTAGATTGGGAGGAACGTACAAGTGTATGTCGACGACATGCTGGTAAAAAGCCTTCTCGAACCTGATCACCTGACAGATCTACAAGAAACGTTCGATACTCTCCGGTCGTATAATATGAAGCTAAATCCAAACAAATGCGCGTTCGGTGTTACGGCAGGGAAATTCTTGGGATTCATGGTTTCCTATAGAGGTATCGAAATTAATCCGGAGAAGGTTCGGGCCATTATAGAGTTAGAACCGCCAAAAATAATCAAGGAGGTGCAAAGATTGAATGGTAGAATTGCAGCCCTGAACAGGTTCGTCTCCAAAACGACGGATAAATGTCTTCCATTTTTCCGTACTTTAAGAAAATCATTCAATTGGACGGACGAGTGCCAGAAAGCATTTGAGGATTTGAAGAAATATCTATCATCTCCACCATTACTCAGCCCGATAAAGTCAGGGAAAGTGCTCTACCTCTACTTGGCAGTTTCACAAGCAGCAATCAATGTGGCCTTAGTTAGGGAGGAGGACGGATCACAAAAACCCGTCTACTTCATAAGTAAGGCATTCTGGGGAGCAGAAGAAAGGTACCCTCAAATAGAGAAGTTGGCCCTCGCGCTAGTCACGGCAGTAAGGAAGCTCAAGCCTTACTTCCAAGCACATACAATTGTAGTTTTGATGGACCAACCCCTAAGGAGAGCCATGAGCAGCCCAGAGACTGCCGGACGGATGGCGTTATGGGTAGTAGAACTGAGTGAGTTCGATATACAGTACCGCCCGCGAACTGCGATAAAGGGGCAAGCCGTTGCTGATTTCATTGTAGAATTTATTAGTTTGGAAGGCATGGGGGCAGAAATAGCCCCATAGTGGAACATCTACACAAACGAATCTTCCAATAAGCACGCAGGAGGGGCTGGTGTAGTAATCCAGACCCCTGAAGAAGATGAGATTAAGTGCATGATCCGCCTAGACTTCCCTACAACCAATAATGAGGCAGAGTATGAAGCATTAGTGGCAGGGCTAGACCTCGCTAAAGCAGCAGGCGCTCAGAACATGGTCGTACATTACGACTCGCAAGTGGTGATAAGTCAGATCAATGGCGGCTACGAGTGCAAGAGTGAGAAGATGAAACGGTATCCAGAGGAAGTAAAGAGCCGTATCAGCGGCCTCGAAATCAAATTCGTTCAAATCCCAAGGGAGGAGAACGAATGTGCCGACCGTCTAGCAAAAGCCGCATAGCAGAATCTATACTTGTCCCCAAACAGGTATTGTCTTTCGTCCAAATCTCCTTAATCATTGATGATGAGATAAATGTGCAGGAAGTAAGTATAGAAAGCAATTGGACCACGCCAATATTATCATACCTGAAGAAAGGCGTACTGCCCATCGGAAAAGATGCTGCAAGGAAACTAAGGGTATAAGTGTCACGGTTCGTGCTGATAAAAGACATCTTATACAAGAGAGGATTTTCTCAACCCTACCTAAGATGTTTGATCCCTGATGAATCAGATTACGTAATGAGAGAAGTCCACGAGGGTGTATACGGCAACCACTCAGGGGCACGGTCATTGGTACAGAAATTGATCCGAGTTGGATATTATTGGCCCACAATGCTTAAGGACGCACGGGCTTACATTAAGACCTACGACAAATGTCAGAGGTTCAACAACCTCATCCGACAACCATCTAAAGAAACTAACCCTTATGACAGCCCCTTGGCCATTCGCTCAGTGGGGATTAGATATAATGGGCCCCTTCCCTACAGGAGTTCGACAGCTGAAGTTTCTTGTTGTTGGCATCGACAATTTCACCAAGTGGGTGGAGGCAGAGGCACTGGCCACTATCACGGAAAGAAACATTTGAAGTTTTGTTTGGAGAAATATCATCTGCAGGTATGGGATCCCCAGAGTACTTGTCTCCGACAACGGAAAGCAATTTGACAACAGCACCTTTCGAGAATTTTGTTCGGAGCTGGGCATCAAAAACCACTACTCCTCTCCAGCACATCCACAGGCCAACGGGCAAGTTGAGGTCACGAACCGATCCTTGCTCAAAATCATCAAGTCCTGGCTCGAGGTGGCAAAGGGTATCTTGCCAGCTGAGCTACCAAGCGTTCTATGGGAATACCGAACCACTGCAAGAACTCCCACAGGAGAAACGCCGTTCCAACTTGCCTACGGAAGTGATGTTGTCATCCCAGCAGAAGTGGGACTCACAAGCTACAGGATAGACAACTATGAAAAAGACAAAAATGAAGAAGCCATTCACCTTTAGCTCGACCTAATAGACGAAGTTCGGGCTGTAGCGGAGCAAAGACTGGCGTGGTACCAGAATCTCATGGCTAAACACTACAACTCCAACGTCCGGCATAGAGAGTTTCAGGTAGGAGACCTTGTACTTCAGAAGGTGATGGGTACTACTAGAGACCCGTCACAAGGAAAGCTCGGTCCCAACTGGGAAGGACCTTACAGGATCGTATCATGGCAATGTAAAGGAATCTACCACCTTGAGACTCTGGACGGGCAAAAGCTACAACACCCATGGAACGTGGAGCACCTACGGAAGTACTGCCAGTAGGTGATATGAAGAACAACGACATTTTACAATTTTCCAGTCTATTTGGCTTTTCTACAAGTTACTAGTTTTACTTAAGAACAATTTTTGTTTACTACGTTACTATGTTTTAAGCCTGAGGGGGTAAGTACTTTTCTACAAATATATGGTTTTTAATTAATCAGACGACTATTTAGGCAACTTTGTTTTTCTACAATTTTTATAAAGTCCAGAAAGTGGATGGAGTCCATAAATTGGACGGATCACCCCAAGAGGGTTAGAAATTTTACGTCCATAAAGTGGACGGAGTCCATAAGTTGGACGGATCACCCTAAGAGGGTTAGAATTTTTACAGTCCATAAAGAGGACGGATCACCCTAAAAGGGTTAGAATTTTTACAAAGTCCATAAAGGGGATGAATCACCCCAAGAGGGTTAGAATTTTTACAAAGTCCATAAAGTGGACGGATATAAAGTCCATAATTTGGACGGATCACCCCAAGAGTGAAAGAAGTTTTACATCAAAAAATGGACGGGTGTCAAGTCCATAAGGTGGACGAATCGACCCTACAGGATGGAAATCCTTACAAAGTCCACAATGTGGACGGTTCATCCCTATGGGATTAAAATTCTTACAAGTCCCTAAAGTGGACGGGTATTAAGTCCACAACATGGATGGATCATCCCAATAGGATAAAGTTCCTTGAAGTTCGCAACTTGGACGGATGTCTAGTCCACAGGGTAGACGGATCATGTCTAGTCTACATGGACGGATCCTGCGTCTAAAATAGACGAAGTCCCTAGCATGAACGGATACAACATATAGCCCACTTAATGGACTGATTATACCAAATTGCTAAGGTCCTAAATAGACGGATAGGGCATACAAAACACCATAGATTAATAAATAAACAAAATTATAATAAAAGGACGATGTCTATCTTAGTCCGAGGAGTCCAAAGGAGGACGGTATAATTCATTAACCAAACAAAATAAAGTGGATGGATGAATTCCAAGCAACAAAATATATAGACCAAGCAAATAAAGAAGGAAAGTTGACGGATTAAGTACCCATAAAAGGGGAATGTTTACAGTGAAAAGATGACGGATTCATAAATTGTTCTTCAAATACCTTACATAAATATGAAAAATAAATAGATAAAACAAAATTTAATCTAAGTTGGGGGCTTCCTTCTCTTCACTATGACGGGCCTGGCCATCTTTAGGGTCACTTTCAATGGCTTGCTGTTCTCTAGAAGCATTAACGGGTGGGTTCTCGCCAAAGAGCTCGTCAGTATCCTCAGATTGAGCAGGACAGGCGGACGTAAGTTTAGGGGCGTTGATACTGATGGACGATAAATCAAAGTCAGGATATAGCGCCTTCACTTGATGGACAGCCTCATCAAAACCGTCACTATAGGAATCTCCAAGCTCGGACAAAAGGGCGTCGGAGTCGCGATACTCTTAGATAGCAGCATCCTTAGCCAAACGGAGCTCTTTTTCTTTATCTTCGAGTACCTTCCTCAGATCCTCCGTCAGCTTGAAGTACTCGCCCCTCGCTGTCTCGGCCATTTTGAGTTTCTTCTCATGGACGACTTTCCAGGCCTTCAGCTCAACGAGCTCATCCTCCGTCAGCTTGGCTTTATCTTGAACACGGCCTAAGGTTGTCTCATGATTGAGGCATCGTCCCATCAAGCCCTTCATCATGACCATGGCCTGAAAGATGGGGAGTAGTTTAATTTCAAACAAAGGAATATAAGACGGATGAAAGATAGACGGATGAGAGATGGATGGAGTTTACCTGAGCAATGCTAAATAAACCCATCTCGCCCATAGCCTCCGTCGAGTTATTACTCAAGTCTTCGTAATCCTCGGAGGTGATGATGGAAGAGAGCTGTTCCAAAGCATATTTGGGATCGTCTCGAAGAAGGGACGGTGGCTTCTTAAGGTTGGTAGACGGACCCTTCATAAGGCCTTTACCAGCCCCATGTTTTAGTGGGGTGGTCGTCTTAGCACCCTCAGCCATGAGCCCCACGACGGGTTCTAAAGAGACATTTGGCTTCTTTGGAAGACGGTTTCATTTGGACGACTGCTTTCTCTTTGCAGAGACCATCTCCTTAGGATCAATAGCACTGGCCTCCTTATTTTTTGTAGCATTGGCCTTTATTATTGCCTTTCTCTTGGCAACATCCATTTCTGTAAGGAAGAACGGATGAAGTTAGTTTCCAAAGGGTCAATTATTCAATCAAGATTGGAACGACAGACTTATGCTGATAGATCCTTGCTTCGTATTTGATTGCTACTTGTGTTAGTGCAAGTCCATCATCTTACCAATGAATGGTGTCAAGGTGGACCAACTTAGCCCAAGTCCTTTCCTCTGGTGTAGTATTTTTGAAAATTTCCTCAAGAAAACTGAACTCCTTGAGGTTAACTTGTGGACGCCATCGGACTGTAAAGAAAAAGGGAGGATGGTTAGAAAAGGTTTTGAAATAAACTGAACGGTTGAGAAAAAATCCTCACACACTAGGACGGATACATACCATTCTCAGATAGTATGCCCCATGTTGTATCAACAAGCATATGGTCTGTATCCCCTGGACGACACATCCACTCGTCACCCTCTAAGAAAAAATAACGACTCTTCCAGTCTATGTTGGAGTCTGGGGTTTCATATATTACCTTTATTAATGGACTCCTAGCTACAAAACTATATATACCCCTAGATTTGTCAATTTCATCCGGACGGTAGCAGTGAAGAAACTCTCGCACTGTCAACCTCTTAACTCCGTCTGACCAAGCACCATATAGAATCTCCATTGCTATGAAGACCCTCCAGGCGTTGGGGGATATTTGGTTGACGGACAAACCCAGATATTTGAGTAGCTCACGATGAAGGGTGCTCAGTGGAAACCTGAGTCCTGCCTTCAACATTTGCTCGTACACTCCAACACCTTCTACTCCTTCATAATAGCATTTCTCTAATTTGTAAGGCAGACGAATGAGAATGTAATTCGGAATCTGATAATTAGCCCTAAGTGTTTTGAAGTGGGTCTCCTTGATGGTAGATGTAAAGTCATTTACCGTCCACTCTGGAAGCATGATGAACTTCCTTGGTCCATCAGCCCTTACGACGGGTCCTATTTGTTGTTCTTCACCGTCATCAGACCCTACCTCTGGTTTGACCAATTCAATATCCTTATTTGTTGAAGACAGAGAAGAGGCGGACGGACTCCTATCGTCTCTTAGACTATCTTGGTCATTATGACCTGACGGGTATACCTCCTCATAATCTGCCTCGTCACAGACAACTGACTGATTACTCGACACATCAGACATTGCCTACAAGTGACGACAAAACCTAAGACTATGACGGGTCTATGAATAGGGTAATAGAAGGATAAAGTTTTGAGGTATAAAATTAATCTGATGGTAGAAAGACAGGACAAAAAAGTACTTACCAATCAGTATGTATGTGAACGGAGGAAATATGATGGTGACGGAAGCTAGTAATTAAGCAATGTAGTCTGACAAGGATGACGGATTACGCTCTGACCAGTGTGTTTCTGTGTAAAATGGGAAAATAAGAGGCGAAGGCTTGGTATTTATAAAGAAAGTACACGGAAGACGAGGCGATGCCTCGATCCAAAACAACATCCATTGGAAGAACGACACGTGTCCTAATGTCCGTTGGATATTTTGCCAGGACATGAAACCGTCAACCCACAGGCCTCTGACCCGTCATTCCTTGACCACGAACCGTCACCCCACGTGTCCTAAAAAGAGTGACGGACTCATGGGGTGAGGGGGCAACTGAAGAGGGAAAAATATCCATAATATGGGCCTGACGGGCCATCCTCCGTGGGCCGAGGCTAGACGGACCCAATATTCACAGAACACATCAAAGAATCCCAAGATCAAAGGAATTCTAGCACAAATAAGATTTTGGAAGATACGCTCGTTAATATGAGTCTTCTTCACATGGAAATACCTTGTCCATCACGTTTAGGATCATACAAGAAGAATCCTGTAAGGAAAAGACTTCCACGCCAAGGAAGAGATGTTAACCCTTTACTACTATAAAAGCTCCAATACCCTCATAAATTAAGGTACGTTTAATTAACCTCTCTCTAGCATTCTAGAGTTGAAAGAAGCTCTAACTTGACCTTTGGAGGGTACTTGGCCGGCACCGCACCGGTGCTCTCTGCGAGGTCTTCCCCTTTTTTGTTGTACAGGTGTTGTTTAGAGTGTGCGAGTATCATGTGGCTCACTGGTGAACTTTTCGGCATCATCAAGTGGTGAAAAAGTCTAGGGCCATTCTAGAGTTGAAAGAAGCTCTAACTTGACCTTTGGAGGGTACTTGGCCGGCACCGCACCGGTGCTCTCTGCGAGGTCTTCCCCTTTTTTGTTGTACAGGTGCTGTTTAGAGTGTGCGAGTATCATGTGGCTCACTGGTGAACTTTTCGGCATCATCAAGTGGTGAAAAAGTCTAGGGCCATACTTTGAGTTTGACACAACTTAGACACGAGAAATGGTGGTTGAATTACATTTTATTAAGTACAAATAATGGCCCCATGTGTAAATAATATAGCCAAATCACACATTAACAAATGTATAAGTTGTGTCAAATTGTTTGTCCATAATAAACTGAATGGGCAGTGGTGCAGGAGATAACTATTCTCTCCATACAGGCGCTTAATTCTTGGCCTTTTTTATAGGTCCACCCGTCCAAGCTTTATAGATAGAAGATACAGAATGATTGAAGAAAAATCATTATTAATGGGGGAGATACCCAATCCAGCTATTTTTGGACTTCTAATTTGGTGGGCTCAAGGAGATTTCGCCTCTTCCTGAGTTCTCTCCCTACAAATTTTATAATCCAAAGATAAACAAGAGTATGACTAAAAATTAGACAAAGTTTGACCAGAAAGTAGTTTCCAGTTAATAGTCACAACTCCACTCAATTATATATATTTTTTATTGAATGTGAATTTTGACAAATTCACCATTGGATTACATTTTCTTCTTATATCTTCTATGCCTACAAAATTTCCATAAAATCAAATATCAATATTTATGTCATCAATCAAATGATTAAATTGCAAATTTTTGTAGTTTAAACTTACAAAAATTTGTAAGTTTATGATTAGAACATTAAATAACATTTAATTGGCACGTAATTTGACATTAATTTGTGTTAAGAACATAAAGTATATAAAGTATATGTAATCCAACTGTTGGATTTTCAAAATATAAATCAATTTTAATTTTTTTAGTGAGAGTTGTAGCTATTGGTTAGTTTTTCAGCCAAGTTTTTTCCCAAAAAATTATTTTTATATTTTTTAAATTAACTATTTTTAATCAAAATTTAAATTTAAAAACAACTAATTGCTAATGATACAACTAAGATCTTGTCAACCAACTATTCCAAAACTTGCAAGGGTATATTATTTTGATATTACTCACTACAATAGTGGAATACGTACAAAATATGATCTTTCAACTAGCTAGTTGGAATATGGCGTATTTGAACAAAGCTTTCACTTATGAAGGCGTTTCTTGAAAAGATTCAGATGCGACCAACATACTCTAAAACCTCATATAGCGAGAAACCATTCCAATTTCTAAAAATAGCTTAGTTAAATGAATGGTCGAGCGATTGGCTGATGACAAGAATACACATTGGCTTCGCATCCCCAGAGAGATATGTTGTTGCCATGGTGACTTGGCCGTCAAAAGAAAGGGACAGGAACAACCTTAAAGCACTGTTAAATGTCCTAAAAGTTTTCAATCCTTAGCATCTCGAGTGCCAACAAATGCCTTCGGTTTCACTTGATTTGACCCATCTCCGTCGAGCCATTGCTTACGGCCTTCTGTAGTATGGGGGACCTCGCCCATACTCTCTAAAGCTTGCTTACCCTATCTTTAGATAAGCTTGAAGCACTTCCTCCATTATATAACAGTCAAAGGTTTTCTGGAATGCTGTTGGAATCATCCTTTGAACGTTTTCCTTTGAATGTTTGTTTAGTTGTCCGATTAGGAAATCTTAATCGTTGAAGACAGCTGGGCCATTATGTTAGCCTCAACATTGGCCCTTGGAGGTACATGGTCAATGAATTTCATCAAACTCGGCGAATCCAGGCTAGGGCTCCTTTTGTGTATGGTTGTTGCTTTGCTTCAATTGTCTAATACTCATCGATGACTTGTCTCACAACTAGTTGAAATCACCCTGTTAACGTTAACATGGTTGGATCGCATGCCCATTGCCACAACTAGTTCTAATTTGATAAGCAAAGCTTCATAGTCAGCTACGTTGTTCATGAATGGGAAAAAAAAGTAGTGCCCAGCATAGCTGGAGAGGCCTCGCCTTATTTCAGAAGTGCTAATTCAGTTCGGATAGGCTTCATTCAAGAACGCTGCCTCCTTTGGAATTAATGCTTCAGATCAGTGAATAAACCGAAATGAAAGAAGAGACGTTTTTCCCTTGGCGCCTAAAGCGCACTATGCTCCGCTTCAACAAATTAGATATTTCGGTGGAACTGGTGAACCACGCAAGCTATAGCTAGATGTGTGCAACAAAGGGCTCATAGTACCTGCTAGCGTAGCTATGCTATGGAAGGGAGGGGGCCTAAATTGACCCTCTTCCTCTCTTCTTCTTCTTCTTCTTCTTTTTTTCTTTTTTTCTTTTTCTTTTCTTTTCTTTTTTTTTTTTGTTTTTTTTTTTTTTTTTTAGCCCAGTGGAAGGGAAGGAGTCTAAATCAACCCCTCCCTTCTTCTTTTTTTTCTTTCAAAAAGGCATATTCGGAAAATTAGTTATTACCTTTTTTACTTCCAAAAATACCTCTAATTTAATTATCTTATTCTTATTATAAAAAAGAAAAAGAAAAAAAGAAAAGAGATTAAAATAGTAAATAAACAAAAATTAAAAACAAAAACCTATGAGTTATCAACTCCCCACTAGATAGCCAACCTGCCAATGTTTCACACACACACACACACAAAACTTCCCACTACCCACACGTTCTATCAAGAAAACAAAAAACTACCCCCAACTTCCTATCAAAAAAGAAAAAGACTATCCCACTCTTAACATGAAATGAAATATGACTGGAACCATTTAAAAAAAAAAAAAAAAATTTAGGGCTTTCCTTTTAAGATTCACCCAAAATCTAGACATCATTATCTTTTCTTAAAAAAAAAATAAAATAAAATAAAACACTTAACGTTATTTACCACTAACCCACAAATCCACGTTTTCTTTTTTCTTTTTTATTTAGATATCATTATATTTTCTTAAAAAAAAAAAAAAAAAAAAAAAAAAAAAAAAAAAAAAAAAACTTAACGTTATTTACCACTCTCCCACTAACCTGTAACCTCACATTTTTTTGTCTTTCTTTTTATTAAAAAAAAAATCCCGCACATTTCCTTTTGAATTGGTCAAAATTCAAATAATCCTAATGTTCTATTTGAATTCAGATTACTTTTTTTATTGCATTCCATGCGGTAAAAAAAAAATCCTATAAATCCTTATATCTAGAGACGTGCTCAAAACTTCCCATAATTATTCCTATAAATATTAGAATAGAAAACAAATATGCATTTCAACCACCTCAAACTTCCCCCCTCAAAAGGAGAAGTTATAAGATCCGTACGGTAGATAAGTGATGTAGTCTACTATTCCACTAAAAAACTTCCACCTATATAAAATTATTAGTTAGAAATTTTTTTTAAATAGAAATTAATTACTGACTCAGCAATTTTAAACAAGTGAAAGTTTTTTAGTGGAATGGTGGATAAATAACATGGTCCACCAGATGACTCTATAATTTCTCCCTCCAAAGAGTAGTGACGTTCTCAACGCTCTTAATTGCCTCAAACTTTCTCATAAGAAGAGTTATTATTTCCAACAAAGCATTTCATTGTTTGTGTTGTCCAAAATCAAGGGAAAGGCTTTAAATGGAGAAGAAAGCATGACTAGTAGTAAACAAGAAAGCTCGTAGGAGGTTTCAAGAAAAATTTTCTCAAGAAAGTGACAGATTATCTCAAATCTTATTCTTTCTTGATTGAATAAAGTCAAAAATTTTTGTTTCTTTTAATTTAGTAATTATTGTCCCCTTTTTTTCTTAATTAAAATTTTGGATTTTATTCATTATTGTTGGCATCATCCTCCAGATCCATAATTGGAGTGCCAAAATATTTGTACATAGATTTTAAGTTTTCCCTTTTAGAATCATATATTGTTTGTTTGTTTGTTTTGGGATGAATTTGTATAGGTTATTGTTATATTACGCTTGCATATAACTTTGTAGTACTATGTTAACGACGTCAATACAGATGAGGTGCAAATACAAGAGTGGAAACTCAAGAAAGTGGGATCTCTTGCATGAAGTTCCACTTTAATTTTTGTACCAATTGTTTTAATAGATTTCAAAAATTATTACAACTTTCCTTTTCTTTTCTTTTTTGTCTTTTTTTGCATGAACTGTCCCATTAGATTTCGAAGTGTTACAATATATTTTAAATTTTGTATCGAGTGTTTGGGAGATTTCAATTCCATTTTAGATTTTGTGTCAAGTATTACTTTATTTTAAAATTATTGTTAGGGTTTTAGACCTCAGTTGTCTCAGATTTAATTAATTTGTAAACAAATAATTAATTAGATTAATTATGATCTTGATTAAAATGATTAACATATCAAACAAACACAGATCATATGAACGCCAAGAATGATGACTCAGGAAAACTTTTGAAATTGTGGTTTCAAAGTAAAAAATTTGGGAAGGATTTAACCTAACAATTCTCAAGGAAACATTTTACTAATAGAATCGAAGTTTGTACAGTAAACTTAACTCTAAATTTACTGCTACCTCATGTAGTACTTATGGGCGTGAGTCATGTGACCACACGTAGCTCTAAATTCATGGACTCTTCTACTATGAAATTGTAGCACACAAACACTCTTGTTTGTGATTTTGAGATCTCCATTCAAAGATTTAGATGAGCAACTGTGGTTGACTAGATGCACGAACTTTACTTTATAATTAAATCTATTGTTTGCACAAGGTCTTCAACTATAGCTTCAAAATGGTATGGAAAATTTTTAGATTTGTGTACAGAACATTGCTTTCTTGAATGTGTAAAAACATGCTCTAGGTTTTTTATTTAAATATCCTTAAGTTCCATGAAAACCCTATATCAAATGGCTAAGAGAAAAAACCAGATCTGAAATCTGCACAAATCTCAATTTGTCGAGATGTGCATCTCGATCGGTCAAAATGAGTGAAACTTATCTGCACTTTAGTTTTTTTGATTTCTTGAGTTTTCAACTGTGTTAAACTTCATTTTTCTTTTTTAATAGAATATTTCTATACTAAACAAGTAGACAAACTAAGTTCTAAAAAGTTACAATTAGTTCATGGTTGTCAACCTAAAAATATAGACTCTACAATTACTATAGCATGCATGGATGAAGTTTTACTTTAATTTTTGTACCAAGTATTTTTACATCAAATGTTTAGATTTTACAGTGTTGCAACATTCTTTTATTGGAGTGTTTCATTATACTTCAAGTCCATTATAGTTTTTCTATGAAGTATTATTTTATTTTTAAATTCAATTAAAATTAGTTCAAGTCCATTTAAGAAATTAGAAGAAAATCTTACTATCATTAAAAACCATATGTATTAGATTTCCATGACTTAATTACTTTTATTTGTTTCATTATATTTCAAGTCCATTATAGTTTTTGTATGAAGTATTATTTTATTTTTAAATTATTTTAAATTCAATTAAAATTAGTTCAAGTCCATTTAAGAAATTAGAAGAAAATCTTAGTATCATTAAAAACCATATGTATTAGATTTGCATGACTTAATTACTTTTATTTGATAACTAATATAACATAGTTAGCAAAAGCCAAAAAATTCAAAATTTACATATATACAAAGTGAGTACACAAATAAGTAAAATTGCAAAAATGTGCAAAACAATGACTAAAAATTTCCCTAGGAAAGAAACCTGGAAAAGAGTTTGAAGATGAATTTGTATGAAATCAATATTTTAAAAGAAAAAGAAAAAGAAAGCCTAACCCCCCTCTCCCCCCCCCCCCCCCCCCCCCCCTCCCCCCCCCCCCCCCCCCCCCCCCCCCCCCCCCCCCAAAAAAAAAAAGATATTAACAAAAAAATTTAAAAGTCTTGAAAATCACATAGTAAAATAATCATGAACTTTGAGGCAGCCACCCACAAAAATTCTTGAATCCCATTACTTTTCTTTTTCTCCATTTTGACATAACTTACCACTTTCTTCTCATAGAGTACATTTCTTCTCTGGGTCATTCTACGGTACCCACTTGTTTTTTGTGGGGGTACGGTACCCACCCATATCTGGACCATTAATTCTAAAGGTTTTAATCCTGGCCGTTTAACTGAGTTTTAGTGGCTTACCGATTACCGATAGAACAAGTTACAGTATAAAAGCTGAAAAAAAAAAAAAAAAAAGAAAAGAAAAGAAAAAGAAAACAGATGTTGCGTTCTCTCTCTCGTTCTTTCAATTCAGAGGCAATGTCAACGAAGATGATGCTCGAGACTGCTTCCATGAAGTTCAAGATTGGTAAGGTGTGAACTCTAACTTGTTTTTTTGTTTGAAATTTCAAACTTCGTTGTCTTCTTTCTTTATTTTTGCAGTTTTTTGTTTCGTGTATTTGAATGAATTTGGAACCCTAAACTCCCTAATATATGGTTTTGGTGTTTGGATATCATTGATTTTAGATCCTTCGGATCCATTACTGAAGCACAATATTTCAGCATTAGTTTTTTAGCATAGATTTCTCAAAAATAATTTTTTTTTGAACACATCAATTTTGTTCCCCCTTTTCTTGTTTGTATTAGTAAATTTTCGTGGCTTACCTTTCATGATCTTGTTCGTTTATATTGTGGTCCTTGGTTCCCATGAATACAATATATATATACACACACACACTTTTCTCTAGTTCTAGTGCAAGTTGTATTAGTCTGCAAGTTGACATTCACTCATTGGAAAATAATTGACATTCTCATAGGATCTTGGTTTGTTTGAATTGGGAACTAGTATCTTGTCTTAAAATAAGAGACATGGGGTTCAAATCCTGCCTAACCAAAAAATAATTGGTGTCTTGCCCTGATGATAGAGAGCAATTATCATTGAGTGGATGCTATAGGTAAATTATATCCCATGTCTAAAAAGGTAGTACCTTTCCTCAATTAATGTTGCGCTATTTTTTTTTCTTTAAATTGCATGTGCACGTGATTGTATCTTCCGGGCTGCTAAGATTTTTGGTAGCCCAAGAAGATTGATTTTCCTGGAAGGGGTTGATACTGTCTAAACTGTAATAAAAAGGGGGTTATAGAAACAAGCACAATTTCTTAATAAGGAAATACAATAGTTCATCAAATTAGGTTGTCTAGTGAAAATGCAGTTATGTATGCATAGTTTAAAGTAATAGAGTTTAACCTATAACAAGAACTGGAGAGAGAGAGAGAGAGAGAGAGAGAGAGAGAGAGAGAGAGAGATTTGCTTGATAACCACCTTGATAAAAATTCTAATTTTGATTATGATAACCACCTCTATAGGATCTTCCTCCTCTGCCTTAATTATTGGTTGATCTACCTCTTCCTCTATATGCTTGGAACTGACCATTAAGGATTGGAGGAGACGAAGTTGGCGTAGGTCCTTGATCAATCATAGCCATATGAACAGGGTCTTTGATTAGCTCAGAGGCATGCTTTAGTGATTTTTCTTCAGAGGTGAGAAGAACATGAACTTGTTCATATCCTATAGGATCATCCCTGGTTCTTAGAGCAGAACTGAAGGAATAGTACCCTTGTGGCAGTCCATCAAGAACAATGTGTAGAAGCTCTTCATCTTCAATATGAACTCCTACTGTCACCAATTTGTCTCTGCAATCTTTGATTTTGGCCAAGTACACATCAATATAATCATTGTTCTTCCTAATGCTATTTAACTATTTAGTTTTCTCTTCAAACCAAGAATGTTAGATCTAGACATAGAAGTATAGCACCTTTCTGAAGTATCCCATACACCTTTAGCTATAGTTTGCCTAAGAACAAGAGCAAGAGCTAAGTGATACAACGTAGCACTGATCATTAACATTAAAGCTCGATCTTTTTTATGCGCCATTGAAGAAAATCTGGATTTTCTTGTGTGGTAGGCAATCCCTTATCATGACTGAAAAATTTTTCTGAACATGGATAAGAACCATCAACAATATCAAGAAACGAGTAAGCACTTAGAGTAAAGGTAATTTGAAACTTCCACTTAGAGTAAAGGTAATCTAAAATTGTCTTTCATTTTAATTATTGTTGTGAAATTATTTGGCTTGCTTGTTTCCCTCGGTTTTGTGCTTAGGACTTGAAAGTTTGATTTAATAAAGAACGTAACTTTCACTTCATTTGTATGTTTTGTGTTGATTTTGTTCCTCACTGGTTTCTTAAGTTCCTTTTGGAGTTATGATTTTTGTCCACTAAATGTAAAATGTTCACGACCCCTGCTGGCAAAGTAAATACTCTTTGTTTATAGTTGACAAGTTATTACTTGATGCCTTCTGCAAATATTTGTTGATTTTATGTGGTTCCCTTTTTATTGTAAGCTACAGGCTTCAGTGCTGTTATTTAATTTGGATACAAGTAGGGTAGACTGACAGGTATGCAAATGTATTGGCTAGCTTATAATTTTGATCACATTCTACTTATAATATTCTTTATTTTGATTACTTCTTGGTATTGAAGATGTTTGAAGATGTGGTATTTTTCCAGTCAAATGCAATGTGGCCTCCTTTTGGGTTTGCTAGGTAAAAACTAAGAGTTGTATTGTTGTTGGAAAATCATCACTAGGAGGCCTGATGCCTCTTCTGTTTATGTATTAAGTACATAGAATGAGAGCTTATTATTACTTGATTGTTAAACATGTGGCAACATAAATTGTGATGTAGGATTTAAAATTCTAAGTTGCTTTTGGTAGATTGGCACCAAATTTATTGTTATGTTGAGAGGATTTGTTGAAAATTAGGTTCCTTTTTTTTACGTTGGCAATATGTGACCCCGAATAATAATAATGCTACATTATACACTTAATAAGAGCAATTTTTTTTCTCTGATAATAATATATGCTTGTTTATAGGCATGATATGCAGAGAAGATGGCAAACGTGTGGGAGACGCTTGCAGAAGAAACCAACACATGTGAAAGATGGCAGTTGAAGTATTTGGCTGTAAATTTTTTTTCTTCTTCAGACATTCCTTTCTACTTTTTCCCTGTATTTGGCTGGAATTTTCAAATAGCTTATAAAGTTGAGTTGTTCATAAACTTCATATCTTTCTTTGGGCTAATATAGTTGTCCATATCTTCCATTGTGGATGTATTCATTATTCAATAGAGAAAAGTATTTGCGATTTATTCTTGTTGCTTTCTCTAACTGTTGATTCTTTGTACAACTGTTGAATCAAATTTTTCCCTCTTAGATGCTATGGTAATTGTCAAGAAGGCCATGTGCAGGACAGAAATGACTTCATTAAGACAAATCTAGTAATCCTTTTATAAAAAAGACTCTTTAGAGTTGATATAAAGGTGCAAAAGAGTTTCATCTAGAAGAATTAAGTGGTAAATTTAATGAGTAAATAGTGAAACTCTAAGTTTAAAACTTATTATGATCCATTTACCCTTTAATTTCTTTATAGAAAAATAAATAATCTTAAGAATTTCTCAAACTCTGAGATGATAATGATGATATTTTGAAACTTACACAAAATCACTATCATGAATTTTATTAAAATTAATTAACAACGACAATTTGAGCCGCTAATTCCAGAGAGTTACTTGGAGAGATAGAGAGAGTAATACATATACTAGGACTCTAAACAATTCAATATATATATATATATATATATATATATATATATATATATATTTGTAAAAATATGAAACTTAAATTTTCAAAATATTTAAAAATATCTTAAATGCAAAGAAGGCGAGAGACATACCAACACTCAAAGAGAGAAACAGAGAAGCTCAATAGTGAGAAAATTCAAAGGCAAACTCCAAGGACTATGCCCACCCAAAGAGAATTAAAGAGCCAAAGGGCAATTGGCACACCCGAAAAACCCAAGGATAGGGGAATGAATGGCAAAGGAAAGGTACAAGACATGCAAGGAAGGAAGTTTCCTGAATAAGACACCTCCCACCTTCGCATTCAATTCTCTGCACCAACCTAACCAACTGCATTAATGAGGAAATGACCATTGAACAGTGATTTCATAGCTCACAGCTCTTTCTACCACCTCCAAAAGGATCCTAATGGGACAAGCATCCAAAGAGTTCCCCTAAAATGTATAGATGGAGGGCTGAGATACAAAGAAATAGGCTATATAAGGAAAGGAACCCACCAAAAAGAAGGGAATAAACATTTTCCAAGAAAAAAGAAAACAAGTGTAAGAACAAAGAATTACCCTGTAAAGTAATATCAACCTTACTTATCAATACAAGATCTATCCTCGGACCCGCCCAAGGAAGAGTTTACACTTAATGGTTGGTCTATTCATTCCTATTTGTTACTTAGGTTCTATTAGTCTTAAATTTGTGATTATCTCAGCATTACACCTGACTTAGAAGCCCACTCTCTTAAAAATTTATTGTTTGAGCTTGGTTTGAAGATCTAGGCATCACTATTGTTAGAGGCATCACTATTCTAAGTGTAATTTTATGGAACAAAGTTGCTAAATTTGGTACCTATGTATATAATAATATTTTTTTATAAATAATTGGGTGGGAGGGGGGGGGGGGGGGGGGAGGGGGCGGCTGCATTGCCCCTGAACATCCAAGTCTCTCTCCATCCCTAGTTGATATTGCGTAATGTGACGATTGAACCTTTAAATGTGAGTAAAAAAATAAGGTTATCATCGAATGTGATAACAATACAGTCAGATATGATGTTGGTATTGCATGATATTAATATGGAACTGTCAAATGTGGATAAAAAATAAAGGTACCACCAAATATAATAAAAGTACTGTTAGATGTGATGTTGGTACTACTTGATGTGAAAATGGAACCATTAAATGTGAGAAAAAAATAAGAAAACCATTGAATGTGACAAAGTACGATCACATGTGATGTTGCTACTGCATGTGACGATGAAACTGTCAAATGTGAAAAACATAATAATGGTCTCATTAAATGTGACAAAAGTACGGTTCAACATTATATTTCAGTCATTTCTAAGGTTTTCAAGGTCATTTTAGTCATTTTTTAGGTACTAAGGGTATTTTGGTCATTTTTTATATTTCTTGGTTATTTTTGATCATTTCTTATATTTTAAGGTAATTTCTGTCATTTTTTAGGTTTTAGGAGCATTCAGTCATTTTTTTTAAAGTACTAAGGTTATTCCAGTAATTGTTGAGGGCTTCGGGGTTATTTTGGTTATTTTTAATTTTTATGAGATATTTTGGTCATTTTATAGGTTTCAAGGGTATTTCGAAATTTTTTAAGGTTTCAGTGTCATTTCGGTCATTTTTTGGGACTCTAGGTATTTTAGTCATTTTTTAGATTTAGGTGCATTACGGTCGTTTTTTAGGTTCTAAGAGCATTATAGTCACTTTTTGGTAAATGATATGTTGGTACTACCGAATGTGACAATAGAACCATCAAATATGAGAAAAAAAATAAGGGAATCACCAAATGTGACAAAAGAATAGTCACATGTGATGTTGAAACTGTACAATGTGAGAATGGAATAATCAAATATAAGAAAAAAAATAAAGGAACCACCAAATGTGACAAAAGTATAGTCACATGTGATGTTTTTATTACACAATGTGAGAATAGAACCGTCAAATGTGAGAAAAAAATAAGGGAACCAC
Organism: Quercus glauca; assembly: GCA_023736055.1. NCBI lineage: Eukaryota > Viridiplantae > Streptophyta > Magnoliopsida > Fagales > Fagaceae > Quercus > Quercus glauca. The sequence continues at coordinate 31,018,957 of CM043318.1, read as the reverse complement.
CAAATGTGACAAAAAATACCGTCAAATATAATGTTAGAACTGGGTAATGTGAGGATAGGACCGTCAAATGTGAGAAAAAAATATGCAAACCACCAAATGTGACAAAATAATTATCACATATGATATTGGAACTGCATAATATAAAGATTAAACCGTCAAATGTGAGAAAAATTAAAGGAACCACCAAATGTGACAAATGTCTTGTCAAATGTGATGTTAGAACTGCATGATGTGATGATGGAACCATCAAATGTGAGAAAACAAATATGGGAATCACTAAAAGTGACAAAAGAACTATCACATGTGATGTTGGAATTGCATAATGTGAGAAAAATTAAGGGAACCACCAAATATGCATAATGTGAGGATAGTACCATCAAATGTAAGAAAAAAAATAAGGGAATTACTGAATGTAACAAAAGTACAGTTACATGTGATGTTGGTACTGCTCAATGTGAGGATGGTACCATAAAATGTGAGAAAAAAATAAGGGAACTATCGAATGTGACAAAAGCACAGTCACATGTAATGTTAGTACTGTGCAATGTGAGGCTGGTACTATAAAATGTGAGGGAAAAAAAAAAAAAAAAACAAGAGAACCACCGAATGTAATAAAAGTACAGTCACATGTGATGTTAATACTATACAATGTGAGACTAGTACTATAAAATGTGAGAAAAAAAAAGGGGAGCCACCGAATGTGACAAAAATACAGTCACAGGAGATGTTGGTATTGCGCAATGTGAGGATGGTACCATAAAATGTGAGAAAAAAATAAGGGAACCATCGAATATGACAAAAGTACAGTCACATGTGATGTTGGTACTACGCAATGTGAGGTTGGTACCATAAAATGTGAGAAAAAAAATAAGGGAACCACTGAATGTGACAAAAGTACAGTCACATGTGAGGATGGTACCATAAAATGTGAGAAAAAAAAAAGGAACCATCGAATGTAACAAAAGTACAGTCACATGTAATGTTGGTACTGCGCAATATGAGGATAGTACCATAATATGTGAGGAAAAAAAAAAGGGAACCACCGAATGTGACAAAAGTACAATCACATGTAATGTTGGTACTGTGTAATGTGAGGGTGATACCATAAAATGTGAGAAAAAAAATAAAGGAACCATCGAATATGACAAAAGTACAGTCACATATGATGTTAGTATTGCATAATGTGAGGATAGTACCATCAAATGTGAGAAAAAATTAAAGGAATCATCGAATGTGACAAAAATACAGTCACATGTGATGTTGGTACTACACAATGCGATGATGATATCATCAAATGTGAGAAAAAGGAAAGGAACTACCGAATGTGATAAAAGTACAGTCATATGTGATGTTGGTACTGCGCAATGTGAGGATGGTACCATCAAATGTGAGAAAAAAAAAGGGAATCACCAAATGTGACAAAAATACAGTCACATGTGATGTTGATACTGCACAATGTGAGGATGGTACCATCAAATGTGAGAAAAATAAGGGAACTACCGAATGTGACAAAAGTACAATTATATGTGATGTTAGTACTACACAATGTGAGAATGGTACCATTAAATGTGATGTTTTGGTAACCTAATATAGTAGGTTGCCTACCAGTGGGTACCGTACCCCCTAAAAAAAATGGTGGGTACGCTAGAATTACCCTTCTTCTCTTTATCAAAAGTTTGTGGTTGTTAATGTTAAAAATTATCACAATTTTTTGTTATAATTTTTATAATAAATGATTGTGGGAAGTTTTGAAAATAACATGTACATGATAATTGGTAACTATTTTTTTTTTTTTTTTTTAACATTTAAAAAGTAAGTGGGTAAGAAACGTGAGTAGTGGAGTTTTAAAATAGAACGCAATTTTACATATTTATTGTCCCTTGACTCCGTTCTTAGTGAAATGGTACTAAAAATTAGGCTTTTCATGAAAGATTCACATGCAACCAACTTATTCTAAAACTTACAAGTTACAAGTGTACATTATTCCGAAAAAACTAACTAAAATAGTGGAATCCATATGAACCTGATCTTATGGCTATTTCAATTATTTAATTTTGAATATGGCTTATTTGAACAGAGTTGTCCCTTCTCAATGAAATGCTATAAAAAGAATAAATGCGCTTGAATTTGTACTCACCTCTTAAAATTTATGTGGCAGGGATAAGCTCAACAAAATTAGCATGCAAATCTTGTGTAATATCTTTTTATTGGGCTTGCTAGGGTGAGTAAATTATTTGAAAATGAGTCCTGCACTGTCCAAGGCTACGTACTATTCCATCAAACACCCAATGCATGCAAAACACTGACTAATTCTTGAGTTTCCTTGTTAATAAGAGCTGCGGAAGCGACAACACTGTACTATGCAGGAGTTGAATACACATCATCAACTTTTTCAGCTGTTAGTGTTACGAGCAACTTACTTCCATCAATATCTTTTATATCCATCTCTTTAGTTTGTGCATAAGAGGAATAGAGTAAAGGAGTAGTGAGGCATGTCTAAAATAAATTCTAAGCCATTTAACAAACCATCCATTAGCAATATGGTTTATGACTATAACCAATATTCGTAAAACATACTCTCGATACAAAATCACAAACATGACACACTCACACATCTAAAATCCCAATACAAGCAATAAATTGCTCTCTCATTCAAATAATAGATCAATTCTTAGTTAACACACACAGATATCTTTTAACCCCAAAAAATTTAACAGACTATGTACCCTTTGATGATATTCACTTCACGTTCTTCTAGGAGTCTTCTCCCCTTCTATACAGGAAGAATACATAAGCTAAAGTCATCATCACACTTTTTACAATACTGTCTATTTATAAGGCTTCAATTGTGTGGGTTCCTTTTTTTTTGGATGGTACCAAGGTCTATTGATGACAAAGGATCTTGCACCTCCAAGGATAGATGATTGATTGTTGGTTGGACTGGGTCCTGGCCTATTGGGGTTGTTATATGAACCAGTTTGTGCGCAAGTCACATAGAGCTCCTCAAGGGAAAAATGTGGTTTCCTCCTAAGCAATAAAATGTCATTGTAAGTGTTTTAATGTCTTAAAATGACCTTTTCCCTTACAAAATGAGTAAAATAACATTATTCATAATATTCACAATGAGAATGTGATTAAAATAGAGTATTTAAGACTTATCTTTTATTGTGTGAACATTTAAAATAGTTCCTTCACTCGGTTCCTCCACCAATGGTTCCCCGGACATGGGTTCGTGGTTCCTCGAGCATGATGTCGTGGTTCTCAAGGGTACTAGGTCTTTAATCCGTGGAACCCAAAATGCTAGTTCCTTGAACCATATGATCTTTCTCCATGCTCATTATGCAATGGATTTTGTCCTTTCCCTTTATCTCTATAGGTCATGCATAAAAAAAACTATATAATACAAATATCCTCAAACAATTATTAGTTCCTCAGGTTAGGATATACATTCTAAAGCATATACATATATGTAAATGATCCTCATGAAAATGAGTCAACCACGAGGATCCTGGCCCCAATTCTCAAAGACTTAGTGCTTTGGCACAAGACTTGTGGGATTTGGAACTCAAGTCCAAGTAGCTTTGTTTGGACATTTACTTCCAAGATAGTCAAGTGAGGAGGATTTTGTGGAAGAGAGTGATATCGGATTTTGTGTATATGTTTCTTTGGAGTCTAAATGATATTTTGAAGGGTTTCAAGGACATGGGACGAAGTCCTCTTCCTTGGCTCTCTTATTTTTTTTCTTTCTTTCTCCCCTCTCCCTTGCTGAACTTTTAGAATTCTTAGAATTATCAGTTTGAATTTTTGGAACTCTTCCCCTTTTCCCCCAAACTAACCCCTCTATTATGTTTTGGTGTTCCTTTTATAGTGGATATGATCTGGTACCCTAGGCGAGAATCTCCTCAGTCTGTTGGGTAAAACCATGTCATCTGATAGAATTTGAAGGAGTTCCCTGGGCAGAGTTTTAGCTTAGTTTGGAAATTATAGCTCAAAAGAGTATTTGGCTTTAGCTACAAATGGAAGATTTCTTCCTAGAAAGTCAAAGGAATAGGTGGTGAGGGTGAACCAAAAATTGGGCCATCTCCAGTTCGTCCATAGTGTCGTCTAAGTCCAAAAAGGTGGTCCAGCATAAGAAGGTCGTTCAAACTAAAGAAGGTTGTCTAGCATGGAAACATCTGGACGACCCCTCAACACTTAGAAAATCTTTAGAATGAATTTATGCACAAAATCTTATTATTCAAACCACATTCTACTATTTTGAAGTTTGAGCAATATCCTTGTTCATCATTTTAACTTCCCACTAAGATCTTAACTCCAAATGGCAGTTGTAGAAGATAAGATTAAATCTTCTAACTTCTATAGAAGTTATGGAAGTTAAGTCTAAATCTTCTAACTTCCATACATGTTGAGGAAGTTACCAAACAAGTAACCACTCCAAAGATTACTACATAAGGACTTATCCACATCAAATGAAGGTAAGTTTCCACCACTCCTAAAGTTGGAATCCTTGAATTATAGAGAGAAAATCTAACTTAAGTATTGGAGGGTTCTCCGCTGGTTCACCCCGGTCACCTTTGATCATGTGTTTCTTTTTTTTTAGCCCTTCCAAGCAACCACTAGCCCATTGAAGCCCGGAGCGTTCAGCCTACTGATTTTCTGTGCATCATCAGTAGGCGCTATCTGTAAGGAAGATTAAATTTGTATTTTGCAATTTATCTTTCTCTGACAAAAGGCTGTATGGTCTGGACAAGGTCAATGGCCACTAGTCTATGCCATCAGGACAATGGGAACGCTTCTAGCCACTCCAACCGCGCTCACTAGTCAACACCTGTTATGCAACCGCCTTCTGTCCAGCAAATACAATCTATGGCAGCTGCCATAGCAGAGTTTACTCGTCAGAATCAGGAGTTGACTCGAGGGATCAACCAAAGAAGGTAGCATAATGAAAGGTGTGGGGAAGGGTAAGCTCAAAGTCAAGAAGTTAGAGAAGAAGAAAATGTGGAAGCAACAAACATGGATCTATTTCATTCATGATTGATAACTTGCATTATGTAAATTTCAGAATTTAAGAACAAGATTGCATACCTTGGTGTAGTGAAATTCAAAACAAAAGATTAGAAGTACTTGGGAACACTTTTAATCTTCACTCCAATTCCACTTTACGCCAAAGAAGTGTGGTCTCTCAATCAGTTTCTAAGGGAGATTAATCGAGTGGTTTCACTCACACATACACACCATTTCACAATGATGTCTCTCTTTTTTCTGATGAAAAAATTATGTATGTTTCTCCCTTTATAACTAACTGATTATCTAATTGGGTTGGCCTATTGGGCCTTTCCAATTGGGCTTTAGTGTATGGCTTGGAATGGGACCAAAATGGACCAATAAGACACTAGCTTCAATGGGCCTTGGGCTTTTCTGTCAACTCTTGACAAGTCCAAAGTTACCATTAATTATATTTAATACCACTATATAAATATAATTGCACTCTAGGCCTTATTAATAAATTATATCCCAAGATTTTATTGTACATGCAACCCCTTCATAAAATATTCGTAGTAACACAAAGTCATGAATGTATACTGCCACTTTGTAGATTACTATATCTTAATTCTTGAATACCCGGTTTAATCCTTTTAAGTTATTCATCATATATTTATGAAATCCAATTTCATAAATATATACTTTAGTAATTTCTTACCAAAGTGGTTAGGCCTAACTTTTTGAATAACAAACCCATTAAACTTATCTCAAGGGAATATTTTGTATCTCCGTTAAGAGACTATGAATTCCATCTTGAAAATATATGTTCCATCAACACTAAATGTGGCTGCCCAACATACTGAAGTTTTGACCGTTACTTTAGATCTCACTCCTGATATATCAAAACAACCTACATTTCATGATCAGGTCCATTATTCTCTCAAGATTAAGAGTTCATGCAAATATAAGTCGTGAGATTTATTATTCAATTGACAGTCGTTAGGAGAATAATAAATCTCACAACGGTCCAGTTCAATATGTCTTAACTCTTAAAACATATCAACATATCAACTAGAAGTCACCACTTCCATGATCAAGACAAATCATCTTAGTTAATATGTTATAGTCTTCGCAGATGAAATGCCCAATTTCATCACCGATTATGAACCAAATTCTGAGTTTACAAAGAACTTGTGACTTATATCTTCTGTGACTAAATCACATACGATGCATCTCATAGACTATATGATAATGTCCAAATATTCATGTTACCATTATTTCAGATAATAATAAAATAACTTTATTAATTACAATATTAAGTCATACATCATGTCATATATATTGTCGTACATAATATAATACACAACATCATACAATAGGATTCTATGGCACAAATCCCAACAGAGAACTGGTAAAAACTAGCAGATTGTTTAATTTCTGAGGGCTTATAGCAGTAAAGGAACTCATCCTCTGTGATTGGACGGTTCCCCTCAAGGGCCTTACGCCACAACACTTGCATGGAAACTATCATCAGCCATCCATTAGGATTGAGCTGGTTTGGTCCAATACCCAACCTATGGAAGAGACTTCTACAAAAAGAATTTAAAGGAAACCTAAGACCTGTTAAGAGATAAGAAGTATATACACCGAAACCTGAAAGAGGAGAACAATACCATTCCCCCCTTTATGGCAGATGAGGCCTAAACTTTATAGTAATCTAATATCTACCTACTAGAGTGTTTAACTTACCCGTATCCAAAGTAGACGCCACCTCAGAGGCACAACTGTAAATTATATTTTCTTCCTCTTCCTTGTCTTGAGGAGGGCTAGGTGACCTACTCCTTCTGGACGAGCTAGTCTCTACCCCAGAAGCTATCCTACGTTGCATTTCCTAGACTTCCTTTAAGGGAAAACTAGGAAGCCCAAACGAATAATGCTCGTCTAGGGAACTACTATCACTACTACTACTAAAACTACCCTCACTACTACTCTCATAGCTACCACCACTTCTAGAGGACACATCCTGGTACTCGTCTATCTCTCTCTCAATACTACCACTAGACGTAGACATGATTAGAAGAATGAATAAGATGAAAACCTAAGGATGAAGAGAAGGAAGTACCAGATGAGACTAGAGACGAGGACAAGATGAGGCTCTTAGATGAGATGACAGAAAGGAAATTATCATAACAATAAAGGGTAAGAGAAAGAATGTACATATTTGTAGGGCCCAAAGGTGGATCAACGAAGTGACACGGACCAACCAGAAGTTGACACGTGGCATTTTCCTTGAAAAATAAATCGACGCGAACAGCCAACCAATGAAATTTTGACACGTGGCACAATCTAAAACAAATAATTAAATAAAGCAAGGATGACACGTGGCATATCTGTTGACCATTAAAATGTTGACTCGTGTCAAGAATAAACAGTCATACCATAGTGTTCAGGACGATCCTTGGACAAAAGGGGATGGTGAACCAAAAATTGGGCCACCTCCAGTTCATCCATAGTGTCGTCCAAGTCCAAAAAGGTGGTCCAGTATAAGAAGGTCGTTCAAACTAAAGGAGGTCGTCTAGCATGGAAACATCTAAACGCCTCCTCAACACTTAGAAAATCTTCATAATGAATTTATGCACAAAAACTTATAATTCGAACCACATTCTACTATTTTGAAGTATGAGCAATATCCTTGTTCATCACTTTAAATTCCCACTAAGTTCTTAACTTCTAATGGCAGTTATAGAAGATAAGATTAAATCTTCTAACTTCTATACTGGTTGTGGAAGTTAAGTTTGAACCTTCTAACTTCCATACACGTTGAGGAAGTTACCAAATAAGTAACCACTCCAAAGCTCACTATATAAGGACTTATCTACATCAAATGAAGGTATGTTTCCCCCACTCCTACAGTTGGAATCCTTGAATTCTAGAGAGAAAAACTAATTTAAGCATCAGAGGGTTCTTGGCTGGTTCACCCTGGTCACCTTTGGTCTTGTGTTTCTTTCTTTTCAAACTTTCCAAGCAACCACTAGCCCATTGAAACCCGTAGCGTTCAGCCTACTGATTTTCTATGCATCATCAAGTGGGATATTCAATGTAATGGGTGACTAAGATCCCTCGATTCCTATGTCGGGTACTAAACCTGAGAATACCACTCGTCCATTTCACTTCTCTCTGCCTCTTGATTTCAACAAGACATCTAACGAATCTTTCCTTCTTTCAAGGATACCTATGAGTGGTTTATTCTATCTTCTAGGTTGCCCATATCCTTCTTAGGATCTTCTAAGCTATCCACATCCTTCTCAGGATCTACTAGGCTTTCTCTCAAAGAATCCACTTCCTGGGTGATGGAGATCCCGCTCATGGGCTAAGTCTAGGTCCTCTTCTATTTTTACTTTTTCTTTCTTTTTCGTTCTTTTTAGGTCTTTGGGCCTTCATGGTCCTTCTTAACTTTATGAGTTGGGCTTTCTTTTGTCAAGACCCATGGTCTTTCTTTGCTTTTCATGGAATGAAATTTCTTGTCAAATTTTGATACTCAACAAACTATTATTCATTTATGGATAAAGAATTCAAAATTATTTCATTGACAAGAAGTAGGCTTTCATTTTAATTACACCATGAAAACCCATATAGGAAACTAAGTAAGAATAGGAATTTAATGCAATTACCATGAATTGATTCATTGTCCAAGAAATATAATATATCTTTTTTTCATTTTTCGCAATAAGTCCAACTTAAGATAAACAAGCCTTAACCAGTACTAGATTACCAACAATGTCAATACCAAAGCCAATCTTTTGCTGATTATCTCAAATTAATTGTGTACACGTAGTCAACATAATCTTCTAAAAATTATATCAAGATCAACTTATTTGCCATAATACTAATCCAATTATTCCTTTTAACGAAGATGCAATCAAATATTCATATGGCTGTCCCACATGAATAACCATTTCATTACAAAATCTATTACAGTAAAACAAACGTGCCATAATCAACATATGCATTGGCAAAAGACTTTAAAATAAGAGAGAAATATAGAATTATTGTATGTAAAACAACTGTACTAGGCTTTCTATTTATAATAAAAATCCTAATAAAATAAGGATTTGGACCCATATTTCTTATAACGCATATTGTACTAGGCTTTTTATTTATAATATAATGAAATATAGAGTAAAACAACTGTACTAGGCTTTCTATTTATAATAAAAATCCTAATAAAATAAGGATTTGGACCATATTGTATCTTTTATATCCTAATCTAGGCTTTCTTGTAACTCATATTTCTTAAAACACTTACAAGTTATGTTTAATTTCTGAATTCAGGATGGAAAAGTTAGACATATCCCAACGTGGTTCACAAGCAAAGATATTCGGAACAGTTGTTGCATTCGCTGGGGCTACAATTGAAAGTTCAATATGTGTGTAAAACACTATGAACATTTAGACCCCAAATTACAAATTATCAATTCAAGCTTAATGTCAAACAATATATGTGCAGAAAATGAACATATGCCGATAACAGAATTGATAACCAATCTAAACCAATTAAAATCACATCCACAACATAAATTAAATGGCAAAGATTAAGGAAAGAGAGATGCAAACACAAGGACAACAAAACGATGTGTTATCGAAGAGGAAACCAAATCCCTCAGCGTAAAACCTCTCCGCTGCCCTCCAAGTGGTCAATAATCTACTAGAAAATGTAGTTGGGATACATGAATAGCAATAGACCCTCCAAGCCTAATCTATCCAGTGTACCTAAGCCCTCCAAGTTTCTTGCTTCAACGAGGCTGCGCTGAACCTTTGTCTTTTCTAGCTTATTGGATTCCGCTATAGCCCATAGCATCAACCACTATCAATTGGTCCCTTCCTAACTACTTCCCAAAGCACCAAACAGCCTTTTCACAGATGTAGGAATGGTGAGAAAAGGATTTGGTTAAGAACCTCTCAAGGATGTAACAATGGAGAGGGTGAGAGTAGAGGAATTTGAAGAGTCTCTACGTAAAGATTGTGGATGAGTCAATTTTGTTTTTCTCTAGGGTTTCTCTCTCAAAATTCTCTCTGGAAGCTCTCTACATTTTGTGGGTATAAGGGTCTATATGTAGTAGTGTGTGTTTGGAATGCGAAGAGTCATTTTTCCAAAACAGAGCTAACTGGCGACTTGGCCTCGCGACTTGACTGAGTCGCGAGTTCAAGCTGCTAGCTAATTGAATGGCCAGTCTAGACTTTTTGTCCTGTAGTGCAACAGCTGGCACGACGGTTCTGCTTCTCTGCATGCTTCACTTGTGTGCATCTTCTGGCGGCTTGCCAGTCACGAGATCCAGTCGTGAGTCCTTGCTTCACTGCACAATCTTGAGCAATTCTTCACACTCTCTCAGACACTACCCTTAAATGATTCCCACCTAAATACGGGGTTTCTAAATGCTGAATTATAAGCAAATTTGGCACGGAATAAAGCCAACAAAATGGTTGATTAAATTCAACCTTACAATCTCCCCCTTTGGCTATTCCGTGACAAAACCCTACAACAAACTCTAGACTTAACACGTGAGTTGGGAACAGTTGAGCAAAACTCACTCACACCTAACTCTAGAATTTGTGAAGCTCTTGAACCATAAGAACAAGTATCTCCTAAAACACAACAGCACAGTATGATCATTGCATGTAGAAAACTTGTAATGCATATGGAGCAAGCACAATGTGATCAAGCAAAAAATAGACTTAAGCAATAAACCATGGCTTGACCAAAAAACGAACAATCATTATAAATAGTGATCACAATGCTCATTCACACATGGAATGAACATCCGGACATGCAAGCTAATAAGCTAATTTGCAAAGTATCATTTGCATGTCCAACACGCAACCAATGCAACAACTCAAGGTAATTGCATTAAGGATAAAGATCCAACAAAGGGCACAAGAGTGATGTACTGAAGAAAATGCATAACATTTAGCAACAAGTACTTAAGCTACAAAGCATGGGTACATAAATCTAAAAGTTTACAAAAGCAGATGGTTACAAATGTACCATACAAAAATGAAAAACACCTTATATAAATAAACTAATGAACCACAAGTTTCAAAAGTATTAACAAAACCAGCCATGAGTTTAAAAATATACTATTAACCAAAGTATAGCAAACCCACAATATAGACAACATTATCCAAAGCATAATATCAAAACCAACAACATAAACATAAAGTAAAAACTGAGGTAAAAATAGCTAAATGTAAGTTTTATGCTGGCTCCCCCTCAAGCTGGCACTCCCCCTAAAGAGCTACCCCAAAAATCTCCCCCTTTTTTACCGAAAAGGCCAAAGGGTCACTACTGGGTGGAGAAGCTATCAAATTTTGCTAATAAGATGTTCATTTGATCTTGAAGTGCAGCTAGCCTGTCATATTGTTCATTTTGGACATCTCTGAGCCCATCAATCCTCTCTAGGATGATCTGGAATGCATCTGAAGGTACAGCTGATGAGGATGAAGCTCTGCTCCTATTGCTACAACTTCTTGAGCTTGAGGGTTCTCCTGCAACCTCTGTCTTAGTTTCCATTGGTTCACCTTCTTCTTCATCACCTGGGAGACGAACTTGTATCTGTGTGATGGTTTGTTTGTTGATGGCCGAGAGTGTAGGCATGGGACTGATATCTTGAGGGATTTCAACACCTTTCAATCTAAAAATCCTCATAAGAAGGCTGGGAAAAATTAGCTTGGCCTTTGAAGTTGTTCTACTCTCCTCCACAATTATGTCAAAGATGTGAGAGCTGATATCTATGAAGGTGTTCTCCTTGAGCTCCATGAGAAAGATAGCTCTAGCATTGTTAATTGTAGTCAGCTTCCTTACTAGATACAAGTTGAACATCATGATGGTGGTTAGACACCTCATGTCAGCTGGAAAGGCATTAGTGTTGAGACATCTCCACTCTTTAACACCATCAATACGAGATTGGACAGTTTCTTTGGATAACATCTTGTCCTTGTAATTGGTGAAGTCATGGTCATCCAAACCTTCAAGACCCTAGTACCTTATCTATATCACCTGCATCTATAGTGAATTCCTTTCCTCTTATCCAACAATCAATTTCATCTTCTTTTAGCACAACATTTGCATAAAACTCCCTGATCAAAGGCTCACACACTCCAGGTAAGTCACTCAACAACTTATCCCAACCTCTGCCCTCAAAACAGTTGGGAATGAAAGAGTCCTTCAAATCCATTAAGTCCACAAATCTTTCTTGATGATTGTTGCATTCATGTAATACGCTTTGTATCTCTCAAAGTGTTAAGTAGATCTAAACTTGGAGTTGTCCATTTTCAGCCTTTTATCACTCTTCTTAGCAGTGGTTTTCTTATTGGTAGGAGTCATCTGTAAACATAGCATAAAAGGCCAAAAAACAAAGCACAATGGATGGAAATTCAATCATTAGTAATAGGTTAGTTTAACTGAAAAAAGCATAGACCAATACCACCATTAAGTCCATATTCAGTTGAGATTCAGATATTGAAAGGAATAGAAAAAAAATAGACCAACCTATCACCAAAAGTTATGGATAACACATTGTGACAGTGAGCACAACAACTTAATCACAGACTACAACATGCAATAATCAGCTGTATTGAAGCAATAAATACCAAAAAAAAAAAAAAAGTCTATGAGACATATCTTATTGAGTACGAAATCTTCAAATCAACATAGAGCAGATGATATCTTCAAGGCTATCTGAGAGGTGTTACCTAAGAAACAACACACATGATATCAAAAGTTAATAGCAACTGTAACTCAACCATTTTGAACCCAACTATACACACAAACATATTAAATCACAGAAAACCCAATCAAATAGTATATGACAATGAGACAAATTAACATGGGTATGAGATTTACCAACCAACATAGATTAGTGCACAAACACTACCAGGGAAATTAAAACATGATAACAATCACATTAAGTATCTTAGAAACAAGATCAACCAAACCTAAACACCCAAACTAACACATATGAACCAAACCCATATCTGAAACTACAGATATCGAAAATCAAAGCCACAACTCACAGATTCAAGAAAATAAAGCTCAAAACATGAAATATGTAGTGAAAAAGAGAAAGCCCATACCTTTTCTTGAAGATTTGAGGTTGAAATGATGCAAAATGGAGGTTTTTTTAGAGTGACACAGTTGGTTTGAGAGAGTGAAAAAAGGGAAGACAATGAACAGCCACAAAAGTTCGAGGGAAAACTGAAAAGTTTTAAAATTGCCCTTTAAAAACAAAAACACATGTTTTTCATGACTGAGTCAAGTCGCGTTCAAGTCGCCAACCACATAGAACAAAGATTTTGAAAAATGTTTCTAAGTGTTTTTCGCTACCGGAAGGTCTACCCGCAAGAGAGTTGCGAGGTAAGCCGCGAAAATCTTTGTGAATCCCTCACGACTGGACCTTCCACTTGTGAACAAGTTGCCACATTGAGCCACGAGAAACATAAAAACCCCAAAATTTGAAAAATATTCTAAGTATTTTTCGCGACTGGGACATTGACTCGCTAGTGAGTCGCGAAAAATCTCTGTGTGGGCTCGCGACTAGGGCATGCGACTGGACCAACCCGCAACTGAGTCGCCAGAACAAGGCAACACCGTTTTTGAAGATTTTGACAATTTTTTCAAAAACAAAATACTTTCCAATAACAGCAAAAACACTTAAAATTCTTTTTATGTTTGATCAACAAAGATTGAGCATGTGAAAACACATTTAATCAAGTACAATCACACAAAAGAATATGGCATTCATTGATAATAGACATGTGTGATGTGTGTGGGTATCAAAAATGAGATAGTCCATAGTCTAATGTGAAGCTTCAATGATCAATTCAATCAAGGCATACACAACTAGCACTAGATAGAATGATTCATCTCAATTATAGAAGTATGCATATATGACCTCCCACATAATCTTGAAAACATAACTTTGAAGCTTTTGATTTGGCTTCATATACATTATATCATTTGATCTTTTTGAATCTTTACATCTCATTGAGAGATCGATGCTTGAAATTTTTGATATTTCAAATTGATGAGTTAGCCTTTGGCTTTTTGGGCATCATACATTTTAATTTTTGGTTGCTTTTCCTTTTTCCTAGTCAAATACTAGTATGTGCGACAGGCTTTTGCAGCTCAATATCTTTTTTCATTTAGAGATTTACATTTGGTGAGCTCTTTAAACAAAAACAATAAAATAAAGAGTAGGAAGATATATAGGCATAGGTCTATGCATGTCTCAAGATCAACAAAACCATTCACTAATCATTCATGACAAGGTTGAAGATCTATTTACAACAGTCACATAGATTTCAATATTTCTCCCACAATGATATGAGTGCATAGGGAACAAGCTAAGCTCGTAGATGCAAGGTACAAGGCAAAACATGCTTTGAGACAAAACTCAACAATGTCGATCAAACTTTTTAGATTTTCTAATTTTTATGTGGTTTTGGATTTTTGACATAAAAACAAGAAAAGATTGATAAAAAAAAAACAATGAAAAAACTTTTAAAGCAAAAGCAAATAGACAAAAAATTTTCAACTCAAACTAGCAAAAAGCACACAACAAAGCATATTCACAAACATAGAAAGTATTAATGCATGGACATGTTGTAATGCTTATGCATGAGTACCCTTTTTTACCCACACATCACATGCGTTTGGGGTGACATCCATATAGGATTCTATACGAGAATTAGGACTTTCAAACTTTCTAGTGAAGCTTTCTGAGCAAGTGGTGAATGCACCGATCATCTTTATCACGTCCATCACACCTGGTTCACCATTTCGACCTCTTGATGACTTAACAGCCCAAGTCCTCTTGTCATTTCTTGGTCCTTTTGACCTTTGATCAATTGCATTCTTCAATGCTCTAAGCTTATGACAATTGGGTCTGGTGTGTCCTTGAAGACCACAATGATGACAAAAGTGGTTCGTTCTCGGACCTCTTTGTGATCTTGGAAGAGATCTCCCTCTGGCTTCAGACCTGACCACAGATTGGTTCCAGGGCTTATTCAACACCCTTTGGTCAGCCAAAGTCTTCTTCTTTTCAACCTTTGCCTTCTCCACATTGAGGGCAAATACAACCGGCTCTTTGGCCTTTACAAACTTCACGTCCTTGGAGATATTCACAGCTGCACTACTTTCTCTAGTATATCCTAATCTGGATTTGTCTGAGAATTGTTTTTGAGAGGAAATGACATCATCTAGCTTCTTGGTGGAGGCCTTCTCTACCTTGGCATTTGCTTGAACCAGCTTAAGCTCAAGGAATCTGATTTTTAAGTAGACTTCTGACAACTTTCTAGTCAGCTTTTCTATTTCACACTTGGCCTCGTTATGTCGCACTAGGAGACTTCTGTAGTCCTCCTCTGCTTTCTTCATCTTTTTCACAGCTGCCTTAGCCACACGTGCATATTCTCCTGATTTCTCAAGGAGTGAATTATAGTTTTCTTGAAGACCCTCTGTAATCTCATCTTCTTCACCATCTAATTCTTCTACAATTCCCATTGATTCCTCATCACTATGCTCCCCAGGTTCTTGTACAAGCAAATTCAAGTCCTTTGAAGACTCAACATAAGCAATAGTCATAAAGGCAGAGTAATTTCCTTCTCCGTCACAGCTTTCCTCAGAGTCAAAATTGGATGAATCTAAGTCACTAAGAGTCATGGCATATGCCTTGCCCTTTGACTTCAAATAATTTGGACATTCTTTCTTGAAGTGTCCATGTCTGTTGCACTCAAAACAAGTGATTCCTTATGTAGATTGGGATTACTTACCATCTTTCCTTCTGAATTCCTTTTTCTTCTTCCCGAAACTTTGGAATTTCCCTTTATCACCAGATTTCCCACTGTTCTTGAATTACAAAAATTTTCAAAAAAATTTTACAAGGTATGCCACATCTTTATCGACAACATCCTTATTTGATGAGTCGTTTGCTTCTACCCTTTCATTAGTTGTCTTAAGAGCAAGAGATTTGCTTTCCTCTATGTGGGCAATGACAGTTTATATGTCTGCAATGAGCCAATCAGTTCTTGGACTTTGATATCATCAAGGTCCTTACTCTCTTCAATCGCTGTCACCTTGGCACGAAAGTTTTCCGGCAATGACCAAAGGATCTTCCTCATTATTTTAGAATCCTTCGTTTTCTCCCCCAAATTGAACTTTCCGACTACTACCTCATTCAACTTACTATAGAAAGAGTCAAAGGACTTATCCTCACTCATTTTAAGCTCCTCCAACCGGGTGGTTAGCATCTGTAGCTTGGTGTCATTTACTTTCTTTGTTCCTTCATAAGTGGTCTCCAGTATCTGCCATGCTTCCTTGGCAACAATGATGTGAGAAATCCTATGAAACTCTTCTAGAGAAACACCACAGAAAATAGCATTCAAAGCTTTACTATTAGCATTAGTTGCCGCAAGAGCAGCCTTATCTTAAGTGGATTTAGCAGCCTCTGGCCTAGTCCACCCTACTTCAACCGCATCCCACACAATATCATCAATAGAACACAAAAATGCCCTCATTTGGATTTTCCAAAATGCATAATTATTACCATTAAAAAATGGTGGAACATTTAATGATTGAGATCGGTCTATCTCAATATGGGGTCAAGGATCGCACTAAGGTGTTTAAACCACAAAGAGTGCACCCACTCTGATACGAATTGAAAGTTCAATATGTGTGTAAAACACTATGAACGTTTAGACTCCAAATTACAAATTATCAATTCAAGCTTAATGTCAAACAATATATGTGTGAAAAATGAACATAAGCAGATAACAGAATTGATAACCAATCTAAACGAATTAAAATCACATCCACATCAGAAATTAAATGGCAAAGATTAAGGAAAGAGAGATGCAAATACAAGGACAACACAACGATGTGTTATCGAAGAGGAAACCAAAGCCCTCGGCGTAAAACCTCTCTGCCGCCCTCCAAGCGGTCAATAATCGCCTAAAAAATGTAGTTGGGATACATGAATAGTAATAGACCCTCCAAGCCTAATCTGCCCAGTGTACCTAAGTTCTCCAAGTTCCTTGCTTCAACGAGGTTGCGCCGAACCTTTGTCTTTTCTAGCTTACCAGATTCCGCTATAGCCCATAGCATCAACCAATATCAATTAGTCCCTTCCTAACTGCTTCCCAAAGCACCAAACAGCCTTCTCACAGATGTGGGTATGGTGAGAAAAGGATTTGGCTAAGAACCTCTCAAGGATGTAACAATGGAGAGGGTGAAAGTAGAGGAATTTAAAGAGTCTCTATGTAAAGATTGTGGATGAGTTATTATTGTTTTTCTCTAGGGTTTCTCTCTCGAAATTCTCTCTGGAAGCTCTCTACATTTTGTGGGTATAAGAGTCTATATACAGTGGTGTGTGTTTAGAATACGAAGAGTCATTTTTCCAAAACAGAGCTG
Organism: Quercus glauca; assembly: GCA_023736055.1. Classification (NCBI taxonomy): domain Eukaryota; kingdom Viridiplantae; phylum Streptophyta; class Magnoliopsida; order Fagales; family Fagaceae; genus Quercus; species Quercus glauca. The sequence continues at coordinate 31,001,514 of CM043318.1, read as the reverse complement.
GCTGGCGACTTGACTGAGTCGCAAGTTCAAACCATAAGCTAACTGAATGGGCAGTCTGGACTTTTTGTCCTGTAGTGCAACAACTGGCACAGCGGTTCAGCTTCTCTGCATGCTTCACTCATGTGCATCTTCTGGCGGCTTGCCAGTCGCGAGCCACCCATGAGATCTAATTATGAGTCCCTGCTTCACTGCACAATTTTGAGCAATTCTTCACTCTCTCACATACTACCCTTACATGATTCCCACCTAAATACAGGGTTTCTAAATGCTGAATTACAAGCAAATTTGGCACAGAATAAAGTCAATAAAATGGTTGATTAAATTCAACCTTACAACATTAATGACCCTATACAAGGGCTTTATTGTGGTTTCAATACATACTCAACACTCAAATCAAACTGTCTCCTCAAAAACATCCACGGACAAAAATTGGGATCCTTCATGCTCATCATTTCAAACCTTTCATACTCAGTATTCTACATCTTACAGGTGATGAAAAATATCTTGAAAATAAAAATAGTTTTCCTATTAAAGGCCATGGAATTACAAAGATAAAAAGTAAGAAAAAAATAAACATACATATACAAAATTCTACTTGAAGATATTTGTCACAAACTAAGAAGATTGGTACTAGACCTACCGATGCCTCTAGGGCTGGCTCAACAAATATTGGAGCCTAAGATGCAAACACACGGACAACACACAATGTGTTATTGAAGAGGAAACCAAAGCCCTCGGTGTAAAACCTCTCCGCTGCCTTCCAAGCGGTAAATAATCCACTAAAGAATGTAGTTGGGATACATGAACAGCAGAAGACCTTCCAAGCCTAATCTACCCAATATACCTAAGCCCTCCAAGCTTCTTGCTCCAGCGAGGTTACGCCGAACCCATTTCTTCTTTAACTTTCCGGATTCCACTACTAAGCCATAGCATCAACCAATGGATATTTGTTCCTTCCTAACTACTTCCCAAAACTCCAAATAAACCTTCTCACGGATATGTGTATGGTGAGAAAAGGATTTGGCTAAAGACCTCTCAAGGATTTCACAATGGAGAGGAAAAGAATAGAGGAATGTGAAGAGTCTCTAAAGTAAAGATTGTGGATGAATCAATCTTGTTTTTCTCTAGGGTTTCTCTCACAAAATTCTCTTTGGAAGCTCTCTACATTTGGTGGGTATAAGGATCTATATATAGTGGGGTGAGAAAGGAATGCGAAGAGTCAGTTTTTCCCAAACAGGGCTGGTTGGCGGCTTGGCCTCGCGACTGGTCTGAGTCGCGAGTTCCAGCCACGAGGTAACGGCCTGGCTAGCCTGGGTATTTTGTAATGTAGTGCACCAGCTGGCAAAACGCTTCAGCTTCCTGCATGCTTGGCACGTGACTCTCATCTGGCGGCATGCACCAGAGAGCCACCCGCGAGTCCCTGCATCTTTGCATATTGAGGAACATTTCCTTACATCTTCTCACACACTACCCTTACAATAATCCCACCTAAATACAGGGTTACTAATTGCTGAATTACAAGCAAATTGGCACGGAATCTAGCCAACAAGATGGTTAATTAAATTCAACCTTACAATCTCCCCCTTTGACTATTCCGTGACAAAACCCTATAACATACTCTAGACTTAATGCGTGAGTTGGGAATAGTTAATCAAAACTCATTCACACCTAATTCTAGATTCTAAAAAGCTCTTGAAACATATGAACAAGTATCTCCTGAAACACAACAACACAATAATATCATTGTATGCAGAAAACTTGAAATGCATATGGAGCAAGCATAATGTGATCAAGCAAAAATGGAATAAAGCAATAAACCATGACTTGACCAAACAGGTAATCACTATACAATAGTGATCACAATGCTCATTCACACAAGGAATGAACATCCGAACATGCAAGCTAATAAGCTTATATGCAAAGTATCATTTGCATGTCCAACACTCAACTAATGCATACAAACATATATGCATCTAGGAACAATCCTACAAGGGCACAGGAGTGATGTACTTAAGAAAATGCATAACATTAACAAGTACATAAGCCACAAAGCAAAAAGGCTGCAACAGCATGGTACAAACCATAAAAGCCTACAAAATGCATAAGTGCTTGGAAACAAACCCTTAAAGCTTACATAAGCAACATGGGTACAAACTAAACCATAACACAATTAACTGAATAAACATCATAATTTTTGAGACAGACTTAGACTTAATATAACATAAAACATAACAAAATATAAGGCACAAAATATAAAGCTCCCCCTTTGATTTTACTCTTTCTCCCCCTATCATTTTACTCAGTACTCAGATCTTCTCCCCTTTTTTGTTATGGAATAGCTAGTTCTCATCTTCTTCTAGCTATCGTTGAATCTGATCCAATTGAGTTTAGATAGAGGTGAACTTCATGTCCCACTGAATGTTGTTATGGTACAAAATGGATGTGAGTCCGGACACTTTAGTGCTCAATTCATGGACAGATGCCATAATGTTGTCTAGCTTCTCGTCAAGGGAGGATAAGCTGAAGCGCGAACCACTGTGAGATGCTGAAGCTTCAGTTTTGACTCCTTTCTTACTATGGCCAATGCTTGCGTTGAACGTACGCATGTTGATTGGGCTGGGTTTTGTGTAGGGAGTTTCATCTTCAGATGGATGGATCCCTTTGAGCTTCAAAATCCGAGAGATGAGATAGCAGAATGGAATACATATCCGGGACTCAGTTCGCTGAACTGTTTTGCACAGAACATGAAAGATATGTGCACAGATGTCAATCTCAACATCAGAGATCAAATCATGAAGAAACAAAGCACAGCCGAGGTTCATGTGCCCAGTGCTGGATAGGGGGTACAAGTTGTTAAACATGATGATTGTGAGCACTCTCAATTTCGGAGGAAGAGAGGAAACACTGACTGAGTTCCCATTGCGTGAGAATTCCAAGTCTTTGCCAAGGGCGTCCCGAAGTAATTCCTCATCCGGATATAGATTGTCATACACTAGTGGATTACCAAGTATCGGCCGATTGATATGTAAAATCTCAGCCAGGTATGTGGGAGAGACAAAGAAACATTTTCTCCTAACCCAGCACTTAAGTTCATCACCTTCAACTATTGCATTCGCATAAAATTCTTTGACCAAATTCTCATAAGCATCATCAAGGTCAGAGAGAAGGTAATTCCAATCTTTGTAAGCAAACCATTTTGGAATGTCAGTGGAAAACAAAGAAGGTTGATCAAATGCCCTTTCAATTAATGGTGTAGCATCTCTGAAATAATTTTCATGGGTCTGAAAGGCAGCATAGGATCTGAACTTGTTTGGGTCAAAAGCTCCTGATGGTGAACGGGTCCTCTTTGTGCGAGGTGAGGGATCATCGACATCAATGACAGGTTCCTTCCCTTTGCTGTTGCCCCCTTTCATAGCTGCTCTCTTGAATGGAGACATATCCACTCTGCATCATGGATTATGAAAGAAAAGGAAATACCCAACAAAAAAATACCAAACCATGAGCATAAGGTTAGAATCAAACCATGAGCATTTTGAGAAACCCTAAGAATTTGGGATTTTGGGTCCAAATATGACATGGGTGTGTGTGGGTGTCAATAGTAACACAAGGAACTGACAAAAAGGAGTAAAACAGAATAAACCCAAAGATTAATATCACAACACAAACAGAAACTCAAATTCAAAAAGACGATATACTAACTGCACAGATCCAATCAAAAACTTTAAAACAACAACTCAGCTCATAGATAAAAAATAATGTTCAAATCATGAATAAAGAAGTGAAAAGAGGAAAATCCATACCTTTTTCTTGAAGATTTAAAGGAAAATGGTGCAGAAATGGAGGTTTTTCAAGTTGAGTTTCAAAGAAAGAAATGATGAAGACAATGAACAGTAACAAAGGTACGAGGGAAAAAACTGAAAAGTTTTTGAAAAATGAACTTAAAACGCAAAATACGGGTTTTTCGCGACTGAAGTAAGTCACCAGGGTAAGCCGCGAAAAACTTTGAAACTAAAAGTTTTGAAAAATTTTCTAATTGTTTTTTGTGACTGGAAGGTCTAGCCGCGAGGGAGTCGCCATCTGAGTCGCGAAAATCTTCATGTACCCCTCGCGACTGGACCTTCCACCCACGCATAAGTCGCCAAGGTAGACCCGCGAGCATGCGATGGGGCATGCAACTGGATTGACTCGCGACTGAGTCACCAAAACAGGGCAAAATTGTTTTTGAAATTTTTGACATTTTTGTAAAAATAAAATACTTTCCAAAAACAGCTAAAACACTCAAAAATCTTTTGTATTTGATCAAACAAAGATTGAGCATGTGAAAACATATTTAATCAAGTACAATCACACAAATGAGTATGGCATTCATTGAAAATAGACTTGTGTGTTGTGTGTGGATATCAAATATGAGATAGTCCTTAGTCCAATATGAAGCTTCAGTGATCAATTCAATCAAGACAAACACAACTAGCACTAGACAATGAGACCTATCTCAATTATAGAAACATGCATATATGACCTCCCACATAAACTTGATTACAATTTTTTGAAGCTTTTCATTTGGGTCCATATATATCATATCATTTGCACTTTGTGAATCAAAAACATCTCATTGTGAGATAGATGCCTGAAATTTTTGATATTTCAATTGATGAGTTGGGCTTTGGCTTTTTGGGCAACATACATTTTATGTTGGTCGCTTTCCCTTTTTCCTAGTCAAATACTAGTATGTGTGACTGGCTTTTACAGCTTTATATCTCTTTTCATTTGGAGATTTACATTTGGAGAGCTCTTTTTAGACAAAAAATAAAGAGTGAGAAGATATATAGGCATGAGTCTATGCATGTCTCAAGATCAACAAAACCATTCACTAATCATTCATGACAAGGTTGAAGATCTATTTATAACAGTCACATAGATTTCAGAATTTCTCCCACAATGATATGAGTGCATAGGGGACAAGCTAAGCTCGTAGATGCATAAAGCCAGTAGTACAAAGGTACGAAGCAAAATATGTTTTGAGACAAGACTCAACAAAGTTGATCAAACTTTTTACATTTTCTACTTTTTATGAGTTTTTGGATTTTTGACACAAGAGAAAATAAAAGTTGATCAAAACAAAACAGCAATGTAAAAGACATTTTAAACAAAACTCACAAACAAAGTTTTCAACTTAAACTCGCAAAAATCAAATAACCAAGCATGTACACAAATTATAGGAAGTATTAATGCATGGACATGTTGTAATGCTTATGCATGAGTACCCTTCGTCACCCACAAGTCACGTGCGTTTGGGGTGATATCCTTGACGGATTGGATACGAGAGTTAGGACTTTCAAACCTTCGTGTGAAGCTTTCCAGGCAATTGGTGAAAGCACCGATCATCTTCATTACGTCCATCATTCTGGGATCACTGCTCTGACTTCTCGGTTGTTCACCACCCCAAGACCTCTTGTCATTTCTTCTTCCTCATGACCAAGGAGCACTTGTATTGTTCAATGCTCTCAACTTCTGGTAGTTGGGTTTGGTATGTCCTTGCAATCCGCAATAATGACAGACATAATTCGTTCTAGGGCCCTGTTGTAGTCTTGGAAAAGATCTTCCTCTAGCTTCAACTCTGCCTTCTGATTGATTACGAGACTTACTAAACACCCGTTGATCAGCCACCTTCTTTCTCTTTTCAGCCTTAACTTTCTTAGGAACAAGCTCTTCTACAACCGTCTCTTTGGCCTTTACAAATTTCACTTCTTTGGTGACATTAGCAGATGAGCTACTCCCTCCGGTATAACCCAACTTGGACTTATCTGAGAAGTATTTTTGAGATGAAATAACATCTTCCAGCTTCTTGGAGGAGACCCTTTCTATCTTGGCATGTGCTTGCACCGCCTCTTGCTCAAAAAATCTTACTTCGGTATAAGCTTCTAATAGCACACCATTTAGTGTCTTAATTTCACACTTTTCCTCCTTATATCTAGCTAGGAGACTTTTGTAGTCCTTCTCAGCTTTCTTCATCTTCTTCACAGCCGCCTTTGCCACCCTTGTATTCTCTCCCGATCTCTTAAGAAGTAAGGTGTAATTCTCTTGAAGACTAACTGTATTTCTATCCTCTTCAGCATCTGATTCCTCAATAATCCCTAAGGATTCATCATCGCTGTGTTCTCCAAGTTCTTGTAAAAGTTGATTCAATTCCTCCGAGGACTCAATATGCTCAATAGCCATAAATACGGAGTAGTTTCCTTCTCCGTCACGCTGTCCTCAGAGTCAGAATTTGATGAGTCTGAATCACTTAAAGTAGTGGCGTAAGCCTTTCCCTTCGACTTCAAATAATTGGGACATTCTTTTTTAAATTGGGAATCTGTACCTTCTTTTCTCCTGAACTCTTTCTTCTCCTTTCCGGCGTTCTGAAATTTTCCTTTGTCAACGGATTTCCCACTGTTTCTGAGCTTTAAGAATTTCTGGAAGTTCTTTACAAGGTATGCCACATCTTTGTCTACTGCATCTTCCGAAGAGTCATGAGACACCATTCTCTCATCAATTGTCTTAAGAGCAAGTGATTTACTTTTCTTCTGTGCGGGCAGGGATAATTCATATGTCTACAGGGAACCAACCAGCTCTTGAACTCTAATGTCGTCAAGATCTTTGCTCTCTTCAATGGCTGTAACTTTGGCACGGAAACCCTCTGGTAGTGACCGAAGAATCTTCCTTACTATTTTCGAGTCCTCCGTCTTTTCCCCCAAATTGAATTTCCCAAGAACCACTTTATTCAATTTACTGTAAAACGAATCAAAAGACTCATCCTCACTCATCTTTAGCCCCTCAATATGAGTGGTCAACATCTGAAGTTTGGTATCCTTCACTTTCTTAGTCCCTTCATAAGTTGTCTCCAGAATTTCCCATGCTTCCTTAGCAATGGTGATATGCGAAATCCAATGAAATTCTTCTGGAGAGGCACCACAGAAAATAGCATTCAAGGCTTTGCTATTTGCATTGGCTGCCGCAAGAACAGCCTTATCCTAAGTGGATTTAGCAGCCTCCAGTCTTGTCTAACCTACTTCAATTACATCCCACACAACATCATCAATAGAACACAAAAATGCCCTCATACGGACTTTCCAAAATGCATAAGTATTACCATCAAAGAACGGTGGTACATTAAGAGATTGTGACCTATCCATCTCAAAGGGGGTCAAGGATCACACTTAGGTATTTAAACCACAACAAGTGTACCCGCTCTGATACCAATTGAATGTTCAATATAGGTATGAAACACCCTTGAACATTTAGACCCCAAATTACAAATTATCAATTCAAGCTTATTATCAAACAATTGATGTGCGGAATATGAACATAAGCCAATCACAGAATTGATAACTAATCTAAGCCAAATATAAACACATCCACAGTAGTAAATATAAGGCAAAGATAAAGGAAAGGAAGATGCAAACACACGGACATCACACGATGTGTTATCGAAGAGGAAACGAAGCCCTCGATGTAAAACCTCTCTGCCGCCCTCCAAGCGGTAAATAATCCACTAAAGAATGTAGTTGGGATACATGAACAGCAAAAGACCCTCCAAGCCTAATCTACCCAATGTACTTAAGCCCTCCGAGCTTCTTGCTCCAACGAGGTTATGCCGAAACTATTTCTTCTTTAGCTTTTCGGATTCCGCTACTAAACCATAGCATCAACCAATGGATATTGGTTCCTTCCTAACTGCTTCCCAAAACTCCAAATAAACCTTCTCACGGATATGTGTATGGTGAGAAAAGGATTTGGCTAAAGACCTCTCAAGGATTTTGTAAGGCTGAATTTAATCAACCATCTTGTTGGCTTTATTCCGTGCCAATTTACTTGTAATTCAGCACTTAGTAACCCTATATTTAGGTGGGAAACTTGAAAGGGTAGTGAGTGAGAGAGTGTGAAGAAATGCTCAAGGTTGTGCAAAGAAACAGAATCTCACGACTGGATCTTGTGGGTGAGTCGTGGCTTGCAAGTCGCCAAAAGTCTACACACGTGTCAAGCATGTCAGAAGCTGAAGAGTCGCGCCAGTTGGTGCACTACAGGACAAAAGTCCCAAGCTGGCCAAGTCGTTAGCTCGCGGCTTGAACTCGTGACTAAACCCAGTCGCGAGGTAAAGTTGCCAAAATGCCCTGTTTGGGAAAATTTGACGTTTCACATTCCATTCTCATTCCAGTATAAATACCCCTCATTCCCACGATATGTAGAGAGTTTCCAGAGAGAATTTTGTGAGAGAAACCCTAGTGAAATACAAGATTGATTCATCCACAATCTTAACCTTAGAGACTCTACAAATTCCTCTACTCTCTTCCTCTCCATTATCATACCCTTGAGAGGTCTTTAGCCAAATCCTTATCTCATCACACCCACGTCTGCGAGAAGGTTTATTTGGTGCTTTTGGGAAGCAGTTAGGAAGGAACCAATCTACATTGGTTGATGCTATGGTCTAGTAGCGGAATCCGGTAAGCTAAAGAAGAAATAGGTTCGACGTAATCTTGTTGGAGCAAGAAGCTTGGAGGGCTTAGGTACTTGGGTAGATTAGGCTTGGAGGGTCTTCTACTATTCATGTATCCCAACTACATTCTTTAGTGGATTATTTGATTGCTTGGAGGGCGACAAAGAGGTTTTACGCCGAGGGCTTCGGTTTCCTCTTCGATAACACATCGTGTGTTGTCCGTGTGTTTGCATCTTCCTTCCTTTTTCTTTGCCTTATATTTATTGCTGTGGATGTGTTTATATTTAGTTTAGATTGTTTATCAATTCTGTTATAAGCTTGTTATCATATTCCGCACATTAATTGTTTGATATAAAGCTTGAATTGGTAATTTTGTAATTGGGGTCTAAACGTTTAAGGGTGTTTCATACCCATTTTGAACTTTCAATTGGTATCAGAGCGGGTACACTTGTTGTGGTTTAAATACCTAAGTGTGATCCCTGACCCCCTTTGAGATAGATAGGTCTCAATCTCTTAATGTACCACTGTTCTTTGACGGTAATAATTATGCTTTTTGGAAAGTCCGTATAAGGGCCTTTTTGTGTTCTATTGATGATGCTGTGTGGGATGCAGTTGAAGTAGGATGGACAAGGCCAGAGGCTGCCAAGTCTACTTGGGATAAGGCTGCTCTTGCGACAGCCAATGCAAATAGCAAGACATTGAATGTTATTTTCTGCGGTGTCTCTCCAGAAGAATTTCACCAGATTTCACATATCACCATTGCTAAGGAAGCATGGGAAATTCTGGAGACAACCTATGAAGGGACTAAGAAAGTGAATGACACCAAACTTCAGATGTTAACCACTCGCTTTAAGGAGCTAAAGATGAGTGAGGATGAATCTTTTGATTCATTTTACAGTACATTGAATGAGGTTGTTGTTGACAAATTTAACTTGGGAGAAAAAACGGAGGACTTGAAAATTGTAAGGAAAATCCTTCGGTCACTACTAGAGAGTTTCTGTGCCAAAGTTATAGCCATTGAAAAGAGCAAAGATCTTGACGACATTAAGGTTCAAGAGCTGGTTGGTTCTTTGCAAACATATGAGTTGCCCCTGCCCACAAATTAGAAGAGCAAATCCCTTACTCTTAAGACAATTGAAGAGAGAATGGTGTCTCATGACTCTTCGGAAGAGGATGCAGTAGACAAAGATATGGCGTATCTTGTAAAGAACTTCCGGAAATTCTTAAAACTCAAAAACAGTGGGAAATTTGGTGACAAAGGAAAATTTCAGAGTGCCGGAAAAGAGAAGAAAGAGTTCAGAAGAAAAGAGGGTAGAGATTCCCAATCCTCACAAGGAATTACGTGTTTCGAATGTAATGGACATGGGCATTTTAAAAAGGAATGTCCCAATTATTTGAAGTCGAAGAGAAAAGCCTATGCCACTACTTTAAGTGATTCGGACTCATCAAATTCTGACTCTGAAGAGAGCTGTGATGAAGAAGGAAATTTCTCCACATTCATGACCATTGCTCATGTGGAGTCCTCAGATGATTTGGATACACTTGTGAAGGAGCTTGGTGAGCATTCTGATTTGAAGTCTATTAGAGTTGCTGAAGAATCAGAGGCTGAAAAGGATGAAGGTACATCGAGTCTTCAAGAGAATTACACCTTACTTCTTGAGAAATCGGGTGAATATGCAAGGGTTGCAAAGGCGGCAGTGAAGAAGATGAAAAGGTCTGAAGAGGACTACAAAATTCTTCTGGCCAGATATAAGGAGGCAAAGTGTGAAATTGGGACACTAAATGGCGAGTTATCGGAAGCATATACCAAAGTAAGATTTCTTGAGCAAGAGGTGGTGCAAGCACAAGCCAAGATAGAAAGGATCTCCTCCAAGAAGCTGGAAGATGTTATCTCTTCTCAAAAACACTTCTCTGACAAATCTAGTTTGGGTTATACCGGAGGAAGTAGCTCATCGGCCAAAGTTACCAAAGAAGTAAAATTTGTGAAGGCCATAGAGCCTATTATGGAAGAGCCCATCCCTAAGAATGTTAAGGTTGAGAAGAAGAAGAAGCTGGCTGAGCAACAAATGGGCAATAAGTTCCGAAATCAATCAGAAGCCAGACTGTTTGGAAATTTAGACCCCAGTTGATAGGATTAACAAGTTTTAAATCCAAGTTGTTAATTAGATTTATTATGAATACAACTTGTTAAAACAAACAAACATCAATATCATGTCAAAATCATGCAGCGGAAAAATTAAATAAGACAAGATATGATGACCCAGGAAAACCAATGAAACCAACCAGTTTCACAGTAAAAAACCTGGGGGGAAACCTTCCCGAAAAGCAATCCACTATAGAAAAGAGAAGTTTCAGATCTAGTACAAAACCTTTGTCCCTAGACTCTACAATCCCTGTAGATGAACTCACAGCAGAAACCTTCTACCGCTTCAGAACCTCTGAACTCTTCAATATATGAACGCCACCCTTTGATGATGCACGAATCCCAATACGTGACTAACCAATTGCGCGGATCCCAGTACGCGACTTCAATCACCAACTAGAAGAAGATTGTTGGTTGCAAAGTTCTTCACTTCATCAAGAATGAAGATCAAGAAGCACTTGGTTACAAAACCCTAAGGCGCAAAGACGCAGTAGCTTCTTTCAGAGAGAATAATCTTTTTCATATGTTCTCCTTGTATTCTCTTATTCTCTTGTGATACGGCCTCCAAAATAAGCTTTATATAGGTCTAGGGTTGTGGGAAAAGAAACCCTACTCAAATACATAAGCCTGGCCCAAAAATCAAAAAGCTGAAAATTCTGATTTCCCGTAACCTCGATAGATAGCAGCTATCGAGGAGGTGTCGAGAAGGTGTCGAGGTTTAATGAATCTCAATAGACAGCTATCAAGGAGGTGTCGAGAAGGTGTCGAGGGGACAGAAACTTTCTCGATCGATCGACCAGCTATCGAGAAGCTATCGAGATTGCGATAAGAATCAGCTGAAGATCTCGACAGATAGCTAGGTGTCGAGGAGCTATCGAGAAGGTGTCGAGATTTAATGAAATTGCACTTCAGCTTGTTTTTCTTGGACAGACTTGATGACTTCAACACTTGATCTTGAAACATGGTTTCTTGAAGTATTAAACACATCCTAGATCTACCCAATTACAAGTAAAGTGCGTTTTGTTAAAGGATTAGCCAACTACATAAAAATATGTCCTTAACAATCTCCCCCTTTGGCAATCCGTGACAAAACCACAACAAACAAATGAACATATGAGAAAAGTCATAAATCACTCAACTCATATTCACTTGTTACATACAATAAAATCTATCCTAACACAAACTCTTGAAGAACTTTGCAAAAAGAGAGTTTATGGCAAGTAGACTTTGACAACCTGTATTTCTGAAACACTTTTAAACAAAACTCATCAAGGCATCTTGTGTGAAACAGAAATAATTAGATTGCATACAATTATAAAGAACATGTGTATAAAGAAAGAAAAGAAACAACACATGAAGAGATAGGTGAAAGAAACATACATCAGCATATAAAGAAGATAAGCACAATGTATGTAAACATGGTCACAAGACCCAAGGTACAAGAAGAAGGAAGTAAACACTCCCCCTAACAAGATGAAACACAACTCCCCCTTACAGAGGCATGTATTTCTCCCCCTAACTTGATGACTTCTTAAAGAAAGAAACCACAAAGTCTCCACAATTTCTCCCCCTTTTTGTCATGATTGACAAAGGGTACAGAAAGCTAGAAAGCTTCACCCGAGAGACATAAAGATGATCAAGGATGATCATGGGGGCACAAGAAATCCATATAAATGCATGAATGTAATGAAACAAGATGCTATGGATGACAAAATAATAGAAATATGCAAAACACACACACAAACTAAACAAGTCTAACCAATTTTATTTTTCAAAAACAATTCAAGACAGTTTAGTGAGCATACATAAGCACATGTAAAACCTTTGTGATGGCCAAATCACATTGTACCTGCACATGTATCAAAAGTAGCAAAGAATATTGCGTGTTGTGTGTGAAAAACATCGCAAGATTGCATATGTGTATACATGTTATGACGATCTGAGATATGAGAAAATAACTTTAACTCACACACAATCATAACTGTTTGATGGGGACTATCACCTTTGAGGTACATCCTATAACTCCCACATCTCCTAGAATACACGCTTGCAACCATTTTAAAGCATTTTTTAATCTTTTTGCTTTTATTTCTTTGCATATTTTCTTTTTGAACATATCATACATGGGCTTATGAGAAAGAAAAGAAATACCCATTGATATTTTGACATTTCAATTTTGCTATGCCTAAGCACACAAATGTCATTGACATCACACTTTTGCTACGCCGAAGCATACAGATGTCATTAATGATTGGCGGGCAACAGTGGTGAGATGGTTATTTATGCCTTTCTCTTAGGATTTTCTAGTCCTACCCGTCAAAAAGAGTGATATGAGTGTTAAGTCTAAGAAATAACCTAATCTTACTCATCACAAACACGAGCCACAAAGCTCACTTGCTTAGTTGTGCATAAAGATGCTCATCTAAGCTACAAGAGATACAAAGTTTAGAAAACTTTGTTTCATTGGCCATCTAAGGTACACAAGTACCAATGTACACAAATCACACACTGTTTTTGTATTTTTCTGATTTTTCAATTTTTATTTCGAAAACCAACAAAATAAAGACTAAACAATCAAACAAAAACAGACAAACAATCATGAAAGCATGAAAGAAAGATGCATATGCATGAAGGCATGATAGAAAAATGCAGATGCATGAAAGCATGATTTCAAAAACAGATAAGAAATCAAGCAAAGAAAGTCCTACTTTAGATAGAAAGAATTAAAGCAGAGGACAAATAGAAAAGACAATTAAGTCTTAGGCTCCTTTCTCACCCACACAGCACGAGTCTTTGGCCGTGAAGATGAAAAGGCACGTGTCCTAGTATGTCTACTAAAGGACATAGAAGAATTAGAATTCTCCTAAAATTGAGTTAAAAAGCTCAAAACTTTTAATAACTCTCCAAACAAAGGTGTAGGTCCTTGAGAAGAAACCTGTGACCGTTTGGACAATTGCTTATGAGGATACAACCTAAAGCAATTAGGACGAATATGTCCAAAAACACCACAATGGTGACAAACATGAGGTTTAACAAAGGATTTAGATTTCATACCTTTATTACCTTTCTCAGATTGAGGCACAAAGACAGTCCTTGATCCAGAAGCTGTGGATGAGGAGGGGTTGGAGGAAACAGCATATCCTAAGCCAGTCTTATCAGAGGCTTCCTGAAGGGTCATCTTCTTAGGTACTTCATCATCAGAAGAATCCTCACTATCACTAGCACTCTCCACAATCACCTTATCGGTTGTGGCAGCAAAGGCCATAACTTGACGACATTCATCCACAAACTCATCAGAAGAGTCATCATCAGTGTCACTCCAGGTAGCAACCAACCCTTTCTCTTTTGGCTTCTCGGTCTTTTCCTTCATGAGGTAGTTTGGACACTCTATCCTCATATGACCAAAACCTTTGCACTCATGGCATTGAATAAGGGGTTTTTCATTCTTGCCCTTCCTAGAGGATTTAGGTTTCCTAGGAGGTTTGCCCTTATCCTTTTTCCTAAACTGAAGAAGCTTGATAATCTCATTAGTTATGAAGGTTAGATCCTCATCCTCATCTTCACTTTGATCTTCATCTTCAGAGTCTTCAGTCTCTTCCTCTATACCCTTAAGAGCCAAGTTTTTGCTCTTTCCACCTTTTCCTATTGAGCCTAATCCCATCTCATAGGTTTGAAGGTTCCCTACAAGCTCAGTCAAAGGAATTTGATCAATGTCCTTTGCTTCTTCAATGGCAGTGACCTTAGCATGGAATCTTTCAGGTAAGGACCTAAGGATTTTCCTAACAATTTTGGATTCTGCTATAAATTCTCCAAGGTTGAAGGCAGAATTCACAATATCCTTGAGTTTGGCATAAAACTCATCAAAGGTCTCATCCTCCTCCATCCTTATTTCTTCAAAACTACTTGTGAGTTGTTGAAGCTTCACAGTCTTTACTGCCTTGGTACCTTCATAGGTGGTCTCAAGAATAGTCCATGCTTCCTTGGCAACTTCAGTTGATGAAATTTTCTTGAATTCTTCATTGGTTACCCCACAAAACAAAGCATTCAAGGCTCTACTATTGAAATTTGCAGCTACAATTGTTGCCTCATCCCAATCCACAGGTGCTTCCTTTGGCTTAATCCAGCCAACTTCAACAGCTTGCCATACCTGTTTACCTAGAGCCTGCAAGAACACTTTCATACGAACTTTCCAGTACGCATAATTAGTTCCATCAAATAAAGGAGGTATATATAAAGACTGTCCTCTATCCATGACAAACAGGGGTCAATGGATCACACTCAGGAAATTAATCCAATCAGAGTGAACCCGCTCTGATACCACTTGTTTGGAAATTTAGACCCCAGTTGATAGGATTAACAAGTTTTAAATCCAAGTTGTTAATTAGATTTATTATGAATACAACTTGTTAAAACAAACAAACATCAATATCATGTCAAAATCATGCAGCGGAAAAATTAAATAAGACAAGATATGATGACCCAGGAAAACCAATGAAACCAACCAGTTTCACAGTAAAAAACCTGGGGGGAAACCTTCCCGAAAAGCAATCCACTATAGAAAAGAGAAGTTTCAGATCTAGTACAAAACCTTTGTCCCTAGACTCTACAATCCCTGTAGATGAACTCACAGCAGAAACCTTCTACCGCTTCAGAACCTCTGAACTCTTCAATATATGAACGCCACCCTTTGATGATGCACGAATCCCAATACGTGACTAACCAATTGCGCGGATCCCAGTACGCGACTTCAATCACCAACTAGAAGAAGATTGTTGGTTGCAAAGTTCTTCACTTCATCAAGAATGAAGATCAAGAAGCACTTGGTTACAAAACCCTAAGGCGCAAAGACGCAGTAGCTTCTTTCAGAGAGAATAATCTTTTTCATATGTTCTCCTTGTATTCTCTTATTCTCTTGTGATACGGCCTCCAAAATAAGCTTTATATAGGTCTAGGGTTGTGGGAAAAGAAACCCTACTCAAATACATAAGCCTGGCCCAAAAATCAAAAAGCTGAAAATTCTGATTTCCCGTAACCTCGATAGATAGCAGCTATCGAGGAGGTGTCGAGAAGGTGTCGAGGTTTAATGAATCTCAATAGACAGCTATCGAGGAGGTGTCGAGAAGGTGTCGAGGGGACAGAAACTTTCTCGATCGATCGACCAGCTATCGAGAAGCTATCGAGATTGCGATAAGAATCAGCTGAAGATCTCGACAGATAGCTAGGTGTCGAGGAGCTATCGAGAAGGTGTCGAGATTTAATGAAATTGCACTTCAGCTTGTTTTTCTTGGACAGACTTGATGACTTCAACACTTGATCTTGAAACATGGTTTCTTGAAGTATTAAACACATCCTAGATCTACCCAATTACAAGTAAAGTGCGTTTTGTCAAAGGATTAGCCAACTACATAAAAATATGTCCTTAACACAGACTTAAAGGTAGAGCAAGATCTCTCTCAAGACCACAATGGGGTCCTAGAACAGAATATGCTTGTCACTATTGCGGATTGCAAGGACATACCAGACCCAACTATCAAAAGCTGAGATCAGGCAACAATGCAAGCGCACCTCGGTCATGAGGAAGAAGAAATGACATGAGGTCTTGGGGTGGTGAGCAACCAAGAAGTCAAAACCATGATCCAGGAATGATGGATGTGATGAAGATGATCGGTGCCTTCACCAACTGCCTTGAAAGCTTCACACGAAGGTTTGAAAGTCCTAACTCTCGTACCCAATCCGTCAAGGATATCACCCCAAACGCACGTGACGTGTGGGTGACGAAGGGTGCTCATGCATAAGCATTACAACATGTCCATGCATTAATACTTCCCATATCTTGTGTATATGCTTGGTTGTTTTGCTTCTTGCTTGTTTAAATTGGAAATCTTTGTTTGTGAGTTTTTCTTAGATTGTCTTTTTCTTTGCTGATTGTGTTTTGATCAATCTTTATTTTTCTTGTGTCAAAAATTCAAAAACACATAAAAAGTAGAAAATCCAAAAAGTTTGATCAACTTTGTTGAGTTTTGTCTAAAATCATGTTTTGCCTTGTACCTTTGTACTAATGGCTTTTTGCATCTACGAACTTAGCTTGTCTTCTATGCACTCGTATCATTGTGGGAGAAATTCTGAAATCTATGTGACTGTTGTAAATAGATCTTTAACCTTGTCATAAATGATTAGTGAATGGTTTTGTTGATCTTGAGACATGCATAGACTCATGCCTATATATCTTCCCTCCTTCTTTTTTTTTTTTTACATAAAAGAGCTCTCTAAATGTAAATCTCCAAATGAAAAGAGATATAGAGCTGCAAAAGCCTGTCGCACATACTAATATTTGACTAGGAAAAAGGGAAAGCGACCAAAATAAAATGTTTGATGCCGAAAAAGCCAAAGGCTAACTCATAAATTGAAATATCAAAAATTTCAGGCATCTATCTCACAATGAGATTTTCTTTGCTCAAAAAGTGCAAATGAAATGTTGAATATGGAGCCAAATGAAAAGCTTCAAAGAAATGTAATCAAGTTTATGTGGGAGGTCATATATACATGTTTCTATAATTGAGATAGGTTACATTATCTAGTGCTAATTGTGTATGCCTTGATTGAATTGATCATTGAAGCCTCACATTGGACTAAGGACTATCTTATTTTTTATATCCACACACAACACACAAGTCTATGTTCAATGAATGCCATATTCATTTGTGTGATTGTACTTAATTAAATGTGTTTTCACATACTCAATCTTTGTTTGATCAAACATAAAAAGATTTTCGAGTGTTTTTAGATGTTTTTGGAAAGTATTTTGTTTTTACAAAAATATAAAAAATTTCAAAAACTGTTTCCCCTGTTTTAGCAACTAAGTCGCGGGTTATCCCAGTCGCAAGCCCCAGTCGCGAGCCCACTCAGAGATTTTTCGCGGCTTACTGGTGAGTTAGTATCCCAGTCGTGAAAAAGACTTAGAAAAGTTTTCAAAATTTGAGTTTTTGTATTTTTCACAGCTCAGTTTGGCGACTTGTTTGCGGGTGGAAGGTCCAATCGCGAGGTTACTCAGAGATTTTCGCGGCTTAGCTCGCTACTCTTTCGCGAGTAGATCTTCCAATTGCGAAAAACACTTAGAGAAATTTTCAAATTTCTTACCTTCACAGTGTTTCGCGACTTATCGTAGCGACTGGCCGGCGACTTGATCTAGTCGCGAAAAACGCATGTTTTGCGTTTTAAAGACAGTTTTTAAAATTATTTTTCAGTTTTTCCCTTGATATCAGTTCTGTTCATCTTCTTTCCAAAATCTCTCTCTCAACACTCCGTGTCTGTTTGCAAAAGCTTTCCATTTCTGCATCATGCCTTCATCAAACACCAAGAAAAAGTTATGGGTTTTTCTTGTCTTCACTTCATTCATCATGATTTCATGATTGTTCTCTTAAATCTGGGTGTTGTGTTGTTGGTTTGTGTTTTGAGGGGCTCGAACATGGGTTTGCCTATATTGTTGAGTTTAAGTGTGTGATGTTATTTGCTCTTGTTGCAATGGTGTGTTTAAGGTTATTAGTTTCCATCAGCTTACTTATCTTTAGTCTGAGCATTGATATTTGAAAGTCTGTTTTTGGGCATATGGATGTGGGGATATCTGCAATTTTTATTGTGATTCTAAGTTTGTCTGTTTGGTTGTGCTTTTGGTGTTTTGGGTTAGCATTATTTTGATTTTTAAATCATCATATCTTGGAGGTGTTGCTGCATGTGTTCCTCTTTAGGCACTGTTCATACCCAATGGGTCATGTCTCATTGTCATTTGCTCAAATCTATCTAAATTTGTGTGCATACATACAGTTTGAATTTGGTTAACTTGTTCAATCCAATTTTGGTTATCAACTGTGCTTATTCTGTGTTTTGTCTGATCACTCTGTTTCTCACTGTGTAACTAACTTGTTACTAATGTGTGTGCATTTCCCCATTCTTTGCTATGTCTTGTTGTGGCCTTTTCTGTTTGTTTATAGATGGCTACATCTCCTACAAAGAAGAAGATAACTTCTCAGAAATCTAACAAGAGAATGAAAATGGACCCTAACCTATTTAGGTCTATTAAGCGCTTTGAGAGATATAGGGATTTCTTTTCAAAAGGAACCATCATTTAGGAGAGATTTGTAGATTTCAGGGAATTGAAGGACACCTTTATTCTAGGCTGTTTTGAAGGTAGAGGTTGGGAAAAATTGCTGAGTGACCTTCTCCCTGTTTGTGAACCTCTAATCAGAGAATTCTATGCAAATGCTGTGATAAGGGAGGAAAAGTTGAGTTGTTAGGTAAGAAGAAAGGAATTTACCTTAGATGCTCATGATATTGATACAGTTCTAGGGCTGGAGGAATTGGAAGATTATGAATTCACTAACTACAAGGACAGAATTCTTTCTCTAGAAACTGTCCAGAAAGGAATTGGTGGGGTTATAGAAAAGAGATGTCTCAACACTTCTGATTTTCCTAAAGACATGAGGTGTTTAACCACCATAATGATGTACAACCTGTATCCTATAAGGAAGATGACTACACTAACAAATGATAGAGCTATCTTTCTTATGGAACTTAAGGAGCAAACCTTTATTGACATCAATTCTCATATTTTTGATACTATAATGGATTAGTCCTTTGCCTCCTCTATCAGCCATTAACAAATTTACTCTCACATGGATACAAAGTCGTCTTCTAGGTGAAGAAGAGGAGGGTGTCCAAGGAGAAGGTGATCCTATGGAGACTGAAGCAGAGGCTACAAGACTATCTTCCACACCAAGAGTGAGAGTCCAGAGGAGCAGAGCTTCTACCTCATCAGCTATACCTCCTGATGCCTTTTAGATCATCCTAGAGAGGCTTGATGGACTTAGAGAGGTTCAAGATCAGCACACTAAAAGAATGACAGCAATGCAAGATTAGCTTGATGTACTCTCGGCAAAATTTGATAGCATCTACACCAACAAGGAGCGATGACCTTTTGGCCATTCCGGTCATAAAGGGGGAGAATTTTTGGGCAGCTCTTGAAGGGGAGTGCTTATTTTAAGGGAGAGCTTTCATATTCTGTTTAGCCTTCATACTATGATTACAGCTTTGATTATTATGTTTTGATCAATTGGTGCTTGTATAGGCTTGATACACTGTGGTTTTTGTTTGGTTTAAACTCACAACTTTTGGATGGTTTTGGAACTTTGGTATTTATATATTGATGATGGTTATTCAATTAGTTTTATTGTGTTATGGTTTATGGTTTGTACCCATGTTGCTTTTGTAAGCTTTAAGGGTTTCTTTCCTTGCACTTATGCTATTTGTAGGCTTTTATGGTCTGTACCATATATTTGCAACACTTTGCTTATGCAGCCTTTATGCATTGTGCTTTAGTACTTGTTAATACTATGCATTATCTTAAGTACATCACTCTTGTGCCCTTGTAGGATTGTTCCTAGATGCATATGTGTTTGTATGCATTGGTTGAGTATTGGACTTGCAAATGATACTCTTCAATTGAGTTTATCACCTTGCATGTCTGGATGTTCATTCCTTGGGTGAATGAGCATAGTAATCACTTTTGTATAGTGATTGCTTGTTTGATCTTGCCATGGTCTATTGCTTTATTCCATTTTGCTTGATCATACTTTTATTGCTCCATATGCATCTCAAGTGTTTCTGCATACAATGATATTGCTATGTTGTTATGTTTCAAGAGTTACTTGTTCATATGTTCAAGAGCGTTTCAGAATCTAAAGTTAGGTGTGAGTGAGTTTTGTTCAACTATTCCCAACTCACGCTTTAAGTCTAGAGTTTGTTGTAGGGTTTTGTCACGGAATAGCCAAAGGGGGAGATTGTAAGGTTGAATTTAATCAACCATCTTGTTGGCTTTATCCCATGCCAATTTGCTTGTAATTCAGCACTTAGTAACCCTGTATTTAGGTGGGAAACTTGTAAGGGTAGTGAGTGAGAGAGTGTGAAGAATGCTCAAGATTGTGCAAAGAAACAGAATCTCGCGATTGGATCTCGCGGGTGAGTCACGGCTTGCAAGTCGCCAAAAGTCTGAACACGTGCCAAGCATGTCAGAAGTTAAAGAGTCGCGTCAGTTGTTGCACTACAAGACAAAAGTCCCAGGCTGGCCAGGCCGTTAGCTCACGGCTTGAACTTGCGACTAAACCTAGTCGTGAGGTCAAGTCGCCAAAATTCCTTGTTTGGGAAAATCTGACGTTTCAGATTCCATTCTTATTCCAGTATAAATACCCCTCATTCCCACGATATGTAGAGAGCTTCTAGAGAGAATTTTGTGAGAGAAACCCTAGTGAAATACAAGATTGATTTATCCACAATCTTAACCTTAGAGACTGTACAAATTCCTCTACTCTCTTCCTCTCCATTGTCATACCCTTGAGAGGTCTTTAGCCAAATCCTTATCTCACCACACCCACATCTGTGAGAAGGTTTATTTGGTACTTTTGGGAAGTAGTTACGAAGGAACCAATCTACATTGGTTGATGCTATGGTCTAGTAGCGGAATCTGGTAAGCTAAAGAAGAAATAGGTTCGGCGTAACCTCGTTGGAGCAAGAAGCTTGGAGGGCTTAGGTACTTGGGTAGATTAGGCTTGGAGGGTTCTCTGCTGTTCATGTATCCTAACTACATTCTTTAGTGGATTATTTGACCACTTGGGGTCTAAATGTTCAAGGGTGTTTCATACCCATTTTGAACTTTTAGATTTAACAATGGAGGGGAAGAGAGTAGAGGAATGTGAAGAGTCTCTAAGGTAAAGATTGTGGATGAATCAATCTTGTTTTTTTCTGGGGTTTCTCTCACAAAATTCTCTCTGGAAGCTCTCTACATTTGGTGGGTATAAGGGTCTATATATAGTGGGGTGAGAAAGGAATGCGAAGAGTCATTTTTTTCCCAAATAGGGCTGGTTGGCGGCTTGGCCTCGCAATTGGTCTAAGTCGCGAGTTCCAACCGCGAGGTAACGGCCTAGCTATCCCGGGTATTTTGTCTTGTAGTGCAGCAGCTGGCAAAATGCTTTAGCTTCCCGCATGCTTGGCACGTGACTCTCATCTGGCGGCTTGCACCCGCGAGTTCCAGTCGCGCGTCCCTACATCTTTGCACATTGAGGAACATTTCTTCACATCTTCTCACACACTACCCTTACAATAATCCCACCTAAATACAGGGTTACTAATTGCTGAATTACAAGCAAATTGGCACAAAATAAAGCCAACAAGATGGTTGATTAAATTCAACCTTACAAAAACAATGCAAACAAACAAATGCAAAATGCACAAATGCATGAAGATATGATGTTCAATGCATGAAAGGTTCTACAAAGATCGAAAGAATTAGATCAAGGACCAAAAGAGTAAAAGCTCAACCATAAGAGCCCTTCCTCATCCAAACGAAACGATTGTTTGGAATGAGTGTTTCAAGAGAAGTAAGATGAGGGTTGGAAGAATGAGAACCGGAGATGCATATAGTCAAGGAGTTAAGAGCATTAAACACTTTCTTTAACAACATGCAATTATCACTCAAATCCGGTTTACCCTTTTTAGCACAACTTCCAAGACGCTCAAGTTTCTCTTTTCTTTTGATTCTTTTAAAAGCATGAAACTCAGAGCATTGAGGTCTTAGATGACCAAAGGCACCACAATAGTGACAAACGATGTGTTTAGGTCCACTAGGCTTTTTGGGAAGGGATCTAGCAAAATGGTTTTGTTCTCTCTTCAACTTATAACAATGAGGTCTTATATGACCAATCACACCACAATGGTGGCAAGTTGGAACAAACATAGATCCATCCAAAGCCTTAGGTTGAGACCTAAACGGAGGCTTCGTCTTAATAGCCTTTCTCTCCACCTTTTGGTTTCTTTTATGTGGAGGAATGTACACCAATTTGTCCTTTGGGTTAGAACACACAATAGGCAAAATATCGGGTACCACAACCTGATTGTAGCAAATATTTTCATTCTTTTTATCAATAGGTTCAGCAATCAAACACTTGGCATGATCTTGAGAGATTCATTTTCACATTTTAGCTCATCAACAAGTTTGTTAGACAAGACAAGTTTAGCATCCAAGTCCATATTCAAACATTCAAACTCTTTTAACTTTTCAAGAGAATTTTCAGCAAGTTTCTTATATTTCTCAACCCATTTGTTGGATTTATTGAGCTTAGCAATCAAATCATCCTTTTCACAAAGTAACTTACTTAAATTCTTTTGAAACTTCTTAGCAATTTTCTTCAAGGGTTTGATGTTAGGAATATCAACAACATCCAAAGATTCATGTAACATAGCATCACAGTCATGAGGATTATCACTCATAGAGGCATTTTCACAAACACGTGGCATGTTACATTTATCATCAACCAAATCATATAAAGAGTCATATAAAGCACAATCCATGGCAAATTAACACAAGGGGTCAAGGATCACACTTAGATATTAAAACCATAACAAGTGTACCCACTCTGATACCAATTGAATGTTCAATATGGGTATAAACCACCCTTGAACGTTTTGACCCCAAATTACAAAATATCAATTCAAGCTTAATATCAAACGATTAACGTACGAAACATGAATATAAGCCAAATACAGAATTGATAAACAATATAAGCCAAATATGAATACATCCACAACAGAAAATAAATGGCAAAGATAAGGAGAAGGAAGATGCAAACACACGGACAACACACGATGTGTTATCGAAGAGGAAATCGAAGCCTTTGGTGTAAAACCTCTCTGCCGCCCTCCAAGTGGTAAATAATCCACTAAAGAATGTAGTTTGGATACATGAACAGCAGAAGACCCTTCAAGCCTAATCTACCCAATGTACCTAAGCCCTCCAAGCTTCTTGCTCCAACGAGGTTGCGCCAAACCTATTTATTCTTTAGCTTACCAGATTCAGCTATCAACCATAGCATCAACCAATAGACATTGGTTCCTTTCTAACTGCTTCCCAAAGCACCAAAATAGCCTTCTCACAGATATGGGTATGGTGAGAAAAGTATTTGGTAAAAAACCTCTCAAGGATGTATCAATGGAGAGGAAGAGAGTAGAGGAATTTGAAGAGTCACAAAGGTAAAGATTATGGATGAATCAATCTTGTTTTTCTCTAGGGTTTCTCTCACAAAATTCTCTCTCGAACCTCTCTACGTTTGGTGGGTATAAGGGTCTATATATAGTGGGGTGAGAAAGGAATGCGAAGAGTCAGTTTTTCCCAAACAGGGTGGTTTGGCGGCTTGGCCTCGCGACTTATCTAAGTCGCCAGTTCCAGCTGCGAGTTAACGGCTTGGCCAGCCTGGGACTTTTGTCCTTTAGTGAGACAGTTGGCGTGACCCTTCACCTCCCCCGTGTGCTTTTCACGTGCCTGCAGTTGGCGGCTCCCAGTCGCGAGTTCTAGCCGCGAAACTCTGCATCATTGCACAATCTTAAGCATTTCTTCACATCTTCTCATACACTACCCTTACAAGAATCCCACCTAAATACAGGGTTACTAATTACTAAAATACAAGCAAATTTGGCACGGAATAAAGCCAACAAGATGGTTGATTAAATTCAACCTTACACAAACTATGGTCAAAGTTAAGTTATCAACACACTGCATGCCATCCATAACCATCCGTAGACATGTAGAAGATCTGTTTGCAACTGAGACCAAGTATCTTCTTTGCTCTCCACCTGATTTATTTCAAGTATAAAAAAATATGTAATTCTAAATTACTTTTACAACCATCAATTAGTGAGAGAAATAATTATGGGAATAAACTTTCTTAAAGAATTAGATATCATTTATTTTATGTAGCAATTGTTGGGTGCACGTGACACCCTTTGGATTCTAGCACACATTTGTCAAAGCTCATTTATGAGCTTGTTCCAAAAGTCTTCAAGGCTAGCTCTTTAATTTATTGCGAAATGACCAAAGCATGGGAGTGGTCTAACTTCTCTTGAAGAGAAGTGATGCAAGGCACGTGGGACACGCCGAAGGTGTAAGGTTGAATTTAATCAACCATCTTGTTGGCTTTATTTCATGCCAAATTTGCTTGTATTTTAGTATTTAGTAACCCTGTATTTAGGTGGGATTATTGTAAGGGTAGTGTGTGAGAGAGTGTGAAGAAATGTTCCTTATTGTGTAAAGAAGCAGGGACTCGCAACTGGAACTCGCAGGTGACTCACGGGTGCAAGCCGCCAGATGAGAGTCACGTGCCAAGCATACGGGAAGCTGAAGCATTTTGCCAACTAGTGCACTATAGGACAAAAGTCCCAACTTGGCCAGGCAGTTAACTCGCGGCTAGAGCTCGCGACTCAGACCATCTTGTTGGCTTTATTCCGTGCCAATTTGCTTGTAATTCAGCATTTAGTAACCCTGTATTTAGGTGGGATTATTGTAAGGGTAGTGTGTGAGAAGATGTGAAGAAATGTTCCTCAATGTGCAAAGATGCAGGGACTCGCGACTAGAACTCGCGGGTGGCTCGCGGGTGCAAGCCGCTAGATAAGAGTCACATGCCAAGCATACGGGAAGCTGAAGCGTTTTGCCAGCTGGTGCACTACAGGAAAAAATACCCAGGCTGGCTAGGCCGTTACCTCGCGGCTGGAACTTGCAACTCAGACCAGTCGCGAGGCTAAGCCACCAACTAGCCATGTTTAGGAAAAACTGACTCTTCGCATTTCTTTCTCACCCCACTATATATAGACCCATATACCCACCAAATGTAGAGAGCTTTTAGAGAGAATTTTGTGAGAGAAACCCTAGAGAAAAACAAGATTGATTCATCCACAATCTTTACCTTAGAGACTCTACAAATTCCTCTACTCTCTTCCTCTCCATTGTTACATTCTTGAGAGGTCTTTAGCCAAATCCTTTTCTCACCATACCCACATCTGTGAGAAAGTTTATTTGGTGCTATTGGGAAGCAGTTAAGAAGGAACCAATTCACATTGGTTGATGCTATGGTCTAGTAGCAAAATCCAAGAAGCTAAAGAAGAAATAGGTTCAGCGTAACCTCGTTGGAGCAAGATGCTTGGAGGGCTTAGGTACATTTGGTAGATTAGGCTTGGAGGGTCTTCTGCTGTTCATGTATCCCAACTACATTCTTCAGTGGATTATTTACTGCTTGGAGGGCAGCGGAGAGGTTTTACACCGAGGGCTTCGGTTTCCTCTTCGATAACACATCGTGTGTTGTCCGTGTGTTTGCTTCTTCCTTCCTTTATCTCTGCCTTATATTTACTGCTGTGGATGTGCACATTAATTGTTTGATAATAAGCTTGTATTGATAATTTGTTAATTGGGGTCTAAATGTTCAAGGTTGTTTCATAACCTTATTGAACATTCACACATACTAGTATTTGACTAGGAAAAAGGGAAAGCGACCAAAAATAAATGTATGATGCCCAAACAGCCAAAGGCTAACTCATCAATTGAAATATCAAAAATTTCAGGCATCAATCTCACAATTAGATGTTTATTCCAAAAAGTGCAAATGATATGTTGTATATGGAGTCAAATGAAAAGCTTTAAAGAATTGTAATCAAGTTTATGTGGGAGGTCATATATATATGTTTCTGTAATTGAGATAAGTCATATTATCTAGTGCTAGTTGTGTATGCCTTGATTGAATTGATCATTGAAGTTTCACATTGGACTAATGACTATCTCATTTTTGATATCCACACACAACACACAAGTCTATGTTCAATGAATGCCATATTCATTTGTGTGATTGTACTTGATTAAATGTGTTTTTCACATGCTCAATCTTTGTTTGATCAAACACAAAAAGATTTTTGAGTGTTTTACCTGTTTTTTTGGAAAGTATTTTGTTTTTACAAAAATGTCAAAATCTCAAAAACAGTTTTGCCTTGTTTTGGCGACTCAGTCGCGAGTCAATCCAATCGCGTGGCCCAGTCGCATGCTCGCGGGTTAGTTTTGGCGACTTGTTCACGGGTGGAAGGTCCAATCGTGAGGGGTACACAAAGATTTTCGCGGCTTAGCTCGTGACTCCCTCGCAGGTAGACCTTCCAGTCATGAAAAACACTTACAAAATTTTCCAAGAATCTTGTTTTCATAGTGTTTCGCGGCTTACTCTGGCGACTTGATCTAGTCGCGAAAAATGCGTGTTTTGTGTTTTAAAGTCAGTTTTCCCTCGTACTTTTATGACTGTTCATTGTCTTCCTCATTTCTCTCTCTGAAATACTCCGTGTATCTCTTCGACCCACTATTTTTGCATCATATCTTCTCAAATCTTCAATAAAAAGGTATGGGTTTTCTCTATCTTACTTCAAACTCACTGATTTGATCCTTATTTTCTTGATTTGTGAGTTACAACTGTGATCTACAAAATATTTTGTTCGAACATGGGTTTGCTTAAATTGCTGGGTTTGATTGATTGGGGTTGATTACTCTTGTTGCTGAATATGTTATAGTATCATGATTTTGCATCATTGTGCTAGTCTTTGTTCTGAGCATAGATATTTGATTGATTTTATACTCATTGGGAATATGGGTTTGGGGTTTTCAGTTTTTTTTTTTTTTTTCTTCTGGTTGTGGTTTGGGTATTTCAGTATGGTTAAGTTTTTGGATTATGTGGATAGCATTGCTTTGAGTTTAAGTCACCATATCATGTGTGTGCTGCTGCCTTGGGGTTTATCTTGCACATTTCATTTTCATTATGTCATGTTTCATTGACATATGATCTCATCTGTCTGAATGTGGTCTTCACTGTCCATGTATAGTTATTTAATGCTTACTCCAGTCTGCATCTATATAGAATGAACTTGTTTGAATTGATGAAGTTCTGATTTGATCTATCCATTTTTGGTTATCAACTATACTTGTTTTGTGTCCTGTCTTGACACTCTATTACTCTCTTTGTAACTAACTTGTTACTAATATGTGTGCATTTCCACATATTGTGTTTTGGTCTTATTGTGGCCTCTTCTGCTTGTTTACAGATGGCTCCCACACCTACAAAGAAGAAGACTCCTGCTAAAAAGGCTGACAAAAGATTGAAAATGGACCCTAACCTTTTTAGATCTATTCAACACTTTGAGAGATGTAAAGATTCTTTCATGAAGGGAACCATCATTCAGGAAAGGTTTGTGGATTTAAGGGATCTGAAGGACACCTTTATTCCGGGTTACTTTGAGGGCATAGGCTGGGAAAAGCTATTCAGTGATTTACCTGGAGTGTGTGAGCCTCTGATAAGAGAGTTTTACTCTAATGTTAAGATTAGACAGGATGAGCTAGATTGTTGGGTAAGAGGACATGAGTTCACCCTAGATGCACATAACATTGATAAAGTACTTGGTCTTGAGTTCATCAATTACAAAGACAGGATGTTGTCTATAGATACTGTCCATGCTCGGATTGGTGGAGTTAAAGAAGGGAGATGTCTCAACACTAATGCCTTTCCTATTGACATGAGGTGTCTGACCACCATCATGATATTCAATTTGTATCCTATAAGAAAGATGGCTACTCTTACTAATGCCAGAGCTATCTTCCTCATGGAGCTCAAGGAGAAAACCTTCATTGACATTAGCTCTCATATATTTGACATAATAATGGATGAGACTAGAACAACTTCATGAGCAAAGCTGGTTTTTCCTAGTCTTATCATGCGGATTTTCAGAGCAAAAGGGGTTCCAATTCCTCACGATATCAGTCTAATGCCTACACCTTCAGCTATTAACAAGCAAACCATCACAAGGATTCAAGTACGTCTTCCGGGTGATGTAGATGAGGAAGGGGCCGATCTAGAAGAAGGTGATCCAATGGAGACTGAAGCTGAGGCTGCAGGACAGACTTCCAAACCAAGAAGCAGAGCCAAGAGGAGCATGGCTTCTACTTCCTCAGCTGTACCTCCTGATGCTTTTCAGATCATCCTGGAGAGGCTTGATGGACTCAGAGAGGTTCAAAATCAGCATACTGAAAGGATGACGGTAATGCAAGATTAGCTTGATGTACTCTCAGCAAAGTTTAACAGCATCTACACCAACAAGGAGCAATGACCCTTTGGCCATTCTGGTCAAAAAGGGGGAGAATTGTTTTTGGGCAACACTTAAGGGGGAGTGCTTATTTGAGGGGGAGCATTCATAATCTTTCATACTCATGTGCTGTTTTGTTTATAGTTTTGGATAACTGTGGGGGAGCATTCATAATCTTTCATAATCATATGCTGTTTTGTTTATAGTTTTGGATAACTGTTGTTATTATAGGTTTGATACACTGTGGTTTTAGTCTTTATTTGGCTTAAACTCATAATTCTTGGATGCTTGTTTACAAGCATTTGTAAGCTTTTATGATTTGTACCATGCTTATGCAGCCTTTTTGCTTTGTAGCCTTGCTTTGTGGCTTAAGTACTTGATGTTAAATGCCATGCATTTTCCTTCAGTACATCACTCTTGTGCCCTTGTAGGATTGTTCCTAGATGCATATATGTTTGTATGCATTGGTTGAGTGTTGGACATGCAAATGATACTTTGCATATAAGCTTATTAGCTTGCATGTCCAGATGTTCATTCCTTGTGTGAATGAGCATTGTGATCACTATTTTATAGTGATTGCATGTTTTTGTCAAGCCATGATTTATTGCTTTATTGCTTAAGTCCATTTTTGCTTGATCATATTATGCTTGCTCCATATGCATTTCAAGTTTTTCTACATACAATGATATTGTTGTGTTGTTATGTTTCAAGAGATACTTGATCATATGTTTCAAGTGCTTTTCAGAATCTAGAGTTAGGTGTGAGTGAGTTTTATTCAACTGTTCCTAACTCACGCATTAAGTCTAGAGTCTGTTGTAGGGTTTTGTCACGGAATAGCCAAAGGGGGAGATTGTAAGGTTGAATTTAATGAAACATCTTGTTGGCTTTATTCCGTGCCAAATTTGCTTGTATTTTAGCATTTAGTAACCCTGTATTTAGGTGGGAATATTGTAAGGGTAGTGTGTGAGAGAGTGTGAAAAAATGTTCCTCATTGTGCAAAGAAGCAGGGACTCACGACTGAAACTCGTGGTTGGCTCGCGGGTGTAAGCCGCTAAATAAAAGTCGCGTGCCAAGCATGCGGGAAACTGAAGCATTATGCCAACTAGTGCACTACAAGACAAAAGTCTCAAGCTAGCCAGGCAATTAACTTGCGGCTGGAACTCGCGACTCAGACCAGTTGCGAGGGCAAGCTGCTAACCAGCCCTATTTGGGAAAAACTATCTCTTCGTATTCCAAACACTCACCACTAAATATAGACTCTTATACCCACCAAATGTAGAGAGCTTCCAGAGAGAATTTTGTGAGAGAAACCCTAAGGAAAAACAAGATTGATTCATCCACAATCTTTACATTTGTGACTCTTAAAATTCCTCTACTCTCTTCCTTTCCATTGATACATCCTTGAGAGGTTCTTTATCAAATCCTTTTCTCACCATACCCATATCCGTGAGAAGGCTATTTTGGTGCTTTGGGAAGCATTTAGGAAGGAACCAATGTTTAATGGTTGATGCTATGGTTGATAGCGAAATCCAGTAAGCTAAAGAAGAAATAGATTCGGCGCAACCTCATTGGAGCAAGAAGCTTGAGGGCTTAGGTACACTGGGTAGATTAGGCTTGGAGGGTCTTTTGTTGTTCATATGTCCCAACTGCATTCTTTAGTGGATTATTTACCACTTGGAGGGCGGCGGAGAGGTTTTACGCCGAGAGCTTTGGTTTCCTCTTCGATAACACATCATGTGTTGTCCGTGTGTTTGCATCTTCCTTCTCCTTATCTTTGCCATTTATTTTTTGTTGTGGATGTGTTTATATTTGGCTTAGATTTTTTTATCAATTATGTGTTTGGCTTATGTTCATGTTCTGCGCGTTAATCGTTTGATATTAAGATTGAATTGATATTTTGTAATTTGGGGTCTAAACATTCAAGGGTAGTTTATACCGATATTGAACATTCAGAAGGAAAAGAAAAGAAGAAGAAAAGGCTAAGGCCATTCAGCCTCGTGGAGAGCTGAAGGAAACAGAGAGCCATTCGGCCATTGTGAGAAAAACACAAGTGAGAGCTTTAGGAGGTGCAGTCCGAAGAGATAGAGAGAAACACAGTGAGAGTGTGAGAGAGTGAAAAAGAAAAAAGAGACATTTTTTCTGTGCACAAGTTACACACAAGGAAGATAAATTGGTGGAGTTCTCATGGAATTTTTGAGTGCTACAACCATGGAGAGTTAGAATATTTAGAGGAAGATTTTGCCTGACTTTGTGGTGAGATTGTATTTACTCCTTGTGATTTATTTGTTGTATATCCAATTTATTGTGGACTCAAGTTTAGCATAAACTTGATAGTTGTAATCTCTATTTCATAGTGGATATTTTTCGAAGCTGCCCTGTGGTTTTTCCCTTTACACTAGAGGGTTTTCCACGTAAGATTTGGGGTTCTTGTGCGGTCGTGTTTATGTGGTGCTTGTTGGAATTTTATTTTGTTTCCATAATATTGTTATTGCTTGGTAGTCATTAATTTTAATTCACACATAGACATAGAGGGGATTAGGATTTTTCCCTAATAGCAATTACATTTTTCTCTCTTCTTAATTCCTTACTTTTCCTAAAGAATCCGATGCCTGTGGAAAAAAAGGGTCTTTCTTTTCTTTTCTTTTGTAGGCGGAAAGACAAAACCTTTGAAGCAACCCAAGTTTGATTATAAAAAGTACAATGTGCAAAAGAGGTAAGTTTTCAATTAATTGAAATTTATGTGTATTTGTGTTTTTCAAAGTTTGTAGCTTAATGGATTGGTAATTTGCTAATGTGCAGATATTCTTATGCAATATTCTAGGTGAAAATCTGCTTTGGTATTTTGTTAAACATTATTAGGACATATGTGATTGACTTGTTAGGAACATATGTCACTATTTTATGTAATTGGCTAATCCTTTGACAAAACGCACTTTACCTGTATTTGGGTAGATCTAGGATGTGTTTGATGCTTCAAGAAACTTTGTTTCAAGATCATGTGTTAAAGCCATGCAAGTCTGTTCAAGACTCAAGTGCAGAAAGTGTTGTTCATTAAAGCTCGACAGCTAGCAATCTATCGAGACTTTAGAGCTGTCTAAATCCCATGGCTCAACAGCAGCTCGACAGATAGGGCATCTGTCGAGATTTATGAAAGATAGCGTTTTAGTTCTGTTTTGATTCCAATCCGTGATTATATGTTTGGGCTTTCTTTTCTCACAACCCTAGACATATATAAGGATTACTTTAAGTGCAGTAAACAGAGACACAAGTTGCATAAGTGTTGAGCAAAGTTTGTTTAGGCAAATTGTGACCGGAGATAGAATTTGTCCTAGTTCATCTTTCTTGGGAAGAAGTTGTTGTGTTTGTGCATCGTAGTGTTTTATGACCTAGTATCTTCTCGATCTTCATCGTCTAGATGAACTGAAGAACTTTGCAGCCAACAACCTTCTCTAGTTGGTGATTGAAGTCGTGTACTAGGATCCACACAATTGGTTAGTCACGTATTGGGAGCCATGCATTATAAGAAGAGATTGTCACTACAAAACATGTCCAATTAGGTATTGGGGTAAGGGTTCAACTGTAGGTTAGTACAAGGTATTGGGATTCCTTTACTTGTAACCGCTTGTTGTGATAATAGTGGAGTCTCGGGAATTGTGACCTTAAAATCACCCGGTGGGGTTTTTGCTATGTAGGTTTTCCCCATTCTTAAATAAATCACCGTGTCAATTTATTTTTCTACTGCATATTTAGTTTAATCGGTGATTTTTTTGTGCTACCACACGTTTGCATGTTAATTTGACTAATTAATAAACTTGGCTAATTAATCAATTAATTCATCACAATGGGTCAATACATTTTTTGCCTATCAAACATAGATAAGAATGGATTTTTTTTAAGTACAAAATTATTCTAGGTTAATAATTTTCATTCATCATAATTCTCGATTGTTCCATTTTTCAATCACAAAAACATCTAAAGGTGTGACGAAATTATGTGTTTTTGGGTGAAATAATTTTTTCATAAAATCTCATCACACCTCTAGGTATTTTTGTGATTGAAGAATGAAACAATCGCGAATTATTATGAATGAAAATTTTAATCTTCCAAAAAAAAAAAAAATAGTAGAGCCTTTATGCACGCGCTCTTAAGCACGTGCGTGAGCGCATGCATAAAGATTGTTAATGTATGTCCTAAGGGCATACATTAGTAAAACACAATTAATAGTGCCAATATGTAACGCATGACTCACATGACTCATATGTTTATAATGTTTGAAAAGGGACACGGATGCACTACCATTTTGATAAGACTGGAGCCACTAGGCAACTACCATGTTTTACTTTTATAAAAGTAATGGTGAGTCACTCATTCATTAATGAACCTTTGTCTACCAACTTCGTAGTATATATATAAGGATCCTCTTTGTTTCCAAGTGAAATGGTGAGTGCCCATATTTAATTACAATTAAATTAAACCAGATCTTAAAAGGTTGTTGATAAGGGGTATATACTATTTTGAGTTAGAAAGAATCTATAGAAACAAAAAAGTTGACAAAACTTTTAATATATGTTGATGTGACAGATTGTTAGTATTATGTAAAAAAATAATATCCATGGTGAATCCAAATAAAAACTAGAAAATTTAATAATATAATTATTATAAAATTATTTGAGTATGAAGTAGCATTGCTATTTGAGTTATTCGTCAGACGATGATGCTATTTTGTCTAAGAACATTTTAACTTTTTCAAAAAGAATATTCTTTTATATAAGTTATTGTATTTTGATCGCTATCTTTATTTCTTTTATTTATTTTTAATAATCTTAACATAATCTTTAATAGCTATCATATTTTACTAGGTAAAGAATTTATACAGTTGAATATCAAAGATTCATGTAATTTTTTGTATGTTTTATTTTGTGATTCAATGTCTTGACTTCAAAATAAATATGCCCACCCTTGGTGAATACTGATTATGATTATATTTTTGGTATGTATTTTTTATTTATTTTTAAATGTGGTTGTAAGCAACTAAACAACATCCCAAAAGTTTCTTTGAATAATGGTGGATTGAAATAAAGGAGATTGATTTTTGAGTTAAAGCATTCCCCTCCCTGTTCAGAAATGCAAAACATTTGCATTTTGCATCCTAAAACACTACATCTCATCACACCCCTATGCTTTTCAATGAATGAAAAAATACAGCAATTCTGAATTAAGATAAATAAATAAAACGTATTAGCTTTTAAAATTGGCCTCTAAGCACGCTCTCACGCACTTGCTTAGAGGCTGTTCTATTTTTTTTAAAGGTCAATAATTTTCATTCATCATAATTCGCAATTGTTCCATTCTTCAATCACAAAAACATCTAAAGTTGTGATGAAATTATGCGTTTGTGGGTGAAATAATTTTTTCATACGAATGTCATCACACTTCTAGGTATTTTTGTGATTGAAGAATGAAACAATCGTGAATTATGATGAATACAAATTATTTATCTTTTAAAAAAAATAGGAGAGTCTCTAAACACGCACGGAATTTTAAAAAAAAAAAAAATAGTAGAAGAGCCTCTATGTACACGCGTTGAGGCTCTTCTATTTCTTTTTAAAGATTAATAATTTTCATTCATCATAATTTGTAATTGTTCCATTCTTCAATCACAAAAACAACTAGAGGTGTGATGAAATTATGCGTTTTTGGGTGAAACAAATTTTTCATATAAATCTCATCACACATCTAGGTATTTTTGTAATTGAAGAATGAAACAATCGTGAATTATGATGAATGAAAATTATTAAATTTTTTTAAAAAAATAGAAGAGCCTCTAAGTGAGTGCGTGCTTAGAGGCTAGTTGTATTATAATTGATGTTTCTCAAATTTTGGATGAGGGCAAGCATATTGACCTAGGCCACGACACCGACGATGATGGCACCGATCAATTCTGGATGCTGGCTATTTGCATCGAGTCCATCCAAAAGTTTCTCATGATTGATTCCATTGGGCTCTGGGATAATGTGTTGCTGTAAGTTCATTGCTTTCTCTCTATTACCCTAATTTCATCTGCCATGCCAAACGATTTTTGTTTATTATGTTTTTTTTTTATCTTTTTAACTGCTCAAGCAGATAGTGGTACCAAATATATATGGTGTTTAGGCTAGCATTAACAAAAAGTGCCTAGTAATTGATACCTACAATGACGATTGATCTTACAAATGGGATTCATTATCAAATTTCCCCCCCTTAATCGTGCCCCGAGTATGCACTGGGAGTTCTTCTATCTTATGTGCTCCTATGCATGACATTATTGTTAAGTTATTTATGTGTAAGTGGTGCTAACTTGCGGGAATGGCTCATACTTCAAAGAAAAAGAAACAAAAGTTAACAAGTGAAGCAGGTGTAATGATCAAAGGTAATTATAGTCAGGGACAGACTTAGGTGGGGGCTCAAGGGGGCCGGGTCCTCCGGGTCCATTTTTTTTTTCTATAGTTATTATATATTTTAATTTTGTAGTTGGGCCTCCTTCTAAAACCTTCGGCCCTCTTCATCCCAATCAGTGTAACTAGCATAATCCAAATAGCAACTATCCAACCCAAAAACTTAACAAAAACAATAAACACATTCACAATGGTGATTGTACTCTAGCAAAAAAAAAAAAAAAAAAAACTATTTTACCACCAAATAACCAAAAAATCATGTCTTATAGGAGAAGTTAAAACTAAATATTTTGCAACTACAGTAAACTGGTATAAATACCAGTTGACTGTAACAAGTTGTTAAAAATAAAATAAAATATTTTATTAAGATTATATCTCTTTCTTCAATTAAAAAACTCAAATTCTCTTTTTTCATTTATTATTTTAATGAGTTGTTTAAATTATTTTAAATGAAGTGATAAAAAGAAAAGAACATTTGATATTAGGTGTATTGTAAAGTGGGGTGGTAAAATAGATAAAGTAATTTTTTGAGATGCTAAAAGCTAAAATTTGTAGCACAACCACTATGAATGCTCTAACTTCAACAACAACAAAATCCTAACAAGCCTAATATTTAAAAAAAAAAAAAAACATTATTTTGTTTTTGTTGGTAGATGATTGCATTTTAATGTATTTAAAAACAAAAATTTTGAATATTTATAATTTTTTAATACTATTAACTACCCAGGAGAGAGCACAACAGTAATATAGAAGCATAAACAATGATAAAATAGATGATAAAGAAGAAAATAGCAAAATAGATATATTCAAAATAAGTTAAAACAGAATATGGAATATAGAAATTGAAACTAATAAAATCTTACTTGAATAAAACTTCTGTCTTTGATTAAATTGAAAACTGTCTTTGATACAAGCTTTGAAAATAAAGTACTGTCTGAAGGGTTACAAGATTACAAAGTAAAATCTG
The DNA here is from genome assembly GCA_023736055.1 of Quercus glauca. Taxonomy (NCBI): domain Eukaryota; kingdom Viridiplantae; phylum Streptophyta; class Magnoliopsida; order Fagales; family Fagaceae; genus Quercus; species Quercus glauca. The sequence continues at coordinate 30,965,515 of CM043318.1, read as the reverse complement.
TAAAGGGTTACAAGGTTATCTATCTGGAAGGGAAAGGTTATAAGATTACAAAAGAGGAATAAAAGTACAAAAGTCTTTCTGAGGAAAAGGGAGAGCTATTGGACCTAAGCTTTCAACTTGGAAATTTTTCCTGAGAATTTTAACCTGTCTTCTGTCTTCGGGGTTTGCCTTTTTATAGATGAAATGAACCCTGGTGATTCTTCAAAAGTAACCTGAGTTGAGTAAAGTGAACTCAAGTTAATCTGTCGGTAAACCATGGTAAGTCTTCAAAAGTAACCTGAGTTGAATAAAGTGAACTCAAGTTAATCTGTCGGTAGGATCTTGTAGAATCTCTGCACAGTAAAAGTTTTACTATTCATGAATAGTATTCTGCTGGGAATCTGTCAGGGAATGCATGCTAGTGTATAGTGACTTAAGAAATCCTATCTGAACTAAACTATCTTGACTCTATCGTGTGCTGGTGAATAGTGAATAGTGATCTGTCACGATTGTCTGTTTGAAAAACATGTTTGTCTGTCTATCAATCTGTATCCGCGTAATTATCATAAGATAGTGGATCAGAGTTATCCTCATACTGCTCATGCTCATGTAGCACTCCATAATCATTACATAGAGCACAATATGAAATAAGAGTAAAAACAGGATCATGATCCTTTGCTGTCATTAGTCTCGGATTCTTAGTAATCCTTCTTTTCCTAATAAGCCTTCTAGCTGAAGGTCTTAGACCATATACTGCTATTCTATCAGTGTAGCCATATAAGTGGAAACTCCTGTCTAATTCATTCTGCACTTCATAAATCTTGTTACCCATGAAATTAGACCATTCATGGGCCAGAGCACCTGGATCATCAAGTGATAAATAAGTATCTCCTGTATACCAGTTATATTCGAGGATACAACCCCAATCATAAATAAGGACCAGAACATATGCTAGCTGAGCTTCCATATAGTAGCTAGTATCCCAAACTGGAAGAGTACTCCAGATTTCCATCTTCATATAATTAAGTCCTCCAATATGTGCGGCTGCTTCTTGGATAACTTTGGGGAATAAACTAATCTGAATTACAGAGGTTATAATTAATTTACTAATAAACCTTGCTTCTAGCATTTCAGATAACCATAAAGGATCACTGATTACTGGATCCTCTATCTCTGTGTTGATAAGTAATCCTGGGTAGGGATTATATTTGCCTCCTATTCTGTCATAAACTCTACCTGAATTTCCAAAACTTTCATACCATTTAGCTTTATGGGATAACCATGTATCACCTGTCATGTCTTTTGTTCTGATAAATGCTGTAGTGACTAATACTTTAAAAAGATACATCCATCTGTCATAAGAACTTGTTATAGCTTTACGAGTTAATATATTCTGTTGAATTTCAGGGGGTAAGGTTCTAATAGCAAGTCTCATTTTTTGCTGAATCTTAGGGTGGAGTTTTGAAAAGCTTGTTCCCATAAGATAGCTTTTTAGAGACTGTAATTCTGTCTTTGTGGAGCTTGAATCTCCATCCTCCTTGCTAGGAAGTTGACAACTGAGAGCTTCAATAAATGCCCTGGTGCTAACAAGATGTAATTCCAAAGCCCGAAGGGTCTTTTGGAATAAGGATTTCTGTTTAAGGGTGAAGGCTGCCTGTAAATCATCAAGAAGTAGTTTAATATGGAGAGGAAGGTCTGTAAATTCTCCGTCCTGATACATGAGATCAGTCTGGAGCACTTTTTGCAAAATTATACTGTTTTCACCACATGAATACATTGTCTCTACTAGCAATGTATCCTGAAGGTATATTGTCTCTATCGAGACGCCTTCATGCCTATCCAAAATCTCTACTGAAGGCTTTCGGATTCTGGGTTGCACCGCTGGTGCCTTGCCCTTTCCTTTCATGTCTGCCCTGGAGGATCTGTTATTCATATTAGTCTGCAAATGGGGTTCGAGAAAAAGATTATGTCTTGAAATATTATTTTGAGAATAAACATTTTCATGTAAGAGTTCTTTCAAATTCCTTTTTAAAATCCTTTTACTAATGTGTTTCTGTGAAAAATCATTTTTAAAATTTAAAGTATATCTAATAAAACAAACTTTTCTCTGTACACTTCAGTGCCTTTGCTGAGTAGTGGTATAAGAGTAGTTATGATGAAGTCTTTCAAAGTTTGAGAAGTTGGAATTCAAAAACTTTACAAAATCAATCATGACTACTATATATATCTCATTCTGCGAAAATATGTGAAATAATGCTTCTCCATAAAGTCTTTTATCAACTACTATAATAGTCTGGTGAAAATCTATCAGAGATTCTGTTAAGAAATTAAATTTTTCTTTATTCAAGAAATTATCACAATTAAAAGAATCTGTCAGGACTTCTTTTATTAAAGCATCTACTATATGGGTATTTAAGATTACTACAAAGGGTGCAAGAATGTCATCTATCATAATTTTATTTGGTACATCTGTCAAACTTTCAATTCCTTCAGTCCAATCATATTGACTTATAAGCATAATCCTATCTTTTGTACTAAATCCTTTTTCATAAAGTGTTTGAACTATTGTTTGGATTATATATTGGTACAAAAGAGCAATGGGGAAATAAGAACGAATTTCTATTTCTATGTCCTGTTTAGCCTTTTTTTATGTCCTTATCTGTCAACTGGTGAACACGTGATATTTCTGTCTCTAAAAATGACAAACTTCTTTTAGTTCCATAGATTCTTTCTTTATTAGTATCCTGTAAGATAGTGACCTTATAGGGGGAATTAATTTCTTTTGGGATAAAGAGTAGGATGGAATTAAAAGGTACGTTAGTTACATTAGCTTTAATTCCTTTTATAATAACTTCAACACATATATCTTTATTATGTGATTTGTGATTAATTAATCCAAAGGCCTGAATTAATCTTTCTTGTATACAACTCATGTTATGAGTACCTAAGTCTGCTAATGTGATTTCTGTCAAAGAGAACTCTTTATTAATTGCTAAAGTAATTTCTGTATGTCATTTTTGAAAGATTACTCTATCAATTAAACTTAAGAAATTCTGTCTAAAGTGAGCATCTTTTTCTAATGAAGGGGGTTCTATCATATGTTTAGGAAATTCTTTCAAATTTATTATTTCTACAATATTTTGTTCATTTATATCTGTGGAATTATCTTCTTTAATATCTTTAATTTCTTGTTTTAGTGTTTTTGCCTCTGTCATTAAATCCTGTAAAGTTACCGGATCTATCCTATCCTGTTTCTTTTTTGTCTTTTCTTTCTTACCTTTTCTACATTCCGTAACATGGTGTCCATATTTTCTACACTTAATACAAGCAATAGGTATGTCTATAGAATGTTTTAATTTTAGTAAATAGTCTTTTTTATCTTTTTGGTGATTGGGTAGATTATCTATTAATTTCACTATTATGCCTTTTTGTTTTCTTTTTCTTTTATTAATTTTAAGTGGGTTGGTTGATTTTAGTTCTTTCTTAACTTGATCCATCTGTTTTTAATGAACATTAAATATTTTCATTAATTCACTTAATATGTCTTTTTCAAATTCTAATTTACTGATTTGTTTAGCAATTTTATTCTGTCTATCACATTGTTTTTTAGTATGACCATATTCTTTACATTTATGACAAATAGTATTTCTATCATGTCTGTCAGTTCCTTCATTATCTGATGACTTAGTGTTATTTAAAACTGTTATTTCTCTTTTTCTATCTATATCTAGAGGTGCACTTAAAATTTCTATCTTTTTAATCAATTCTGTCAGACGATTGGTATCTACCATAGATTTGTCAATTAATTTTAGTCTTTCATCAATTTTTTCTTTTAGACTATCAATTTTCCATCTATTGTTGACTTTCTTTACTTTTACTAAACTATCACTATTTTCCTTTTCTTCATTATTATTAGTTTTCCTTCCTTTGTTGACTATTTCTCTTTTTAGTCTTTCTTCTTCTATCTCTTTTTCTACTTCTACTCATGTGTGATCCTAACAAAAATTGGGGGTTTAGAGATTAATCCAGAGAGATCCTAAACCTTCCTACTTTTTGAAAGGTATTAGAAATAATGCATTGAAATACTTAAGGAAAAAAAGGGCACAATATTATAGTGAGTAAATAGACATTCCTCACTATGGTTAAAAAAGCATCACATGGTCCAAAATAACGCTGAGGCACCCTAGCCAATAATTTTCCATCAAATTAAAGTTTTGACTCTTTGCAATCCACACAACATAACCCCCCCCCCCCCCCAAAAAAAAACACACAATTAAATAGTACTAATAAAGATGTATCTCTCTTCAATAACTACCTAAAATCTAAAAGATAGAACAGCAAGGAAACATCTTAAAGAAACAAACTTACCTTCTTCTTTTTTTCCGAACAGTTGCATAATTTTTTTGTGGTGCATTGGTCAGATCCAAGGCAAACTTCACATATGCCACAAAATCTCTTTCTTGTGATTTGTCTTAGTTGCCCTCAGTTCCTACACATAAATCAAGTGCACTCAATTTGCATAGAGTAAGAAAATGTAAATATTAAGTATTCTAAATGGCACAATGGATTCTACATAGCCACCTTCCCTAATCATATCAAAATATGCCCAAAGGATCGTAAAGCCAAGACAAAGTATTTAAATTAAAAACATTCACCCCTAACCATAACACTATTTGCCTTATAAACAACTTTTGCATGTTCCCAATTATTAAGACTACGAATTTTGGAGCAAAGCAAATGAGGATAGCTATTTTTCAATTAACGATATACGTCTTAAGACAACTGCAGGTATTGTTTTATCAAATTTTATTGTTTCTCTTTCTCCTAATCTCCCATTAAGTTATGCATTAAAATATGAACTTTGATAGTTTTAGTGACATGTCAAAATTGATTAATAAATTTAATTGATTTTAAAAAATTACGTGTCCTATTTTATTCAGGTCCAATTTCTTTGTCATATTTGTTCTCTTTAAAAACAAAGAATGGTTTTGGGAAATGTTTATAGATTTTATTTATCAGAACCTATATTTGTTCTACGTATTCATTGAAAAATTTAAACAAACACAAAGATAACCAAGACAAAAGTTATTTAAAAACGGTGCAGATTTAATGAAATAGTGCAGTGCAGTGCAGATTTTTATAAATCAGTGCAGTGTAGATTTTGTGAAACAGTGTAGCGAAGATTTTAGCTGCAAAGAAAAGTAAATTTTAGATGTGTAACAGTGCAGATTCTTTGTAGAATGATAGTGTAGGAAAATAACATTTTGAAGAAGAAATCTTTTTAACAAATTGGATCCATAGACCAAATTTTATTCACTGAGAAATTTAAACAAACAAATAGAGAACAAACACAAAGATAACCAAACAGAACCTTCAAACTCACATTGCTCAATTTATAGAACTTGGCATATAAAACAAAAATCCCAAAGCCAAAGCTTATTAGTAAAATCACATACCAAATAAAATGGAGGTTATAATGTGGTTTTCGAGAAGGAGAAGGGTAGAGAAAAGAGAGGATAGACTAACAAAACACAACGTATTCAAGGTCTAGTGATACCCATTGAGAAGCTTCAAACACGGCAAAAAAAATCCTTTAAAAAGCCTTTCTTTTAAAGGTATAGATAATAGGTTATATCAATTGATTTTTTTATATTCTAAGTAAAATTTGAGTTGTGGTAAATTATGATAAAATAAGCTTCAAGACCCCTTTATTTATAAACCACTTAAGTCAAAACGTAAATTCCCAAAGTCATAATCTATTCATTCTAAAGATAAACCACACACAAAGACATTTAACATTCTTTCAAACATTACCCTAACAAAAACATGAGAGAGAGAGAGAGAGAGAGAGAGAGAGAGAGAGAGAGAGAGAGGGGTAATTATAGAGAGACAAAGTGAGAAAAATGGTGAATCTATTGGACAAAATTTTGTTTTGATTAGTATATTAAAGCCAATGAATGTTTTAGAAACCAAAGAATGTTGAAGGCTGATAGCAAAGGGGTTTTGAAGAGACCATTGTTGATTTATTTAAGTTTTAATTTTCTTTAAGAATACCTTACAAATTGGCTCCTTGACTAACTCCTCTCCCTTGCTTGGTTGAATAACTATTCTTGCTGAAAGAAATTGATACAAAGGGAAAAATACAGAGGCGTTTACAATTTAAAGAAAACAGGTTAAATAGCCAAAATTGATGATATAAACTTTGCAACATTTTCTAATAGCGCAAAGCAATAAAAATAAGGAACCAAGCCAACTAAAACTTAGGCAAAAGAAATTTTATTTTCAAAAAAATAAACCAAAGAAAACTTAATTTTGCAGAGAACTATCCCAAATACATCAATTGGCAAAATGTAATCCAATGGATGAATCCAATGATACTGATATTGAGATAGAAAAGAGAAGAAGTCAATTGGAGAAACAATGGAATCAACCTAATGGAAGTCATAGGATAGAGAATGAGAAGAATGATAGTTAGAACGTCTTAACCTGCTAGTTTTATCCAGCAATGTTTCTTGAAAACACCTGGTGAACGTCAAAAATCTGTCTAAACAGAGGCAATTCAAACAACAAATACATAATGGATAGAATCTATTACAAAGTATAAGATAAACGAAAGAGAAATTAGTCTTTCATAAGCAATGCTGACCCAATCTCCAAGTATGTTTGATCATATCTAAAACAAAATAATAAAGTACCAATATACCTCATTGTCATAGTCAATCTTTCTTTAAAAGACTGATTTTCAATTGGTAATCTTATCACTTCTATGATACCATTTCTATTAAATGCTCTTCAATTGGCATATCTATTCCCTATATGTTAAGAAATCACACTGGGTTAATTTGCATATTTTAGCAAGTAACAAATATTGATTTTGGAGTTTAATCAAACAAATTGGAATCAAAGAGAGACTATATACCAATTAGGAATAGCTACCACATTGAATTCAAACTCACAATCCCATTGATTAAATAGTACAAAAAAATTAATATTTTTTGGTCAAAGTAATTTCTCTTTCATGAACAGCTTTTGTTATATTTTTTTGGAACATAGCTTTTTATTTATAACGAAAACATATAAACATTGTAAATACCAAGACAAAGAAGAATGTACAATAGAGGGAAAATGTGAAGTTACAGGATATAGATTAAATCAGACAGATATTACAATTTTACAGGTCAATTCAATCCAAATACTTGAGGGGAAAAAAACTAAAATAAGGAAAATAATTATACAACAAAAAAGGGCATGAGTAACAATAAAGAAAATCCAATTGGATAGCAAAGCAAAAAACCAATGCCTAATACGCAAACAATACTGGTTACAAAACATATAACATGGAAAAATAAATAAATAAATAAATGCAACTTATGCATAGGTTAGTGCTTTTTTATTAACTTTCATATTTATTTGTTTTTAATTTCAGTACAAATGAAAGTCTATTATAAAGTCATCAAAGGATAAATATAATTAACAAATTAGCAAATAACAGACTACTGGAATTGTTCTTCCACGAAATCTAAAGACCAAAACCCACAAACACCAAAATAGAATAAATGCTATAGAGACCACAAACCAAATATAAAACCTGATTTGAATCTGAAATTAATGATTACATAATCATCACAAATAGAAACTCAAATCCTTCAAAACCAACACAATGTAATCATTGAGCTACACTCAATAGTAAAATTGCACAAAAACAAATAAAGATCTATAAACTAATCAAAAACAGAGCAAACATAAAAATAAAGATCCATGGACTAATCAAAAACATTAATGTGTTCATAAGATTTTAGTTTCAAGTTTAACACTTTTATTACTGCTTTGGAATTAGTTTAGTAAAACTACCATTGTTTTCGATTGCTCAAAAAATAAATCATAGCAGTTTTAAATTGCAACAGAGAAAAATGAAAGAAGTACTAAAAAAAAGGCCTGAGAAAACATTGAACATATGGGTTGAATTGTCAACAACACACCATTTATTCAAATCTATATCATTTATTTCTATGTTACTATTTCAAAGAAGGCAGTAAATAATCAAAGAAAACAATAATTTCAATTTGGAAAAGATTATAGTGTTACTAAAACAGGAAAAAAAAAAAACATTATAATTTGAGACCAAATCATTCAAAGAGAGAGAATAAACAATCGGATTTTAATTCAAATTTGAATAAGAAAAAGTATCGGTGAGGAGTTCCAGAGAAATTAGTGCATACTTTCTGAATACACCGGGTTTTAATATGCAATAACACCAATCAAGCAACGACAACCAAGAAAGAAAGAATACCACCTTTTAAGCTCGTGAAAAGAAAAAGAAAACACAGACACACACTCTTGTTTAGAGAATGACCAACCTGGCATCAACACATGATCTAGAAAAAATGATAATTGAAATCTCATAAGCTATATAACTAATGCAGATTTGAAATTAGTAGAAGGGAAAATTGGCTAAAAAAATCAATTTGCAAAGAAAAAAGCTGTTTAAAACATGCAAATCAAAGACAATTGAAACACAAATTCAGTAAGTGGACAAAATCTAATAAGAAGTATGAGATAAGTAGAAGGGAAATCAGACTATCCTAACTAATTAGTTTGTTCCAACAACGTTTCTTACAAAAATGCCTGGTGAACATTATAAATCTATCTAAACAAGACATTCATCATGTCACTTTTGATATATAACTTAAGTATTAAGCATATGCCAAAACATAAAAAAGAATCTTCCCCTCAAACCTGAGGCATTTAGTAATTTAAGATGCCCAATAAAAACTCACACACCATGACTGTTGGGTCAATTGGTATCTCTTGATGTCCCTAACTTACACGTTTAGGATTTGCACCTCCTCTCCTCCTCTCCTAGCTTAAAGCAGAAAAGAAAAAAAAAGTTCAAACCCCACATGGAAAAAAATAATCCAATCTCTCTCTATTAGTTAATGAACCACCAACCTCTCCTTCAATTTCACATACACTGTCTATGGAAGACACTAACAAAAACTTTGTAGACACAAAGGAACTGTTTGGGTTTAATTAATATTATATTAAAAAAAAAAAAGGAAAGATTTGCTTTGATTTAATCAAATAAAATATATGGCACTTGCGATTTGCAAATAAAATAGTAAAAGAGAGACCAGAGAAAAGAGTTTGAAGTAATCGTTGTAAAAAACAAAGCCTAAAAAACTGTTGCAAAATGTATAACATACATTAGTTATCAATCTGTTTATATGTTATTTTAAAATGCAGTAATTAACCCAAAAAATCCCATAATCACACTTAACAAAAACTACTCTTTTCCTCTCCATTGTTACATTCTTGAGAGGTCTTTAGCCAAATCCTTTTCTCACCATACCCACATCCGTGAGAAGGTTTATTTGGTGCTGTTGGGAAGCAGTTAAGAAGGAACCAATTCACATTGGTTGATGCTATGGTCTAGTAGCGGAATCCGGGAAGCTAAAGAAGAAACAGGTTCGGCGTAACCTCGTTAGAGTAAGAAGCTTGGAGGGCTTAGGTACATTGGGTAGATTAGGCTTGGAGGGTCTTCTACTGTTCATGTCTCCCAACTACATTCTTTAGTGGATTATTTACCGCTTGGAGGGCGGCAAAGAGGTTTTACGCCGAGGGCTTCGATTTCCTCTTCGATAACACATCGTGTGTTGTCCGTGTGTTTGCATCTTCCTTCCTTTATCTCTGCCTTATATTTACTGTTGTAGATGTGTTTATATTTGGCTTAGATTGTTTATCAATTCTGTATTTGGCTTATGTTCATGTTCCGCACATTAATTGTTTGATAATAAGCTTGAATTGATAATTTGTTAATTAGGGTCTAAACATTCAAGGGTGTTTCATACCCTTATTGAACATTCAGGTTTCATCGCCAGTGTTCCTTGGATGCTTCTCTTAGCGTCTTCGCTCTTTTTTTTTTTTTTTTTTTTTTTTTATTCTTTATATTTTTGGATTTGATAGAGAAATGGCTGGATTGGACGAGAACAATCCGGGTGTGATCGGACCCGAAATCTTCAAGTTACTTGACCAAGATTTGAATTTCTTTTTTCCTCTATTGGGTTTATGCCTTTTGTTTTTGAATTTTTAAATTTAGGATCAGAAACCCTAGTCTAAAATTTACTTTTTCTCTTTCTTTCTCTGATGGTCTGTTTGGTTGCCGAGTAAAACAAAGGGAAGAAGGGAAAGAGGAAAAAAAAAAAAAAACAGAGACTCTGTTTCGTTGCCGAGGAAAAAAAAAAAAAAAAAGAGAAGAAAAAGTCATTTTTTTCTCTCTTTGTGGCTTTGTTTGGTTGCTGAGAAATCAATTTTGTGAAGGGAAAATGTGAGAAAAGAAGAGGAAAAATGATATTTGAACTTTTTAATTTTTGTTTTTAAAGTTTTTAACAAGTTATTTATTTATTTATTTATTTATTTGAGTCATATTGGGTTAAATGGGCGGGTTACTAATTAAATGGGTTGGGCAGGTAATGGATAATTAATTTATATATAAACGGGTCATAAATGGATAAATGGGTAATTACACACCCAACCCATTTATGATCCAACCTGCCCATTTGCCACCCCTAATCGGTGGTAGTTCTCTCTATCTCTGTATCTTCCTTTCACCAAACCGTTTCAACAAACAGTCTACCTTTATGGTCTGGATTTTGGACGATGAAGAAGGTGTTTGGCCGTGGAGTGTGTTTGGGAATGGAGAAGTGGAACAGGGAAGAAGAAGGGGAACAGGAGAAATAGAAAATCAGAATTTAGTTTGTTATATTCTAGGGTATTATGTATTATCGAGTTAGAGAAAAAAAAATTTTGAGATTTCTGCTCTCCCGCTTTCTCCGCATAGGGGTAAGCCTTTTGAACGTAATGTGCTAATTTATTAAGCGGTTGGGTTTTTTTTTTTTTTTTTTTTAATATACGGAGAGGCTCTCAAAAGGTGTTTTAATGCACTGAAACGCTATAATGTATCCTTTTTTTAACGCATACGTGGCTGAATTTTAAATATGCATTTTTCCAACATGGTAGCACTTCTTTAATTGCAGGAAAAGACTTTTACTATTATCTTATGTATATATCTGTATATATTAAGAGAATTCAGAAAATTAGTTATTGCTTTTTTTACTGTAAAAAATACCCCTACCTAAAACTTAAAAATAGGGTTAAAATAGTAAATTGACAAAAATAATATATTCCTACTTCTATGTTGAAATGCCTTCCTGCTTCTAATAAACTCTTACTTTTACGTTGATTTAAATTCCTACTTCTACTCACTAACTCCCTGCAAAATAGGATCACTATTTTGTTAGTTTTAAAACTCCTCCGATCTACAAAACTCACCCCATGTATTCATTTTTTTTTTTTTTTACTTCATCACGATGTAAAGTAATCTTTACATGCGCAAGATCATTTTATGTATTAATGAATAAACTTTACATTCAATATAGACTTAGTTCTCATGCTTCCACTGCATGCATTCAAGTATACATGTTCCATCTATAATTTGTTCTGCTGAAATAATTTTCCTCCTTTTTTGTTTGTTTTTGGATATGAATCTTTTTCAAAAGATAAGAGGTGAAAACAATAACCTGTGTATAGCTATAAAAATGGTTTCATTAGAAGTAATAAAGTTATAAGAATTTGATATCATTATGTTTCTTTAAAAAAAAAGGGAAGAGAGGAGAAGAAATGGAAAGGAAAATTTAGATTGTTAGATCTATATATCTGAACCATGTCATACTATTTCAGAAAACAAAGTGTTTTAACTTATCATATTTCTTGGGTAAAACTCCATAGTGTTCCATTAAGCAACTAAGCATGCATTCAACTACTCAAAAGATTTTCTCAAAAAAAAAAAAAAAAAATTACTTAATAGATGATGAGAAGAAAACAATAGCCTATTTGACATCACTACATTATAGTCATGATACAAATTCTTACGCAGAATTCAATAGACATTATAAGGAAAATTTAGTTGCATTCAAGCAGATATATAACTGATCCAAATAACCACAATACAATTATATACACTATATTGACTTGGTCAAAAAATTAAAATAACTAAAAACATAGTAATCAAAGATGAAATGAGCACCCTTTCCAAGCTCTGTAATTTGTTTCATAGCAATAGACACAACAAAATTATTGATAAAACATGAATATTCAAATAAAATTTAACCTTTTGCATGTTTAACTTAGTTCTGTCTCTTTGTTACAATAGGAAGGAAAGAAACTGAAAAAATATAACTATAAAAAAATTCATGTTTCCTCGGTTTCTTTTATATATAAAGTGTGTGAGGACACCATTTTTGTTGATACAAATTTAATATTATGCTTTATATTCATTGTAAGTAGGTTACTCAAAACATATCTGCCAAGAGGGACGTAGTAGTCTCTAAATTTGTAAGAATGTCCTTGCAAATCAAATAGGAAATTACTATTAACATACAAAATGCAATAAATCCATCTACTGCAAATTCCCTCCCAAAATTTGATTTTGACATTAAATCCTAAGTTTGGCATCAGGATGAAGCCGCAAATGAAGAAAAGAAGAAGTTCAATATTGTTTACCCAAGAAAGAAGAAAAAAAAGAAGCCTGAAACTAGGAAAACAATTCCAAAGGATAGATTAAGCAATCTACATAATTCATTGAAATAATCCAATATTAAATCCTAATTTATGGTCAAGTGCAGATTTCTTCTTGGCATTCGCTATTCTTTAAAAAGACTTTTGAGAGAGGGCTTAGTTTTTTGTTCTTTTGAGTCAAAGTAGTGTAAATCTCATTCAAAACTCTAATGTGATTCTGGTTGACAACAATAATCAAACACATTAAAGGAAATTCATCAAATGAAAAAACACCCAACTCACATTTGCACCAAATACCTAACTCACTAGTTTGATGAAAGAAAGTCCAAAAACTCAACTGAAATATTTTTACTACAAAGAGGCAAGTACTTTTAGCTGGAAAAAAAAGAAAAGAAAATGGAAGTCTAAAACTCTTCCCAACCCTATATAAAAAAGAGGAAAACAAATGAAAGAAAATGTTCATCAAAGTACCCTTCACAGTAAAATATATATTAGTGCAAGGGCATGTTGTATAGCCCCTCATTTGTCCTACTTGCACGAATGCTATGTATAAAATACAATATCACTCCATTTAAAATCAACTCCAACTATCTTTTATAGAATTTAAAAATATATATATCATATGTTACAATGGTGTCTTTCTAGAAACAAAATATCAAGCACATAGTATGACACAAAACATAGAAATTAGCAAAGATCAAAATACTTACAGCAAGTAAACTATTTAATAGAATTTACAAATTTCAAATTTCTCAAAAATTATGCTCAAGTAGAAATTGTCCATCAAAAGAATAATGCCTGCAACAAAAAAGCTTACCATAGATATAGGATGGCAAGATGCAAAGAAATAAGTTTCAAAGAACAAAATGCCCATTGTTCCTAAATTCCTGCTTCTTTGCCAAGTTTGCATTCTATTACATGTTCGAATATATATTTTTTACTTGTTCGAATATATATATATATTTTTAAAAATCAATAGAAAAGGGGAAAATCCCTAAACTTACCATTAAATTATGATATTCATTGTAACGCAATTACATGCCTCAATCACTGTGATTTGTGAACTCTTTGAGCTTTACATCACAACCCCAGGAAAAATAATTAAAAAAAGAAGCCCTCAAAGAACTTGTAAACATCGAAATAGAAAGAAGATATGAAACCAAATTATAAAGATGAGCAACATGTGAAAAATAACACCTAGTATAAATTCAAATTAAATACATAGATAACTATCACAATCAAATTTATAAATGATTGAATTATAGTATTTTTATGAACTGCATCAATAACTAATAAGCAGAATTTTTGAAAAAAAAAATTTGGTTCAATGAATGAAGCAAGTTAAATTATTGATAATGAGGAGATATCTGATAGAATTTTAATAACAATAATTTATAGTTCTTATGTGATTATTTAATATTAAAAAAGTCTATACTGACATACCACTTACAGTTTCATTACAACCTAAACTAACTTGTATTTGGTTAAAAACCCAAAACAAAATGAATTCTAACCCAAATACCTTAATCAAAACCAATCCAATATTACATTACATTACATTACTCCAATATTTCAGAAACGAAACACAACCAACCTAACATGAATGATATGTAAGTAAGTATTAACATAAAGAATCCAGGCTAGGTGGGAAAAAAAAAAATCACAATCTGATTTTTTTTGGGGTAAAAAATAGTGCTTTCGGTAAAATATTGCAATAACAAAATGAAAAAAAAAAACTACTTGATGAGGGAACATTGTTGCCACCACCATCATCATTATCGTCATACCCAACTACAGACATGTCTTATACATAAAAAGGCAGGCCAAAATTCCAGGGTTCAGTAAATTTTACTATATGAATTTTAAAATATGAGAACAACAGTAATGATGTAAACAAAAACGGATATCAATTTTTTTCCCTTGTAAATTAAAGTTAAGACATTTACTTGGAAATTCTTCACCACCGCTCTCATTTGCTGATTCATGGATTTCTTGAGGTACATCATAATAATTGAATCTATCTTGTACCAAAGTATCATCTGTACTTATATTCAATCTAGTTTCTTCACAGGAATGATCCATGTCAACATCAATATCTAATAATCAAATGTGGGAAAAAAAGCAAAACAGAGTGGTGCCATTTGTTTAAGGATGTAGCAATTTAGGACTTTTATTAAGTGGTGTGAAACGGTTTAAGTTGTTAAAAAAAAATTATTAATACTTTCAAAAATGATTTGTAATTGTATTTGAAATTTTAGATATCAAAGAACAAATGGGTTTTTCAGTTTTTGTTAGTGGAGAGAACACAGTAAATAGAGAGGAGAGGCAGCAATTCAAAGGACTTGAAAAGTCATCTAATGGCTTAGGTTGTCCCTGATGACATTGTGCACTTTTGTTTAGTATTATTTCTAAATTTCTATTTCGAAGAAGGTAGTAAATAATGAAAGAATACAATTCACAATTCTAGGGTTTTGCCATTCTTGTCCATGCCGTAAGAATTAATATTCACAACAAAGCATCTAAAGAAAGAGAATGAACATTCGAATTTCAATTCAAATTCAAACTCAGAGAATTGATACGTACCTTTCGTTGGTCTGTGTTTAGTTCCGATTATGTTGGCCACGAAGTTGCGACGATGTCTATCTTCGTATCTCAAATCCCTAAATTGACAGCAACCCTAAAGAAGACAATAGGGTAAGAGATTAAACCAAAGCTATCCCGTCTATTTACATAAATTAAACAAAACTACTCCTAACCAAAAAACTTAAATCATAACTGTTGGGTTCTAAGAAATTAGGAATTAATGTATTAGAACTTCAATTTGTATTTTGTTGGCAAACCATGATCAAAACATTTAGTCTAGGTTTAGGCTTGCTCAAAGTATGTTTATTTGTAAAATTGGAATCGAGTGATTGCAGAATTTATTGGACTAAATCTGTAAGTCTCGATCGATCGAAAATTAGACTCGATCGATCGAACCACGTACAGATTTATTTTTCTGCAGAGTTCCAGTTCAGCCCAAACTCTATTTAAACGTCTTGGGGTTCAAGTAAAACACTCCTATATATAAGGGAAACCCTAGAACGTTTTTGAGACTTTGGTAGAGAAAGATTAGAATGCCTCTTGTGCCTCCTTTTAGGGTTTTGTACCCAAACCTCTCTAAGTCTTTGTTGCTCATATTTGCTGTTTATGTGAATCTCTTGTGAGATCTTTGAGGAGCTTTCCTTCACATAAACTTAGGGTTTTCAAGGTAGAGATATATTGTAAGTCCTTTTGTAAGAACTTCAATTCTTTCTTAGTGGATTCCGTTTTGCCTTGAGGATCGGTGGGTAAAATCCTCCCCAGGTTTTTTACCGGTTTGGTTTTCCTGGGTGATCATATCACTGTGTTATTTATTTTTCGCTACTTTATATGTTTTACATGCATGATATGATTATATGATTGTTTTAACCTAGAATTGTTTAATTTGACTAAGTAACAACTTGGCTAATTAATCTAGGCTACGCAATCTAATTGTGGTTTAAGGGGTCTAAATTTCCAACAATAACCAATCAAACCAAAATACCTAAATCATAAATAATTGTTGAAAATTTAGACCCCTTAAACCAACCAGATTGCGTAGCCTAGATTAATTAGCCAAGTTGTTACTTAGTCAAATTAAACAATTCTAGGTTAAAACAATCACAAAATCATATCAAGCATATAAAACATATAAAGCAGCGGAAAATAAATAACACATGATATGATCACCCAGGAAACCACACCGGAAAAACCTGGGGAGGATTTTACCCACCGATCCTCAAGGCAAAACGGAATCCACTAAGAAAGAATTGAAGTTCTTACAAAAGGACTTACAAGCTCCCCGCTTGACTTCCTAATGCTACCCACCAGTAGTAACTTCCTGACACGACCACGCGCAGGCTCCGAATCCACGGACTACTTCTTTCTTTGTATTCCTTCAATCAGCTACAAGCTCCTCACTTGTTTTTCTTTAAACTTCAATGGTTGCAACCTAGTTGATCATCAAGATGTTAAAGTGATCTCAATCTTGAAAACCCTAAGTTTATGTGAAGGAAAGCTCCTCAAAGATCTCACAAGAGATTCACATAAACAGCAAATATGAGCAACAAAGACTTAGAGAGGTTTGGGAACAAAACCCTAATAAAAGGAGGCACAAGAGGCACTCTAATCTCTCTCTCTCTAAAAACTCAAAAACGTTCTAGGGTTTTCCTTATATATAGGAGTGTTTTACTCGAACCCCAAGACGTTTAAATAGAGTTTGGGCTGAACTGGAACTCTGCAGAAAAATAAATCTGTACGTGGTTCGATCGATCGAGTCTAATTTTCGATCGATCGAGACTTACAGATTTAGTCCAATAAATTCTGCAATCACTCGATTTCAATTTTACAAATAAACATACTTTGAGCAAGCCTAAACCTAGACTAAATGTTTTGATCATGGTTTGCCAACAAAATACAAATTGAAGTTCTAATACATTAATTCCTAATTTCTTAGAACCCAACAATCTCCCCCTTTGGCAATCCGTGACAAAACACATCACAAACATGAAATGCTCAAAGTTACAAATAGCCCAATACAAAGATAATGCTCATAACAACAAATCCAATCTTAACTACTATCCATCAGTTGCAAGTGTAGACAGCAGCCAAATCGAATGCACCTGTATATTCCTGAAACACTCAACAAACGCATAAACGCATGTGTGACAGAAAACAGTAAATCAACAAATAAATTCTTGACTTCACAAAATACAAAACAAAGACATATATCATGAATAACTCATAAATATAAATCAATGAGCAGTGAATCAAGAAACAGAAATAAAAACATAAGTAAACTAACTCTCCCCCTAAGTTAGATACCACAAAAAGTTTTTATTTTCTTCCCTTTCAAAAATAATTTCAACTCCCCCTAAACAAGACAAACATGATTCTCGTAAATCACTAATTTCTCCCCCTTTTTGTCACGTATTGACAAAGACAACTCATACAAAGAGTAAACAGTCAACACACGCAACAAAGGATAAGAGGAAACAGAGAATCAAGGGGAACACAAAACAATTCAACTCTATAGAAAATAGAGACAGCTCCCTCTATGAACAAGACAGGTTAAAAAAAACTTTTCTCCCCCTATAAAAATAGGAAAAACAAAACAAGTTGTGGGAAAAACAGTTTTGGGGAAACTTTAGGAGGGGGGGAAATCAGCAGTAGCAGCACCTACAGGATCAGGAACAGCCTCACCAACAGGACCAAAGTTAAAAACACACAAATCAAAGTTAAAAACTAAGGTGAGGATACACATGAAGAAAAAAATATTCTCTCTTTCAATAAAATGCAAACATGGCATTATGTGACCCATAAACAGTTGCATGAGTAGAGAAAATATTTGCACATTGATTATCCATCATATCTCTTAAGAAAAATATTTTCTACAGTTCACACTTAAAAAAGGCATATACTAGAAAGTACATAGCTCAAAAATTAATCAATCAATTTTTTGATCAAGTTGAGTACCCAATGTAGCAAAGTGTATGCAAACTATGTGTGAAAACAATGAGAGATATAACTGCAAAACTGCAAGATGGATACAGAAATCAATGCAATGCATGTGAATCCTAAACATAAAAGATGCAACACAAAATATGTCATGATGCATGCTCTAATGCAGTAAAACTAAGTTCAATTGAGATCAAATTGACAAAATTGGCTCGAGCAGGAAATTTCTACCAAAAACCCCAAAAATTGAAAACCACTTGTTGAAATTTTTAAACAAATTGATGAATTGAGCATTACAAAACACAGCACATAGAGCATAATGCCTAATTTCATCAAAACAACAAGCCAATTTCATCAAATTCAACTCAATTTCACAAAAGCCCCGATTCGGATCAAGAACAAACCCTTTTTAAAAAAGCTTCTCCACGATCTTCGATCGATCGAAAATTACATTCGATCGATCGAATGACACAGTCATTCTGAGACAATTGAGAGCACTTTTTCGATCAATCGAAAATCAGGTTGGATCGATCGAAATGGGCAGAGACTCACTAAATTTTGAGAAAAACACAGGTTTTGAAAATCAACAAGCACATTTTGAAAACACTCCTCAAAGCATTGAAATAGAAGAAACTAATGCATGAGTATGAGATGGAATGAAATGCTTTTTCAAAAACCCAAAATTTTTAAACCCAATTTTCTCAAAAACAAGTTTCAATTGAATTTTCTTAAGCAACAAATATGTTGTGCACAAATCTCAAGATATTTTCAAATTTTTCAAACTTGAAACACATTTTGCATTAAAATCAAGGAACTTTTAATCTTGGATGGCCACAACAAAATCACACACAATATAATGTACCAAGTTTAACAAAGAGTAACTTGTGTAGTGTGTGCAACTAGCAAAAGCTTGAGATACATGTGAGGTGATATGTGAATAGTAATCAATCACAAAGTCTACAAAATTCATCACATAGAATTTAAAAGAGACTATCACCTAAAGAGTTACATCCTATAACTCTCACATCTCCTAGAACAAAAGCTTGCAATCATGTAAGTTTCTTTCATTTTTGCCTCTTATTTATGTGAATTGGCATTCAGCCTAATAGTACACACCGGTTTGAATTAAGTGAATTGGCATCAAGCCTAATAGTACACACCAGTTTTAATTTTAATTGAGGCTACACCTTATGTTCTTTTTGTGCATGTGCTACACTTTCTCGAGCACAAAATCTTATGATATGCACTAAGGTGTTCATGATTGGCTAGTGAACAGTGGTGAGATGGTTATTTATGCCTTTCTCAAAAGGATCAAGTCCGACAGTCAAATAACATATGACTTTAAGATTAAGACAAAGTGATTAATAACCACAAACATCTTTCCCACACAACATGCACTACAAAGCTCAAACTAGTAAAGTGCATTAAATAAGCTCATCCAAGCTAAACAAGGTACATAAACACGTTATGTAAAAATAATATGGCCAATCCTTGATTATAAATCCAAGATCTATAATACAAAACACAAAAATCTTTTTGGTTTTAACAAACGTTATAACCACTTGTTGAGATTTTAAAAAATTGATGACCAAAAACAAAAACACACATTGTGCTAAATGATCAATGCAAATGCAATGCATGACAGTGCTTAACTAAGCTATAGAGGGTACACAAACAAGAAATATCAATTTCTTAATTAACCCATGAGTACATGTACAAACTAGTACATAAAGTCAAAAATAGCTTAGCACATTTATAACACATGCTATTCAAGTTTCACCACAATGTCAAGCATGTTCTAAATCAAGAGAGATATCAAAACTCATGTAATCCTCAAGAAAAATAAAACAAGACACAAAATAAAATATTTTTGTCTTTTTGAAATTTTTCAATATTTTTGGATTTTTTTTTTTTTAAAAAAAAAACAAAACAACCAAAAACAAAAACAAGACATGTCCACAATTAATTGAAAGAATTAAATCAGGGACAAGTCAGCAACACTCACCTTGGAGAAACTTTTCTCACCCATATAGCACGAGTCTTCGGCTTTGTAGGTGAAAAACCATGAGAAGCAGAGTGTATTTGAGGGATTACACCAATCTTCTGAGACAGACTAAAATCCTGCAAATTCCTTTCACAAGCCAACAAGCTCAAATTTTTCAAAAGAATATGAAACAATTTATTTGGACTTATGGCAGGAGAAATATCATCACATATCCTAGATTGACATACAGAATGCTTAAATTTCAATTTATGATAATTAGGACGAATGTGACCGGAGACACCACAAAAGTGACAAACAGGAACAAATTTAGGAACATCAGTATTCCTAACAGCAAGTCTAGTCTCATATTTCAGTTTTTGCCTCAACAAAGAACAATTTGGTCTAATATGACCAACAACACCACAAAGGTGACAGGTAGGCACAAAAACAGATTTATTTTGCACATAAGCAGTAGGTTTAGACATAGGTTTAGAAACTTCAGCGTTAACATCAGAACTTTTACCTTTGTCTAACCTAGCACAATAAGCCTTTTCTTTATTATTCCTCTTAAAATGAGGGATATAAACATTCTCAGTTTTAGGCTTAAGAGAAACAGAAACAATTCTGTTATCATCAGCAGGCTTAGAATTAGTCAAATTTTCAATTTTAAATTTAGATTCAACTAACTCTTGTTCCAAGCTTTTCATCTTCTCATCTTGAGAGGAAATTTGATTTCTCAAAAATTCATTCTTTTTATTAGATTCAACTAATCTAACAAGCAATTCCTCTTTTTCAAGATTAGCCAATTTTAACTCTTCTTTAAATTTCTTAGCAATTTTCAAGGATTTAGATAATTCCTTACGAAGAGTTTCAAAAGCCTCAAAAAATTCAGCAGAAACAACAATGTCCTTTTTATTCAAAACATCACAGGCATCAACAAAATCAGCAGAAGCATGAGCAGAAACATGATCAGAAGGACACTTCAAATTATCCATGACAACAGGGGTCAAGGATCAGCTCAGAGATCAAAAGATCTACAATAGAAGAGCTACCCGCTCTGATACCACTTGTTGAAAATTTAGACCCCTTAAACCAACCAGATTGCGTAGCCTAGATTAATTAGCCAAGTTGTTACTTAGTCAAATTAAACAATTCTAGGTTAAAACAATCACAAAATCATATCAAGCATATAAAACATATAAAGCAGCGGAAAATAAATAACACATGATATGATCACCCAGGAAACCACACCGGAAAAACCTGGGGAGGATTTTACCCACCGATCCTCAAGGCAAAACGGAATCCACTAAGAAAGAATTGAAGTTCTTACAAAAGGACTTACAAGCTCCCCGCTTGACTTCCTAATGCTACCCACCAGTAGTAACTTCCTGACACGGCCACGCGCAGGCTCCGAATCCACGGACTACTTCTTTCTTTGTATTCCTTCAATCAGCTACAAGCTCCTCACTTGTTTTTCTTTAAACTTCAATGGTTGCAACCTAGTTGATCATCAAGATGTTAAAGTGATCTCAATCTTGAAAACCCTAAGTTTATGTGAAGGAAAGCTCCTCAAAGATCTCACAAGAGATTCACATAAACAGCAAATATGAGCAACAAAGACTTAGAGAGGTTTGGGAACAAAACCCTAATAAAAGGAGGCACAAGAGGCACTCTAATCTCTCTCTCTCTAAAAACTCAAAAACGTTCTAGGGTTTTCCTTATATATAGGAGTGTTTTACTCGAACCCCAAGACGTTTAAATAGAGTTTGGGCTGAACTGGAACTCTGCAGAAAAATAAATCTGTACGTGGTTCGATCGATTGAGTCTAATTTTCGATCGATCGAGACTTACAGATTTAGTCTAATAAATTCTGCAATCACTCGATTTCAATTTTACAAATAAACATACTTTGAGCAAGCCTACACCTAGACTAAATGTTTTGATCATGGTTTGCCAACAAAATACAAATTGAAGTTCTAATACATTAATTCCTAATTTCTTAGAACCCAACAATAATACCTAAATGAATCTCCCAACAAAAACCCCACTTTCTAAAACTAAAAAAAGAACATATGGGCGGCGACCCTAACGGCCGATCCTTATCTCTATATCTCAATACCTCTGGGATGAATGTTTGATCACACGATTCTCCACTGGATTGAAAGCTTTTTTCTTTTTTTTTTTCTTCTTCTTTTTTTTTTCTTCTTTTTCTCTCCTTCCCTTTCTCTGTATCATAGTATCGATTGGTTGTCTAAGTTTGGCAGGGCATGGCGATGGCCAGGCGTACGATTGTCCACTGGATCGCAAGGTTTTTTTTTTTTTTTTTTTTTTTCCCTCCTTCCCTTTCTTTGTATCACAGTATCACTTGTTTTCATTGTTTAGAGAGAGAAAATGTTAAGCAATCTGATGATAAAAAATCGGTATGGTATTTTAATTGCAATGTTTTTTTATTTTATTTTAATGGTTTTTTTTTTTGAGATACTACGTCGACAACATTTTTACAACATTTTCACAACAAATTACAGGTGGTTAGTTGTTATTGGTTCAAATTTGAACCTAACACTAAGATTACTTTTTTACCCCAACAATAACAACCAGTAACAACCTTCCACTTAGGATTTGTTGTAAAAATGTTGTGAACATATCATTTCTCTTTTTCTTTTTTAACCGGTTATTTAATTTATACTTTTTAGATTGCAAGCGTGGCAGAGTTTTGAAAGGCCAAACGTTGTAATGTGCGACTGTTTTTGCTTGAAAGCTATATACGTGGCAGCATTTTAAGGGGCCTTTTTTTCTATTTGTTACCACCTCCTTAATTGTAAGAACCAACTTTCTCTCAGATTCTGCTATTATATATAGTATATGATATATGATATGATATTATATATATATATATATATATATATATATATTGATGATGCCGTGAAATCACCAGTAAGCCACACGGTTCTGACATGCTCGAAACAATTCCTGCACAACAAAAAGAGAGAAGACC